>OX638313.1:49184360-49784360 GCA_951812415.1 Beris morrisii | reverse complement strand
CAATACATACTGACAGAGTTTGAAAACGTTTACGCAAATATTTTGGAATGGACGACTGCAACGTCAGAACCTCAAGAAGACATCGAAGTAGATTTTTAACAAACTTTTTGTGTCAACTTTTTTTTATACATTTTTTGACGTCTTTTAATACTGACAATTTAAGATAAAATAAAAAAAAAAAATGTTTTTAATAAATAAACTAACTGTTTTATGATATCTCGGAAAACTGAAACAGCTGTTTTTTTCGGCACTCTTATATTAAAAAAATATTTCAGTGGTATGGTATGATGCAGTCCATTGGTTTGCACTTTAAAAAAAATTTCCGCTCGTAAATTCCATACAGTTTAGCAGAAATTCAGTTTTTTGTGTCTCCTGAAAAATTTGGAAAAACCGACATGAGCTCTTTTGGAATTTGGTGATTCAATTATATATAATATATTGCCTTCCTTCATGAAATATAAGTATAGTTATTATTATATATCCTGCTTTCGGTCCTTTTGAGTTTTAGGTAAGTAATGAATCTAAAACAATTTAAATTAATTAATATTTAAGCCGTTTTAATTTTTTTAAAAAACTGTAACTCTATTGATTGGTTATAAATAAATAAAAAAAAATATTATAGTGGTACATTCTTAGTGGAAACAAAACGAAGAAGACAAGAAAAAAGACCTCAAAATAGCTAAGTGCCGTATTTTCATACTCTAGATGAAATCTGAGACTATTAATCCAGCCCAAAAGTTTGTAACATATAGAACCGAGCCTCAGACAAAAAAAAAATTATATATTATAATATTTTTTTTTATTTGTGGCTAAAAACTACAAATCCGCTTGACGTCCGTCCGTCTGTCTGTCCGGTAACACGATAACTCAAGAACGCCTTGACCTAGGATCTTGAAATTTTGAATCTGGATGTTTCGTCGAATTTGTAAGACTATGTCCGTTAACAGGCAAAATCGTCCTACTCCTTCGGGTAGCTGCCATACAAAATGTCCTTAAAACAAGTGTTCAAGAATATTGGCCGATAACTTCAGAAGGGTTTAAGCTACGACTTTGAAATTTTGTATATATTGATTTTCCAATAGTTGGAGCTAAATTTATGATTATGAAGAAAATTCTATTAGTCCTTCATGTAGCTGCCATACAAATTTCCTGTCAAAATGTCTTCACTTAATTTACGGAACTCACTATAACTCAAGTAATCATTTAGCTACGAATTAGGAATTTTGTATAAATTAGTTTTGAATGAAAACGAAGTTCGAGTTTACTAGTCAGCGAAATCCTTTTACTCCTCCTGGTAGCTTACATACAAAAAATCCTTAAGACACGTGTTCAACAATATTTTCCGATAACTTTTGAACGCTTCAAGCTACGAATTTGAAATTTTGCACACATTAATTTTTAAATGGTTCCAAGGAAAGGGATAAATAGGCTAGAAATCGAGTTAGTCCTTCCTGCACCTCCCATTTGAAAGTCCTTGAAAAAGGAAAAAATTTTTTTTGGTGAATCACCCAGTTCAAGATATGAAATTAAACACTGACGATATTGTCTTTTAGTTTCGAGTAGCAACCAAATGGGAGTCTTTAATGAAGGACACACTACATGCACACACCTTATTCTACTTTATCCCCAACTACAATATAAATCGGAGTTCAGTATTACATCTAGAGTATGATACGATTGGCTTGCAGCCGATCGTGACTACAGTATGTTTTAAGAATATGTTCATTGTAATTTTGTGCTTATGTATAGTGTAACTATATTAAAAACTAAAAATCATTCTTAAATTTTAACTGTTCATACAAGTAATAAATGAAAACAAGCTTTGATTTTATTTCGGTTTTATTATTTTTGTATTTCTTTGTTCAATCCATGATCTGAGATCTAACCCTTGTATCGACGGCTATTATCCTTACAACGTGGGAACTAATTGGTTCATATCAGATTCATTAGGTTCCAGAAGCGAGTTGCCATTTTCGAGAAAGTCTGATGAAGAAAATTGCAGACTAGCTTTGCAATAAGCTGGGGTTTGAATTAATTTCGGCATTGAGATTTGTACACTTCAGCTGAAATTAAGTATAAGGGTGTATTTTGCACTATTTATTATATTATAGTTTACGCAAAATTATTACAATGTGTCTTTTTGCCTTCTGAAAAATGTATTTAGAATCATTCCTTCAACATTTCAGGTTGTGCATGACGATGGTGTTAATGACAATGTGCCCTTCACAAATTCTAAAGAGGGAATGGATGATCCTTCTCTTGTCATTCCAGGTCATCTTGAAGTATGGTGTTAATATCTTACGTGTTATCTTATATAAATTACCTGCCTAGGACATCAATGTAAAACATACTGCAGTCACGATCTAGATGAAATACTGAACCCCGATTTATATTGTAGGTAGGGTTTAATTAAAATAAGGAGTGCCCATGGAATTTGTCCTTTATTAAGGACTCTTATTTGGTTGGTACTCGAAACTAAAAGACAATATCATCAGTGTTCAATTTCATATCTGGAACTAGGTGAGCCATCGAAAATAAAATCTTGTTCCAAGAAGGACTCACTCGATTTCAATTATATTTATCCCTTTACCGGAACCGTTTAAAAATTAATGTGTTAATGTGTGCAAAATTTTAATTTCCTAGCTTGAAGCGATCAAAAGCTATTGGAAAATATTCTGTAACACGTGTTTTAATGACTTTTACTTTATTATTTTAATAATAAAGTATTTTTATTGGGGCTACCGGAAGGAGTTGATGGATTTCGCTGAGTGGTAAACAAAATTTTTGTTTTCACTCAAAACTAATTTGTACAAAATTCGGAATTCGTGGCTGAACGGTTACGTGAGTTATAGTGGGTTCATAAATTGAGTGAAGACATTTCTACAGGATATTTCTATTGCAGTTATACGAAGAACTAATGAGATTTCCTTCATAAACGACGAAAACCGGTTTGCAATGGCCTCATGGGAGTAGAGGCTCGCCTTAAGGGTGAGTGTAAATCCACCATGACGAGTGTTAAGCCTCGTGTACACTAGCAAGTAAAACTTGCTAGAATTGCTCTAAGACATTTATTGCTGCATGTGTATACGGTTCCGAGAGCGCGTTTGTCCAAGTTTTTACTCTAGTCAGGAAATACTTGCCTTTTCAAGCAAGTTGTGAATGTACACGCTAACTTGCTAGAGTTGAAATCTCGCAAGAAAGTTCCGATCGGTTCCGAAATTTTTCAGCAAGTCAGTACAGTTGCATTGGAATTGAGGTTCAGTTCAGTTCAGTTTCAGGTATAATAGTGTACACGGTTAAGCAAGTTTTACTTACAAGTATTTTGGAGAGCTACTTGCTAGAGTAAATTTGCTGCAATTTGACAGTTAGTGTAAACATCGCAGCAAATTACTCTAGCAAGAAATGTCGCAGGTTCTGTACACGAGGCTTTACGAGAGGCAACACAGAGAGGAGGTATATCCTTTTAGTTTCTTATTAAACTTACCATGAAAATATCGACAGTAAATACAGAATACTCTAACATTTCGGCAATTCTCGTGGGAGTATATAAAATCTGAAACGGCTTCATCTCCAAATCGAAACAATCGAAATGGAAATTCAATGAGTGAATAATTTCTACCAACAACTGAAGTTTATAGGCCCAGATTCGCGTCTTGTTGAAGAGCACTATTGCTGCCTTATGCTTCCATCGAAAGTCACACAGGAATTGAAGGATGAAGGAAGGATTGAGCCATAAATTATTACATAAGAGTTGGTTTTGTACAGTTAAATTATTCAAAATAGTAAAAAAAAATCAAAGCATGCAATTTTCTTTTGTTTTCTTACTACTAAATTACTATCTACAATACATTGCTTTTTGATGCACTTTCGACTTTATTTTACAAATTTGTGTGGATTCATTTTGTAGTTCCCTCTTATTTGCTCATATATATAATACATAATACTTTATTATTAAAAAATAATAAAGTTAAGATAGAAAAAAATTCTCAAAAATAGTCAAATTCGCCTTGTTAGAATCTGAGTGAAAATCCGAACAATGACAGGTAAACGCTGGATATTGGTGGATCTCTTTTATAGCATGCGCTCTAAATACATATTCAAAATTTACTACTTAATCTACATAACACTTAAAGTAGGTCTAAAGAGATGTCTTACAAGTATAAGTTGAATTTGGTGATACAGATCTGAAAGCAGGGATAATATATTATACAGATGTTACAATTTACATATTATCATCGTATTTTGAATGCATTCAATATATTCAATGCGTTTAATAAAATATTCGTACTTACTCATGTTTCACGTTTATATAAGGTCTTATATCAGGAATAGAGAAACCATTGAATGAGTTTGCTAACGAAGTTGTGTATGCTCCCAAGTTTCGAAATATGATCACATCATCCAAATCTAATTTAGGCATCAATATATTTTCGAAAAGCTAAAAAATATAAACGTAATTTGATATTAGTTTAATATCATGTTAATACAAACACACGTGAAAAATAAAAGTTTTTTATTGAAATTGCTAAGACAAAATTTCCAGTTTTGGTAAATTTGGAAAGGTAATATTTGCAAAGATCTGTGTACACGCTATCAAATATGTATTTGGAGAAAAAATTCATTAAAAATTCCAGTCATATTTTTCAGGTAAAAGACGCTTTGTTGGGAGAGAATCAGGGACGATTCTTTAGTGTATTCATTATCATACTGCGAACGGGGAGCAACATCTAAAGGACGCCGCTTGATTAGCACCAGAACATGACTTTTATGTTAATGTTTACATCAAAACATACATCAGTCACAATAGGCTGTGAGCCTACCGGTGAACGCAAAATTGTTTGAAGGCTCGTAGCACCCAAACCCTTTGAGCTATTTAGTTGAATTTTTTGTGGGTAGACTGGGTATACCCCTTTAAGTGGTCAGCTTTTGAGTGAGGTGGGGGAAGCGTTTTAGACAGAAAATTTAGGTTTCTAGATCTCAGCAACCGCTTATGCTAGAAAGCTGAAACTTGGCATTTATATAGAGCTTCAATAGTAGACTCATTTGCAAAAAAATTGCTGATATGGGTGAAAGGGTGAAGGAGTCGGGGAAAAAATAATGCGTCCGAAATGCAAAAAAGCCGAGATTGAGATATTCTAAAATCCATATCTCCTAAACAGTTAATGTTACGAAGTTAAAACTTAAGAAACATCTCTAGATATACTAGGAGAATAGATTGGGAATTCATTTTTGAGTAGGGGCAGTGGCGTACGGGGGTGGGGGGTGAAAAATTTTAGATTACGATATCTTACGAACCAATTGTACTAGAGAAATAAAATTCGGTTTACGTAGAAAGGTTGACAAACGAAATTTGCAGAAAGTTACATTTTTTAACTGGACGGTGGGGCATGAAAGTAGAGAGGATACGAATTTTTCTAAAAAATCACGTCTCATATCTCAAGAACAGTGTAAGATAGATGCTTAAAATTTTTACCAGAAGTAGGCCTAATAAAACCCTAGCAGAAAAGTGGCGGTGAGGGTGTAGAGGGTGAGAGTGGGGGAGGGTGAAAACGGAAAAAGTTTCGATTTCTATATCTCGAGAACATCTAATGATAAAAATCTGAAACTTGGAATTTAGATAGAGCTATAGTAGAGGCATATTGGAATAATATAATTTTTTACAGGGGTAGTATGGTACGAAGGTGGGGGGTGTTTTTCATATCTATAGAACGGCTCATGTTACAAAGTTGAAACGCGGTATGTATATGTAAATTAACTAGAAAAGCAATTTAGATAAAAAAAATTTTCAAATATCCATTGGCGTTTGGAAGGGGGGCAAAAAAAATGATTAGTGAAAAGGGAATGCATTTATTTTCACGATTTTCGTTATATCTATTTGGTCTTCCCAAATATTAAAGTCATTTTCATTCTACGGCTTCTTCATATAAATACCTAGAAATCCTTTTCAGGATTTTTTGAAATTCGACCCCTAAGGGGGTGTAAAGTGGTTGTATACTTTTTCACGAATTCTGTCATATCCCCCAGGTCTAATTAGATATCGATTAACTTTTCACTTTCACGGGCTTGCGTAATAATCGCCTAAGACCCGTTTTTCAAATTTTCCTTTTTCAGCCCCTAAGAAGGTATAAATGGGTTGAACACGTTTTCCCGTCACTTCTTTTGGTAATAAATTAAATTAGTTTTTACTTTCTCGTTCTTTCTTCATATTTACCTATTAACTCCTTTCAGGATTTTTGGGTATTCAACCCCCACTCCAATTGTGTGTAAGGAGGTTGCATATGTTCCACAGATTCCTACATATTGCATAGATCTGATGATATATCGAATTCATTTTTACTTTCTAAGGTTTCCTGTATAAGCGCCAAAAAGTCAATTCCAGTATTTTTAGATATTCAATCCTAAGGGGTGTAAGGGATTGTATGCTTTTCAAAGCTTCGACATATTTCTTAGGTTTGATGAGATATTATATAGCTTTGCACTTCCATAGACTTTTTATATAATCGCCTACAAACCCATTTCTCAATTTTTGGAAATTAAACCCTCAAGGGTTTGCATATGTTTTCACAATTTTTTCCATTCCTTAGTTCTGATGAGATATAAAATTGGCTATTACGGCATTTGATGTAATGACCTAAAAACCAATTTCATGATTTTTCGAATTTCAACAACGAATGGGGTGTAATGGGTTTGCTTACGTTTTCACAAAATCCCACGTTTCTCATGAGATATCAAGTTGCTTCTTATGAAATCGTTTAAAAACCTGTTTCACAATTTTTTCGAAATTCAAACCTCAAGTGGAAGTAATGGGTTTATATACGTTTTAACAATTCGTCCTATCTCTTAAGTCTGATAAGGCAGCAAATTCGTTTTTACTTCTATGGGCTTTTAGTGTACATAATATACCGAAATTCGAATAGTCTACACGGGCTTTTTCAATGTTTAATCGTTTAAAAAACTCCATTTTAAATATTTCATGATTAGTACAGGGTGGGCCATCTAGTGGTTTCTTTATAAATCATAGGTTATTTTGACACTGAAAGCTGTTTCCCGCTCGAAATCTTGACAGAAAGTCAGTATCATACCTCCGCGGAACGAAATGAGTCGCTTTACGCTTGAACAACATTGGGAAATATTGAAAACTTATTTCCAAAGTGAGTGCTGTGTAGCCCAAACAGTGCGTTTTTTGAAAAGAAGTTTTGGCCGAAATGAAGCACCCACCGCGCCTGCTGTACGCAAGTTTGTGCAAAAAGTTCGTGAGACTGGCATGCTAGTGGACAACACTCATGGCCCCCGTCGTCGTACGGTGCGCACAGACGAGAATGTGGCTGCTGTAGCCGAGAGTGTGAGACTCACTCCACGAACATCAACTCGCCGTCGATCTCAACAGCTCAACATTTCACACACTAACCTGAGAAGAATTCTGCACAAAGATCTCGGATTATTCGCTTAAAAGGTCCAATTGACTCAGCAATTGAAGGCGCACGACCATCCGCTTCGTTATCGCTTCGCAATTTGGGCCTTAGAGCAGCTTGAATTGGACAACGATTTTGGGCGAAAAATCATCTTTTCTGACGAGGCGCATTTTCATCTCGGCGGCTACGTTAACAAACAAAATTGCCGCATCTGGAACTCGGAAAACCCGCACGTTATTATCGAGAAGCCAATGCATCCACAGAGAGTGACAGTTTGGTGCGGATTGTGGAGTGGGGCATCATTGGACCATTTTTCTTCGAAAATGAGACTGGGAACAACGTTTCGGTCAACGGTGAACGTTACAGAGCCATGTTATCCGCCTTTTTTTTTACTGAAATTGAAGACATGGATTTGGACGACCTCTGGTTCATGCAGGATGGCGCGCCATGCCACACAGCCCATGCCACAATCGATCTTTTACGCACCAAATTCCCAAATCGTCTTGGCGATGTCAATTGGCCGCCTCGGAGCTGCGATTTGACCCCTTTGGGTTTTTTTGTGGGGAACTGTGAAGGACCGATGTTATGCCAACAATCCAGAAACGATTCAAGCACTTAAGGCCAACATCATCCAAGCAATCCGTGAGCTACAGCCCGAAACCATCAACAAGGTCTTGAACAATTGGAGTGACAGAATGCGCTACTGCGCAGCCAGCCAAGGCAGCCACTTAAACGAAGTTGTGTTCCATCATTAATGGGAATGTTTACTTTTACTAATAAAGACATAATACATGGAAAAAAATTTAATTTTGTTCATTTTATTGCATTTTTAAAAAGAAACTTGTATTTGGCCCACCCTGTAGATACGAAAAAAGCAAAAAAAATGTCAGTCCGTCTGTCCGGCGTACGCTGTACGGCGTCCGCCGTATGCAAAATCGTTTGAAGGCTGCTACAAACGGTTTGAGATATTGAATTGAAATTTTTTTTATGAATAGACTGGGTTGGGATCTTGGAGTCACCAAATTTAAAGGGGTGGGGGTATGGCAGGAAAGATAGGGAGGGGGGGGTGCGTTTTGGAAGGAAAATTTTGGTTTCTAGATCTCAGCAACCGCTTATGCTAGGAGGCTGAAACTTGCAATGTATGTAGAGCTTTGATAGTGGACCCATTTGCATAAAAATTGTCAATATGGGTGGAGAGGTGTGGGAGTGGTGGAAAAATAATGTGTCCGAAACGCAAAAAAGGTGAGATCGACACATTCTAAAATCCATATATCCTACGGTTAACGTCACAAAATTGAAACTTAATGAATATCTGTCGGTATACTAGGAGAATTGAACTAAATTTTTGAGTGGGGCAGTGGCGTACGGGGGTGGGTGGTGAAAAACTTTAGATTACGATATCTCACGAACCAATTGCACTACAAAAATAAAATTCGGTTTGTGCATAAAGGTTGACAAATGAAGTTTGCTAAAAGCAAAATTTTTTAAGGGGGCGTTGGAGCATGAAAGTGGAGGGGATACGAATTTTTCTAAAAAAAACACGTCTCATATCTCAAGAACAGTGTAAGATTGATGCTTAAAATTTTTACCAGATATAGGCATAATAGACCCCTAGCAGAAAAAAAAATGTTTTATGGTAAGGGTGGGGGAGGGTGAAAAGGAAAAGGTTCCGATTTTTATATCTCGAGAACCTATGAAGATATAAAGCTGAAACTTAATATTTCGATATAGCTATAGTAGTAGCATGTTGGAAAAATATAATTTTTTATAGAGGTGGGCTTCTAGTCTAAAAACCTGTTTCACAATTTTTTCGAAATTCAAACCCTAAGTGGAAGTAATGGGTTTGTATACGTTTTAACAATTCGTCATATCTCTTTAGTCTGATAAGGCAAAAAATTCGTTTTTACTTCTATGGGCTTTTAGTGCACATAATATACCGAAATTCGAATAGTCTACACGGGCTTTTTCAATGTTTAATCGTTTAAAAATCTCCATTTTGAATATTTTTATTTTAAGAACAAAATTAATTTTTCTAGAAACGTCATAATCTCGAAACAACTGATGATATACTTCGACTTTGACCGCTCCCGAACTTTGACCCGAAAAATAATAAAGTTTCGCCCAGACCATTGGTAGATTTTTGCTACTGTAATTGCTGGAAGAAGCTGAACAAAAGTAATTTAACGTAAGTTTAGATGGCTGTTTTAGATTTTGTGAGATTTAAGGTCCTTAAGAATTGCTGCCGGACCTCGATCAAAATTTGGATTCGCTAATTTACTATATATCTCTACCATCTCTACAGCGAAAAATTCGTTGTGTAGAATACTGTGGCGAAGTAAGCAGCTGGGAACATTTACATTTTCAAAAATGAAATTTATTATTCGCGTGTTTTTTATAGTAATTAAGTGTCATGGATAATAATATCGGCTACGGTTAATTTTATATGCGCATAAAAAATCTAAAAATCCGCTTTGGTTAAAAAAAACTCACTCGATATCACTAAAACCAACGTCAGTAAAATCGAATAATAATTTTGACTAGAACTCCGTACCACAAAATAGAAAGCCAACGCGAAAATCGAGCAATCAAAATTTTGATCACTTTTTTTTACATGCATTTCATATGGGAATCAAAATTTTGATCGAGGTCCTTACTAGGCTTTAAGGCTACTATTGACAAATATACCGTGTGCTCTGGTGGCAAATTTCGGAACCTTCCAAAGAGCCGCGTAGCGTGAATCTTCGTATGGCTAGAGCAACGATACGAACGCAAAAATTTGCGGAATTTTTTGATTACTTCCTGGAATTTAGCAATCAAAATTTTATTTCTGAATGAAAATTACGTGTTTATGGTTATAAAATTCATAGAATTTGATGATCGTGTTATTGCGCTACCCCAACGAAGTTTCACGCTAGTGGGGGGCCTAACATTTTCGGAATGTAAAATCGGAAATAAACTTACTTGGGTTTGCAAACAAATCTTGCACTTTAATAGAAAACTTGTTTTTTATCATCCAAGTCATGCATCCCCCATACAAAAAATCTGCCAACAGTCTGGGCGCAACTTTATTATTTTATGGGTAGAAGTCCGAAACGTGTTTAATGCTGAGATGCGGTGTAGGTTACTATGCGACTGAAAACCTAAAAAATAACGTTCCAAATAGCCTTCTGGCTATTTCCCTAAGAGCAACCACAAAGTTGCAATCTTCTGACATCAATCGTTCAGGAGATATGGATTTTAGAATGTTTCAATTCCGGCTTTCAAGCGTTTTGGACTTATTGTTTCCCCCCCCCCCACTTCCACACCCCTCCACCTTTATCGATAACTTTTTTGAAAAATAAGTCCACTGTCATTGTACTACATAAGTTCCAAGTTTCAGCCTTCTAGCATAAGTGGTTCCGGAGATCTGGAAACTAAAATTTTTCGTCTAAAACGCGCCCCTCTCATCGCCCCTTACACCCCCACCCACCGAAACGATACCAGTAGTAGGAATTTACCCAATCTACCCACCATAAAAATTTCAACTTTATACCTCAACGGGTTTGGGAGCTACGCGCCTTCTAAACGATTTTGCGTACGGTGTCTACGGCGGACAGACGGACATTTTTTTGTTGCTTTTTTGGTGTTTACCTAAAACGTGTAAATACAAAATTTCAGGGTAGCAAATTTTTTTTAAATTTCAGGTCGATCACAATACATTGTTATTAAAAAATAATAAAGTAATTGTTGCGATTTGTATTGAGCTGTCATGTTTGTTATGAGTCTGGTTATCAGATGTTCAATTTATTGAGCATTCTCACAACATTATTTTGATATAGATTTTTGATTGAATTGCAATTGACGTATTTGAATGCTAAAACTCAATGATCAATGAACGGAAATGATTATTTCCGCAATGATGATTCGAATACCTCGTCTGCCTTGGGTATTATCGCATATTGCTACTCTTGTCATTATAATATTAAAACTCGTCCTAAAATAATGAAACGTAATGACAAAGCTCTCAGGACAGTGGCGGATCCAGACTTTGCTGTTGGGGGGGGGGGGGGGGGAGGGTGGGCGGAAATTTTTTTGATTTGGCTATTTTGTTTGATCAAGTTCTGTGTGAATTTCGCTACATAGACTGCACTTAGCAAAAACGGGATCATATTGTTTTCATCTAATTATGAGTCATTCCATCATAAATCGCCAAAGTTGTGACCTTACCATTTCCGATTCTTTTGAAAATGTTTGTACTTGAAGAACTAGTGAAAAAATTAATTGAAATTCAAGTTTTTGTTTCAATCTCATTTTTAAACTAACAAAAACAACAACAATCTTTAAAATAAGCCCTACTTTATTATTCAAGGATAAAAATTACCAGAGATATGAATTTTCAAAGAGGACTCGAACATCTGTTTTGAAAAATCTTTAACATACTATACTAACAAAAAAAATCAGATAGAAACTAAAACTTGAAATCATATTTTTTTTCACAAATTTTTCGAGTACACAAATTTTCAAAAGAATCGGCGATGATAAGGTCACACTTTTGGCGAATCTTGATTAAATGACCCTTTTTCTATAAAATAATTGAGAACCACTATAATATTCTTCGATTTTTTTGACCCCGATCCCATTGAGATCCCAAGTTAATTTTTTGGTATGTTTTGAAAAACAGTATAGCCTAAAAAATATAAAAAAAAACCGTTTTGAGATATTCAAGGATAAAGGACAAAATCATTATCCTTGAAAAAAATGTCAAGAATAATTTTTATTGCGACAACCTTCCCCTTTAAAATAAGCCATATTTTATTATTCCAGGATAAAAGTTACCAGAGATATTCATTTTCAAAGAGGACTCGGACACCATTTTTGCGAAAACTTTAACATACTATAACTAACAAAAAATGTGATAGAAACAGAAAATTGAATTTCAATTATTTTTTTCACTAGTTCTTAAAGTACAAAAATTTTCAAAAGAATCGGAGATGGTAAGGTCACAAATTTCGTCATTCTTGGCGGTTATGTTGTCTTGTAGTCTTTTTTTCATGGTGCGTTTAGACTCACCCTTGAGGCTCGCCTCGAGGCGAGCCTCTACCCCCATTAGGCCATTGCAAACCGGTTTTTGTCGGCTATGTGCAATTTACACTCAACATGCCTTTGCGGCGCAACTTGCCTATAAGTGCGAAACGACAGAAATACGATGAGCTGCGAATTGTGTGGTACCACAGTTCATTGGATGTGTGTACACATATGGAAGCGTGTGTCGGAGAAAAAGTTGAAGAATGATAGACTCTTGCGACTGCACGAGTCATCTGATTGGTTGATTTTATGGTGGAGATAGAGGCGCGCCTCAATCATTGAGTGTATGGTAAATCCACCATCATGTTTCTGTTCTGTGCTTTGCATTGCTCCGCAGAACTACAGTAAATGCTAATTACAGTCCACATTGCAGTGGAGTAAAAAAAATCGGAGAACGGTCGAAGTAGGTATGCATGTTTAGAAAATTCGGAATTGCTCTTGGGGGGGGGGGGGGAGGCGGCCGCCCCTCTTCCCCCCCCCCCCCCCCCCCCCTGTATCCGCCAATGTCTCAGGAAGTCATTATTCATTATTACTTTACATCGTGTAAATGGTAGTGTCATAATCAAATGGCATGCAGTCATTATTATTGTCATTTTGTGTCATTCGTTGAAATCCGGTGTTAGTTTTCGTGACATAATCGTGTATATTTCGTGACAAAGTCTGGGAAGGATTTTAAGTCAAGATGCAACATAGGTATTAACGCCACTGCCACACTCAAAATATCAATTACGTTTTTGGTCATAGTCCGGGACGCGTCCATAATCGAAATGTACCACTTGTTGTTTCGAGATAGTCGCTCTAAAATTGAACTTTCTAAATAATCTAAGTTTCCAATAGTTAATTTCTTAAGAGTGTCTGTCTTGAAACAATCAGTGCTATATTTTAACTTTGCCCGCGTCCCGAACTATGACCTAAAAACCTAATTGGTATTTAGAGGATAGCAGTGGCGTTAGTCCGTTAGTATTATACTTCTGTTGCACCCCGACAAACAACTTCTCGGACTTTGGTCCTAAGAATAGTAAAGTTGCGCCTAGATTGCCGTCTGACTTTGCATTTCTTAATTAACTCACCTTATCATTTGGATCGCAAGTAGGTCCCCAAATTGTGCTATTATATAACTGTCCTTTCGTTTCCTGTACAAAAGAACAAAGCTTATTAGTTAATTTATTTTTTTCTTTTTTCTAATTTACGAACCTTAATGTATTCCGGCCTAGCTTCTTTTGGGCCATATAATAGATAACCAAATGCACCATGAATTCCGGCATTAATATAATACATGTAATAGGGTTTTCTGTCAACTCGCGTTTCCCGTATAGTGTGAATTTTACTAACAAGAGTGAATGCTTCAGATGCAAAATATCGTCCAGGTTCGGATATAATTCTAACATTTTCACGGTCCGGAAAATGAATTTCCAGGCTCTTATTTATAGCACTGAAAGCCTTTAATGATCAAAATTACCTTAAATTAATGATCAGTATATTAATAGTTTACCTCTAGAAATGATATTTTGTCGTGCCTAAAACTTCCGCCGATATCTAAAATACTAAGTGGCATACCGAGTTCTTCGGAATAGTTGAAAATTTTTCGAGCTGCTTGAATAGCTTTCTTGTAAACTGCATAATCCTTACAACCCGATCCTACGTGAAAACAGACTCCTACTATCTTTAGCGATGAATAGATAATATTAGTAAGATGATATTGAACTTATAAACGAACGTACTTTCAATTTGAGACACATGGCTAACTCTATTAGACTACATGCTTCGGTTTTGGGATCACAACCGGACTTAGGACCCATCACACTTACAGCAATTTTTGCGTCACATCGAAACCGTAAAAGTAATCTGCAGAGAAAATTATAATTGATGAACATAGCACACTTTTATCATAAAATTAAAATTATATTTTACTCAGCATCAGGATAATGTTTCTGGATCTTGTAGAGCTCGCATTCACTGTCGAAAGTAATTTTTTTCACTCCACAATTTTTTGCATAAAGTATATGTGAAATTTGTTTCGATGGATTTGCATAAATAATTTTACTAGTGTTGACTCCTAAACTTTGAATCTTATTGAAAGAGTTAAAGAATTTAATAAAACGTTCTTTTTTTTAACGAAACAACACTTACTTTCATTATTTCATTTGCAGATGCGCAATCGAATCCTGCTCCTAATTTTGCAAGTACTTCGAGAAGAGGGTAGTAAAAGTTACATTTTACCGCTGTAAATTAAGAGGATAGATAAATCTATTAATTATCAAATAAAATATTCAAACTGATTGAATTATACTAGTATTTATAGTCTATATATAAATCTGTGGTAAATAGCGATAACAGCTTAGGTCGAGAAAATAATTAGGCAATTACGTGTATCAATATTGATAAATAAAGTAATAAAAAATATATTAGGAGATCTTATTTTATTGAATTTAATAATATAACACAATAATAATATATTATATAAGATAAAAATCTATCAAACAATGGCAATTATTTTAAAAAAATGCAATTGAAAACTTTAAAAATGATTTTTTCTTATCTCGACATAGGCTGTTATCGCTTTTTACCACAGAAATATATAAAGTACGTATTATAAGTTTAATCCCGCCCAAGAGTTTGGAACCTATAAAACGGAACCTCGTATGAGCAAAGTTGTAAATATTAGTTTTGTTCATTATATAGTAATAATTAGAAAATTAATATTTGCATATAGTAATGACTGCTTAATTTGTTATTCAAATTAAAAATAATATAAAAAAAATCTTCCAACAGTCTGGGCGCAACTTTATTACTTTTTCGGTTGAAGTCCGGAACGCGTTTAATGCTGAGATGCGGTGTAGATTACTATGCAACCCCCTTACAACCAGTTTGGATTAAATATTTAAAAACCCTGAAGTTAACTTTCTGACAGGAAGAAATAAATTCGATATATCATCAGATCTAAGAAATACGAGTATGTACGAATTTGTGAAAATGTGTGCAACTGCTTTACACTACCTCGGGAGTTGGATATTAGAAAATACTAAAATCGGTTTGTAGGGTATTATATAAAAACTCTGCAGAAGTTGGAGCCAATTTGATATCTCATCAAACCTAAAGATATGTAGTTTCAAGATATATATAACGAAAGCCCGAGGAAATAAAAACCAATTTGATGTCGTATCAGTCCTAAGAAGTATAACGGAATTCGTGAAAACGTGTTCAACCCGTTTATACCCTCTCAGGGGCATAGTCGCGCCGTAGGGGGGGGGCCGGAACCCCCCCAGCTCCCTGCTTGGACCCCCCAGAAAAATAATTCTGGCCCCTTCCAGAAAAATAATTCCTTCCTATCTTACCGCAAGCACTTTACTTGTCAATTGTTTTTTGTCAAATGTTTTTTTAACTATATAAAAGAATCTCTTAAAATTAACGAACCAAATCTCAACTGACTTTTGAAAATAACAAGACCTCTTTAAATTTTACAATCATTGTTCTTCCGATCTGACGAGAGCTTTACAAGATTTTCAATTTAGCAAAATAAATTGGAAATTGTTTTTGAAACAACGAGATTCTCATGAAATATTTTGGAGTTTTACGAAATTGCAACAAGATCTTCTTCGAGTTTATAAATTAAAGAAGATTTGTTTTTAAATGCAA
This sequence comes from Beris morrisii, assembly GCA_951812415.1. Classification (NCBI taxonomy): domain Eukaryota; kingdom Metazoa; phylum Arthropoda; class Insecta; order Diptera; family Stratiomyidae; genus Beris; species Beris morrisii. The sequence continues at coordinate 49,768,248 of OX638313.1, read as the reverse complement.
ACAGCTTTTTTTGAGAATATTTTTGAATTTTCCGAGAACTTTAGAAAATGTTTTCTATTTTACAAATTAAAGTAGAAATTTGTTTTAAACATAACGAAATTTGCATCAGACATTTTTTGATTTTATGAGATCCAAGAATAAATATATTATAGTTAAGTAGAATTGGTTTTTGAATATAGCGAGTTTTTTATGAAATTCATACCTACGATATTGGCTTCGTATATTTGGATTTTTTAGTATATACAACAAGTGATCAATTTTTTGTTACTGAAGTCTTACCAATATATTATTTACTTCAAATTATTACTTTCCAAAATTTTTCTGATTTCAATACCATAAATTAGAAAAATTTTGGTTATATGCTTAAATAAATTATAAATAGTAATCATAACTAATAACATACATTAATATTCCAGTACTTATTTCAGTTAAAAAGAACAAATTAGAATTGGAAAATCAAGTAACTTCAAGTAACGTATATAGTTCGACTTTGGCAAAGTCAAGCTGTATAAGCAAATCAAAATAAATGTAAAATAATTATTATATTATATATATAATATGTAATATTATTTAATTATTACAAAAATGCATTATTTTTAAAAATTTGTTTAAATTTGGACTGCAAGATTGATCTGTTGGATAAAAATCAGCGCATTTGATGCTGCGTGTGGGTAATCAACATCAAAAATCTAAAATATTTTGTCAGCGATATCTAAAGTTTGTAAAACGCTTCTGCATATAAAGTTATGATCAGAACCATTAACTGCAATTTGATCAAATTCATATTTTTATTGCTCTATTGTGATAATACGAGCAGTTGGTATTTGAATACTTTATATCTTTCGCTTCTTTAATATAATTCTAAAATGAGTTCTGTCCACCTCTCACAACTTCTGGGAGGTTTTCCAGTTGGTTTTAAGAATGCAGGAAGTAAGTACAATAATGTGTTTTTGACATCAATATATAAAGAAAACAGTTAGATACCTATATAATTTGTAGAAACAATAAAAATTACAATCTGATAAATTAAGCTCTTGTTTCGTAAAATCCTTAAAACCCCTCCTGAACTGTGGGTCAAGAGTAAACATCTTTTATTGCGCTTTAAAATATATGCCAGGATTAACATAATGCAAATCACAGTTGGATACATTGTTGCAAAATCGTCAAGTATTTATAAAAATATTTTAAAAATAAAATAAAATTATAAATCTTTAATAATAAAATCAAAAATTTGATATAAATTATACTCGTTTATTAAGCAAGCTCCATCACTACGTTTGTACATAGGTCACATGTCCATAATATCAATGGATTCGTTTTCCTCTTATGGAACCTATATGGCCGCAAATTTGTTCATGCATCAAGATTAGATGTGAGTGGAAAAAATGGATTGAAGTGGGATAGAGTTTTGAACAGAAGAAATTTTCTCAGAATCATAACATTTTTTTATATGTCTGTCAAATGGAGCTGTTTTGTGAAACTTACCATTACACTTAAGATATTTGAAATCATTCCTATACAACCCATTATGATATTTTTCAATGTGGGTTAAATATTTTTTAATCTCAGTAAAAGAACCTTTATTTTGTTAATTTTTTTCTCTATGGCACAAAAAGCAAGAAATCATCTAAGTCACAAGACGATCTTTAATTGTCTTGTAAATTTAAAAAAAAAGCTTCTTAAATTGAAAACACTGGTTCGTTGTACCTCGTAAAAATCTTTTCAAATTAAAAGATTCATTTATTTTAGCAAAACTAGCTTTCCGGATAAAACTTTGTTTATTTTTAATTTACTGTTCTGATAAAGAACAAATGAAACGAGATCGAAGAAAACGTAATTAGATCAGTGTTGCCGGTACTGACTGACTTTGAACATGAATATGGATGAGCTGACGAAGCTGTTAAGTGAGAATTGCGAAAATAATAGAAAATGAGCCAGGAATTTATAAATAAATTTTTTTTTTTATCGAAATTGAAGAAAATATCTTACGAATACAAAAAAATCTTCTACAGAGCCATCAAAGTCTTCATATATTCGGTAACGCTAAAAATCTTCAAATTGAAGAAAAATCTTCAAGCCTGGCATCGCTGTTACTACGCAAGATAGATTCTCGAATCTCTCAATCATGAACATTGAATCCAATTTTAAGGACTCTCTTTTTGGTTGCTACTCGAAACTAAAAGACAGTGAATTCCCCAAATTGAATGAAGACATTTTTACAGGATTTTTGTATGGCAGCTACTCGAAGGAGGACTCATAGGAACTTTTTCAAATTCTTTCCTTCAAACAACGTATAAAACATTTCAAAGTCGTAGCCTAAGACTAATCATTCATTGTTTATACGAACACCCAATCTGTGAACACAAAAAGGACGAACATTTATGAAAAGCATGTGTTTCTTTCGGAAGAAGTCGTATGTTGTGAGCCATTGGGTCCGTGGCCCCTGCCAGATTTTGACCCACGGCACGCCTATGCTCAGGGGCTGAAAAAGCAAAACCATTGAAAATACCATGAAAGGTAAAAGTTATTCGATTTCTAATCAGACCTGAATTATATGGCTAAATTCGTGAAAATGTACACAACCCCTTTACACCGCCTTATGGGTTGAATTTCAAAAAACGCTGAAATCGCTTTCTAGGCATTTATATGAAGAATCCGTGAAATAAAAATTACTTCAATATATCAGAAGACCTAAGAGATTTGACGAAATTCGTGAAGGCACCCCATTTTTTGGATGTACTCTATTTTAAACTGTTTTTGATATATGACACGTTATTAATTAGAAAAATTCTTATCCCCCCACTTTCATGATCCACCTCCAACTTGAAAAATTTTATATTCAGCAAACTGCACTTGTCGACTTGTATACATAAACCGAATTTAATTTTTCTGGCGCAATTGGTTCGTGAGATATCGTAATCTAAAGTTTTTCACCACCCACCTCCACACGCCACTGACCCCTTTTTTGTTTTCGGTCTATTTTTCAAGTATACCTGCACACAGTCATTAAGTTTGAATTTCGTGACATTAACCGTTTCGGAGATATAGATTTTACAATGTCTCAATCTCGGCTTTCGAGCGTTTTGTACGCATTGTTTTTAAATTGTTAAAATTAAAAAAAATCTGCAATAGTCTGGTCGCAACGTTATTATGTTATGGGTAGAAGTCCAAAATGTGTTTAATGATTAGATGTGGTGTAGGTTTTTATGCGACTGACAACCTAAAAAATAACATTCCAAATAGCCTCCTGGTTATTTCTTAGGTTGTCAGTCGCATAGTAACCTACACCGCATATCATCATTAAACACATTTCGGACTTCTGCCCATAAAATAATAAAGTTGCGCCCAGACTATTGGCAACTTTTTTTTTATTTACTTACGTATTTTTTTTATCAGTAGAATAATTCATAGTAGTAAAAGCGAATTCGATCACAATAAACCTAAGCGATTTTCGGAATCAGTGAAAACTTGAACAATACCCCCAGGGGGTTTAATAGGGAATAATACTTAAATCGGTTTTTTTCCCGACTACGTTTAAAGCTTATAGAAGTAAAAGTGAATTCTAAATCTCAATATACCTTAGAAATATATCAGAATTCGTGAATATGTACACAACCACTTTACACCCCCTCAGGGGTTGGATATCGAAAAATTGTGAAGAACGTTACTAGACGCTTATACAAATAGCCCGCAGAAGTAAAAATGCTTTGATAGGTAGACATGTCTAAAAGATTTAACGAAATTCGTGAAAATGTGGATTCACGGACATTTTTTTTACTTAACCTCTGAACGCCAATAAAAATCTGAACTTTTTTTTTGCTTTAATTACTCTAATAGTACATCTACATACACTCCGCGAAATAAATATAAAGGCACAACAATCATTGAATTTTTTTTGACAGAACATAATATTGTTGCGAGCTAGGGGTTCGCCGGGATTTCAAGTAAAACACAATTCGGTTAAAATAAAAATAAGTGATTATTTATTAATCGCACTTTAAATTCTATTCGCACAATAATTCGCAATGTATGGCATTACCGCCCGCTTATACCATATATCGCTTGACTCGTTCACTTTCGTTCTCTCTCAACACTGTCGCGTGTACCCGCTGGCTGTCACAGTCGACGTAATCAGAATTATTGTGTCTTCACTGAACGCTTCACCTGCTTATATACTAGGCGGTTGCAGTCTTGAATGTTCACCGGTGTACTTGAACGTTCGTTCAGTTGTGGAATCTTCTCGAAAGCTTCAGAGCCTTCGATTTCGATCTTCGTTCAGTGGTGTGTGCAGAAGATTCTAGTATATTGGAGAGCATTCGATAAGAAGAGAGATACAACCGTGCTGTTTCGCCTTATTTCTAATTGGATTATTTTGCAACTAGGTATTCGGTTGTTGTTGTTTTCATTATGTGTAACGATCGAGTTGTACGGTTGCGCGGTTGCCAGGCTTACACGTAACAATATATTAACATAAAAATATTTTTATTAGTTTCATTGGAAGTAGAAACCCAGTGACCCATGCTTATTGTTGTTGTTATCAGAGAAACAAAAAAGATCTGTCAACTGTTCGGTTATTTGATGCGAAATAAGTATAAAGGCACGTTGTAAAAGTTACTAATATTGGTTATATTCTCCACAAAAAAACGCAATATAGTGTAAGTACTTCTGTTTCAAAAAAGTTTTATAATATTTTTAATGTGATTTGAAAATAATTTACCCTAAGAATATTAGAATGCCGCGCGAAAAGTGCTCAATGACGAAGAAAAGTGTAAAATTGCAGCTTATCACGACAGGGGTTTATCAAATCGCCAAATAGCTATTAAGCTAAACAGATCGAGTTGTGTCATCGATAATTACATTAATGCTGTTATGACACTGGCTATTTTCTCGCTAGTTTCAAGTGCAATAAAAGTCAATCGTGCGACAAGGCGACCAATATAGAGAGAAAGAGATTACCGCTAAAAAAGACCCTTGCTGATGCTACCGGCATCTAGTAGACGAAATTAACAACTAAAAAATACTGATCTTAGCGCGTTTCATAACATAACATGACACTTTCCACAATTTATACATAACGAACTGTCAAAAACAAGTCTGTAGCGGCTGGAAAATCTAGCCGCCAGCGGCTTTTTCTTGGATTAACTGCTAGAATGTTGCGAAACACTGCTCGAATGCGCTTTGTTGCAGCTTTTTTTTGACAGCTATGGATTGTTTTTTGACAGTTACCCATAGTTTGCTGTTCGGACTGTCTCTCTCACACCAATGTCTAAATTGTATGTTAAAGTCTCTATCCCTCTCCATTTGGATTGTCTAGCCGCTTTAAAGCCGCAAAAATAGCCAGTGTCATAACAGCGTAAGATTAGGAAAATATACGGCACCAAAAAGCAACCAGGAAGGACACCAACGGTCTCTAAAAGAGAGAAAAGGGAAATGAGCAGAATTGCCGTTAATGAAAACCTTAGCGCAAACGAAATTCGAGGTCAGTTGACTCTAGAAGTAGGTGTACGTAGAGTACAACAAATTATGAAGACCGAATTAAATCTTCTATATGACAACAAATGTGGTGAACCGTCATTAACACCAAGACACAAGAAGGCTAGATTACGATTTGCCGAAAAATGCCGTTTTTGGGACAAAGAATGGAAAACAGTAGTCTTCAGCGATGAAAAAAAATTTAACTTGGATGGTCCAGATGGTGCCCATAAACATTGCCGGAACAAAGGTTCAAAAAGGAAAAATAGAAAACGCAGAAATTTTGGCGGAGATTCTCTACTGGTTTGGGCAGGAATATCTTACAATGGTACCACGCCGATTTGCTTTGTGTCGACTCTATATCGAACTTGTTGACAATCTTTTAATCGAATACGGAGATAAAATTGCTGCTCCTGAGTTTGTTTTTCAACAAGACAATGCGGCTATCCATTCTTCAAGGAAAACAAAAGAATGCCCTATTTCACGGAGTATTGCGGTTCTCGATTGGCCTGCAATTAGTCCAGATCTCAATCCAATCGAGAATCTTTGGGCCATATTATCATCAAAAGTTTTCCATCATGGCCGGCAGTACTCCACTGTAAAGGAGCTAAAGGATTCCATTAATAGAGAATGGAAGGAAATTGATATCAGTATCTTTCATAGTTTACTGAATTCGATTCCAAGGCAGTTAGAAGATGTCATAAATAACAACGGTGGCCATACGTCTTACTAACGTGTCACAAAAAAAAATTAAAAATTAAAAAAAATTGTTTTTCTTTATTGCCTTTATAATTATTTCGCTCCTTTTTTCTATATTTTGTTTTATTATGATTTAAAAAAGTTATATTATTTTTTAAATGTATTACAGCTAAAACCACATTAAAAAACAATTAAAGAATTTAAGTTAGGAAATTGAAAATAACATTTATTTTCTTTTTTAAATAAGAAGTTTAGGTGCCTTTATATTTATTTCGTGGAGTGTATACGTACTAACTTTCAACTTTCTAGCATAAGCCGTTTCTGAGATACAAAAAACAACCCCTCACCCCCGTATCTTGCTACCCCTATCAAAAATATAAATTTTTTCCTGGATGTCTCTATAGTGGCTCTATATAATCCTAAATTTTTAGCTTCCTGGTGTAATTGGTTCGGAAGATATTATAATCCAAAGTTGTTCACCCATCACCCCCACACCCATCACTCTTAAAAATGTTAGCCCTTGTCTAATCTTGATGTATCCCTAAGGACAACAACAAAGTTTCAATCTTCTGATATCAATTGTTCAGGAGATATCGATTTTAGAATGTTTCAATCCCGGCTTTCAAGCGTTTCATACTCATTGCCCCCCCCCCCCCCCTTTTACCACTATCGAACATTTTTTTGCAAATGAGTCCACTATCATAGTACTTCATAAGTTCCAAGTTTCAGCCTCCTACCATAAGTGGTTCCTGAGATCTAGCAAACAAAATTTTTCGTCTAAAACGCTCCCCTCTCCTCTCTCCTCTCCCCTTGTACTCCCACCCCCCGAAAATATACCAGTCGTAGTGGTTCACCCAATCTACCCACCATAAATTTCATGTTAATATCTCAACGGGTTTGGGATAGGGATGTTAAAAAAATTTCGATATATCGAAATTGCGATATTTTTTTAACGATATATCGATAATATCGGCCGATATTGTAAAAAGCGATATATCGATATTGAAATCCGACTATCGGACTCGATATTTTTTTTAAGTATAGCATATTTTAGAAATCGAACGGGTTTTTTGCATTTAATCTGCATTTCTGCTTATTTATGTGGGATGCCAGAAACGTTGAAAGTAGAAAAAAAATGTTCGATCACGGAAACCATATCTGTCGAAACTAGATTCAAGGCACGTGATATATACGGGCACATGCAGGCAAATCTTCGCTTCAGGCACCAATACGCCGAGGCAACCAGACAACTATCAAAAATACCTGATTGTCCCTGCCTCATCGGTGTCATTCGAAAGAGTTGCGTCGGCAATAAATATTGTGATGCCAAATAATCGCAGTCGGCTTACTGGAGAGCATATTAAGGAGCAAGTATTCTTAACAACTGTCCCAGAAAAGTACTGGTTCTCATAAGCTTACATTTTAAAAATATGTCAATATATAATATTTCATTAATAAATAATTAAAATCAAGTTTGCTCTTAATACTTTTTTCGATTTTGCCCCTTTTATCCTTATTTTTTAAAAATAATATATTTAAAAAATAACAGTATTTCTATCCGGAAACTTTATTTCGATCAAAAAAGGCATTATTTTGATTTCATAAGTCAACTGAGAAGAATTTTTCACTTTCCACCAACATTTCCAATAGTTCAATCAAAAAACTCTCAGATATTGAAATTGCAATGATAAAATTGAAATTGAATTTTAGACTCTAAAAATAGCTAAATTTGGCAACTGTGACCGAAGGCAACGAAATCAAATGTCATTTATTTATTAGCTTTCGGTTTGCTAAAAGCCGCGTGCGCCGTATTTTTTTATTAATGTTAATTTTGATGCAGCATTGGAGTTTATTTTTCATTGGAAAAAATATTCGATATATCGATATATCGAAATTTTTCTCCGATATATCGTTAGCCGATATTGATATTTTTTTCAATATCGATATATCGATATTTTTTTCCGATATTAACATCCCTAGTTTGGGAGCTACGCGCCTTCAAACGATTTTGCCGCCGTACGGACATTTTTTTTTTTTTTGCTTTTTTGGGGTTTACTAGTCATAAAACGTGAAAATACAAAATTTCAGAGTAGCAAATTTTTTTTAAATTTCAGGTCGATCACAATACTTTATTATTAAAAAATAATAAAGTAAAATTTAGGGGAGAGAAGGAGCATGAAGGATTTTTCTAAAAAAATCACGTCTCTTATCTCAAGAACTATTTAAGATAGAAGCTTATAATTTATGCTTGACGTAGTCCTAATAAACCACTAGCCTGCAAAAATGTTGAGGATGGAAGTGTAGGGGGTGAGGATTGTAGAGGGTGAAAAGAAAAAATTCCTAATTTTACATATCATGAACCGCTAATGCTGAATTGCTGATACTTGGTATGTAGGTAGAGCTATTGCAGTGGCACTCAATAAGGGTAGTTTGATGCAGGGTGGGAGATGTTTTTATTATCTCTGGAACGACTTACGCTAAAAAGTTGATACTTAATGGGTATATGTAGATGTACTAGAAAAGTAATGTAAGTAAACATTATTTTCAAATATCCTTTGGCGTACGGAAGTAAGAAGAAAGCATTTCCAGGCTTTTTTTGTATTTCGACCCCAAACAGGGTTTTTAGGGGTTGTATACATTTGCACGAATTCAGCCATATTTCTCACGTCTGATAAAATATTGAGTAACTTTTTACTTCCACGGGCTTTTTATATATTCATCGAAAATCGTTTTCAGAATTTTTTCCTTTTCAACCCCTTAGATGGTATAAAAGGGTTGTACACGGTTTCACGAATTCCGTCATATCTCTTACAAATAATAAGAGATCGAATTGGTTTTTACTTCTTCGGGCTTTCTAAGAATTAATTTCAGGATTTCTAGATATTCATCCGGTAAATGGGTTTAAAGGGGTTTTATACGTTTCCACAATTTTCGCTATATCTCTTAGGTTTGATGAAAAACCAGACTGGCTTTTACTTCTATAGATTTTTTATCTAACGCCTATAAACTGATTATAGGATTTTCTGATGTTCAACCTCCAACAAATGTAAAAGGGTGTAAAAGGGTTGCATACGTTTTCACAAATTCCAACACATTTCTGAGGCAATTTCAGGATTTTTCTGGATATTTTACCCCAAGGGTTAATTGAGGTTGCATTCGTTTTCACAGTTTCGACATATTTCTTTGGTTTGATGAGACATAAAATTGGTTATTACATCTACGTCATGAAATAAAAGCCTTAAAACAAAAATCACGATTTTTCGAAATTCAACCCCAAGCTGATGTAATGAGTTTGTATACGTTTCCACAAATTTGATCATATCTCTAAGGTCTTTGATGTATCAATTGATTTTAACTATGTTACTGGTTCCATGAGCTTTTAATGTATGATATATTAAATCCCGAAGGGAGTGTAAAGGCGTTACATACGTTTTAAGTCTACAAGGGCTTTTTATATACGTATTTATTTCTGGCATAAAATCGATATTTTCCATATTTTTACTTTTATTCTAGTGATAAAATTAACTTTCCAAAAACCTCCTTGTCTTGAAGTAACCAATTTTACATTTTGACTTTGAGCGTGTCCCAGAATATGACCCAATTGCGTAATTCATGTGCTAAATGTGGCAGTGGTGTAATGGTTCTATCGCACCCCTAACTCAACCGTTTCTCGCACTTTGACCCGAAAAATAGTAAAGTTTCGTCCATATTATTGGCAGATTTTTTACAACTGACTAGCGAGTGACACATTCTGCGAAAATAATTTGATGGGCATCCCAATTTTATTCACAATCCAAAATTCGCTCGAAAAATAATGAATTTGCACTCATAATGTTAGCACTTTTTTTTTGGAATTCAATTTTAATTAAATGCTGCTGTTTTCTTTAGGTCGAAGCACTACTCAGGAATGTTTAAAAACTCGCATTAAACCCTGATACATAACTAACATATGTGATAGACAAGTCTAATCCACTCACCATAAAATGGTTCAACGCGCGGCATATATTTCTTCCAAATGTAAAATTTATTCACTACATCACTTAAGTCACATATGTAAAATGGTTCTTCAAACGAATAGCCATGTAGGTCCTGCATTGTTTGCAGAATATCCGGAACGTCAATTTTGTCTTTGTAATATGTAACAATATTTTCACTCATTTTTGTCTACTAATATATTGTGATTATTTATCTAAAAACTTTTGCATGTGCACTGAAGGAGTCCTTCTTGAAACGAACACACTTTTATTTCTTTATTTCTTTTAACTTAAAATTCACTGGTACACAGGTAGATATAATGTTGCTGTTAGCAGTATCACTAACAAATTTCTACAATGTAATTTTCAGATTTAATTTAAACTTGATACGTTACGTTTTACGTTCTTGGTGCCTTACTGCTTTCGTTTACACTACTGGTTGCAATGAGTATATTTGGATTTGTTCATTAGATTTTTATTAAAGAAATGATTATTTAATATATAACTAAATTTGCGAATTTGATAATGATTTACTAATATGTACTATGTAGTACAGTGGCTCAATGAAATATTCGTACACGAAATATGTGAGATTCATTGGCGTAACTAGGATTTTTGTCTGAGGGGGCCAGGCCAAAAGTTCAATTGCGGCGTATATAATGCCAATAAAAACGCTGTAAAGTACATACTGTGTTAATGCACATTTAATAACAGTCTACTAGGTCACCACAATCAGGCGTAATCGTAAGAGAGCGTAAACAGGCTCGTCATTTAATAGATACATTATGCATATTTGGGAATAGTGGGTGGCTTTTCAACAGAATTGTATCTAAAATACAAACAAATATAATAGAATATAATAATAATAATACATTACATAAAATTAAGAATTAAGCACATTCATATAAATTATTTTAATTGAATTGATTGAATATACATGAAAAATTTCATTAAATTTAAGCCTTTTGAAAGCTGAAGCTCTGTTAGGCGATATTAACTTTAAGGTCGAAATTAATGAAGGCAATAAACAAATATATTTTTTTTCATTCAGCGCTATACTTTAAATTTAAAATTTTCTCAGCATAATTATAGAATTTCATTCTTCGTTAAATTCCAAATTTTATCTGTAATGTTTCTACAACAACGCGTTCTTTTTGGCTGGTCAAAACTGGTGTAATCTTACATTTAGTGTAATACGCTTCAAGTGTAGAGTACACTGAGTACAGGCAAAAAGAACAAACCTAATTCCAACTTTTTTTATAAATCAATCGCAGGAATAATTCATAATTCAAAAAACGCGCAAGCGGAACAACTATATTTTTGTGACTGTGAGGAAATTTTGAGCACCAAATTTAACGTTGAAAGCACTAAATTGGCATCACTGATGGGAAGATCGGATTAGCGAGAGCGACGCTAATTTCGGCGTATTTCATTTATTTGAAAGGTGGCGCATGCGCATTTTCGCAACTGTCGTTCCTCTACTTCTTCGTAGTGTTATCGGTATAGTTTTCCACCTCTACCGGCTCGCTGTGTAGTTACGACACTTCATGTTGTTTTGTTTTTTGTCGCTGTATCTCTTGCCTAATACAGATCTACAGTAGCGGTAAACATTAATTGTACAAAATTCTACAGTAAAATCTGGAGTTTAATTGTTTCTTGCAGGATTTTCAAATAATTCCATTATTATTCTGGGGGGGGGGGGGAGGGGGGCCACGAACAATCTGGGGGGGGCCGGGCCCCCCCTGGGCCCTACCTAGTTACGCCAATGGTGAGATTATTCTTAAATTTTGCAGATCGACTTAAGATTTTCATAAATTTTGCCACCTATCTATCTTCTGATTTCCTATCGAATTCCAATAAAGAGAAATAACTTCACTAAGTGAGTTCATACTATAACTATGACAATATAAACTACGTACCTGGCCTTGATGTTGTTTGTCGGTTAAGTTGCTGGTTTAGGGCCAGGTACGTATTATATATTATCAAGTTGCTGGTACTGCACAATACATTTCAGAAAGCTTTGGATCTTACTGGCACCGAACTTATTTATATAAACATCAAAATATCACCTTCTCTCTCACGATTATCATTGTTGGATTGAATGGTAACTGCTCACTACTTCTTTTTTTCGAAATGGAGATCAAAACGGATTTTACTTAGTTTTTGGGAAGTGTATCATCAGGGCAGCCTTATATGATAAAAGTGGATTTTGAACTGAACCAGATGATCTCAAATCATGAAGACTATGGTAAAGAATTTTGAAAAGTTTGAAATATTTATCAATTCCTTAATTGCTTACTCATCTTAGCTCCTTTTAAAAATATGCTCATTTATATGGGATATCGTGCTTTACATTTTCATCAAACTCAATCGATTTTAGTACGTCAAACTCTATTGACATTAGAGAAAGTAAGTTCAAACGATTTTCGTCAATTGTATTACGCAAATAGTTTTTAATCCTTACTAAAGTAGAGAAGGATCTTTCCCCTTCACAATTTGTTGCAGGTATAATTAAATACATTCGCAACGAAATCCGAACGTTTGGAAACGTGCGAAGAATTGAACTACAGTCCTAAAGTAATTCGCTCATACGTGCGAGCTTACTTTTTGCAATATTTTCGTTCTTAACAATTTCCAGAAAATTGTAAGAATTCATAAACGAAACCACTCTTCAAATTATTGGGATATGCACTTCTAAGAGCTTTACATTTATCTTGAATTTCTGCAATTGATAATTCGTTAAAAATCCAAATAAATTTCCAATGCTGTTGTACGCTGCGCTTCTCTTCTCTAATTCCTGATGCAGACAGTCGATTATCGGCAGAAAGGTTTCTACGCGAAATTTTTCACGTGCCGAAAATTCCGTTCCTATTGCATCGCCTTCATCAAAAAAACGTGCTCTTTTCTTGTTCTTCTATTATATTCTCTATGTTGATGATCATCCACAAGTTGATTTGCTTCGGCCTCTATATTATTAAAACAATCTCGATATTTATTCAGAAAACCTGACAAAGACCTATATAGTTGAAATACAGTCAGTAAATCAATATCAGCGCTCTGAAGTGATTCGCTAGTTGCATGGAAGCGTTCTTAAATTTTGTTCCAAAAAATAACCATGACACCAGTATCGAATTCTTTCATTTTATTCAGAATGTCATTTGCTATTACACGCAAAATTACTAAGAGTTGTCATAATCTCAAAAACCCACGCCGGCTTCTATCACCTAACGGTCCTCTCGCGTCCGGTGTTAGATTGGCGGCAGTTGCGGGTGCGCTCAAATGTCAGCGAAGTGCTGACTTCTGAACGCACTCGCAACGCCCAGCAGAGAATACAAATCTCGCCCAGCGGCAACTCAACAGGATTTAATTCTATTGTATTGAATATATGCAAATTTCGGGCCCCACTGAAATTTGTTAGGGGCCCCTTAAAATTTGCGGGCCCTGTGCTACAAAACCTTTTAGTCCTATGGGAAATCCGGCCCTGTTTGTATAGTTTAAGCTTTGCTTTCCTATGCACATTTTTGTTTTTAATTATTGGGAGTACCGAATAATACGTCTTATTTGCCATCATTATTCTTCGTTCTCCGAGATATTCAAAGTTGTCTACGTTTTCTAGTTTTAAGTCTCCTACTGTAATATATTGCCTGATTGGCGTATTTTTCCCAGTTTGTGTCATGATTTTTGTTTTCGTTAATACGTAGTCCAACTTCCCTTGCTACCGAGTCAAGGTTTACAAATATTTCTTTGGCACTCTCTAGAGATCTTGCAAGTATATTTATGTCGTCGGCATATGGCACTAGTTGTGTGGATTTGAAGCATAGTGAAGCAGTTTCCGAACAATATATTCGAGTGTCAAATTAAAAAGCATTGGTGGGGCCAGGCCATCACCTTGTTTAAGGCCGTTGTCAGTTCTAAACCTGGAAGTCAGATCATTTTCTACTCTGACTTGTGACAAAGAATTGGTCATTGGTCGCGTTTACGTGCAGACCAGACCAGTCTGAATAGACCAACAAAACCAGTTTGGTCGTACGCATAAACGCAAACCAAACCAGTCCATTTGGACTGATTTTGGTCTTGATTTTGGTACGGACCAAATGAAACCAAACCAGTCTCGTACTGTGAAAATGCGCACATAAATGCAAGACCGAAAAATACCAAACCGGACTATGTGGACTGGTCTGGTCTGCACGTAAACGCGACCATTGTCATACTTGTAAGCCGAGCCAGTTTCGGTGTATTGTGTTCTCTATTAAAAGTAAAAATAGGTCTTGTCGCGTTGACTATATTTATTGAAGTGCGTAACTAAAATACATTTATAATTTAAACATAATTGTAGTGGTATACAATACATACAACATCTCCCTTTATAAGAGTTTAATATTATCAAAAGAAAATAATAATTCATTATTTTGAAAGCTATACAATAAAGAAATTTTTTAATAAAATTGTTTCTTTTACAAATATTAATTCATTATTTTGAAAGCTATACAATTAAGAAATATTTAATAAAATTGTTTCAAATAAAATAAAAATATAATTCATTATTTTAAAAGCTATTCAATACAGACATTTTTTAATAAAATTGTGTCTTTTACAAGTTACTTTTTAATATAATCTATAGGATAAGAGAATTTGTCTGGAGGTAATAAAAGTCTACCAGACCGACTAAATTTCGATACATCATCATTATCGTTTATATTCTTCGCGCATTGAGTAGATGCAGCAATATTGTCATCATTTTCTTTTTGATCTAAAGATGAATTCAATGTTTTTGGAGCACTATCACTAGTTTTTGTTGATTCTATTATGTGTTGTGTATTACGTCTATATATTCCCGTACCAACGTTGTCTTGTATTAAATAAGATCGTGGTTCCTTACATTTTTTAATAATTATACCCGGTTGCCAGTTCGCATTGGGGGTTTTTTGGAAATAAATTTGTTTAGTTTCTTCTAACGGTTTCAGAATTTTAATTCCGCGAGTATAAGGTAAATGTCCCAATACGCGACCATGTCCCGCCGTGCGACCAGTTTCAATGAATTATGAGTAAAATAAATAGATTCTCAAAATTATTCGTCCAAGTAGAATATTCATAATGATCCGTGAACAATGCTCTTGATGCGCATATTTTTCACGGTACAATTAAGTAGACACCTGAATTTAAAAAAAAATTTCAATTTCATAATACGCGCATTCACCCGTCATTTTGTTCCATTTCACCTGTAGACGGCACTTCGTTACTAGATTTGACAGTTCAACCGTTCAATGTTTATTCAGTGCCAAAGTGACTTGGATCGATATCAACAATTTAATTCTGCCAATATCTATAACTCGGACAAGTAGCTGGTCACCGTACGTGTTTTAATTAAACCAAAGGTATCAATATGCATTTTATTTACTGTGGTCGCTGAGTGGGACAAACATTAATGAATGTACATTTGTGCGTCCGGATGAATCAAAATCCTCAACAAAAATAAATCATCGATGTTTTGGAGATTAAAATTACGGCTAATGGTGTAACATATGTCCTTTTTGAGAACCCAATTATCAGTTTTCATGACATAGCCTCAATTACCAGATTGCGACTGGTCGCGAATCGGGACAAACGAGTGGTCGCAAATCGAGACAACGGGTCAATCATGTGGTCGCAACGACGTACTCGTACATCGATTAACGTTTTTTCGAATATCTTCTAAAATAATGATCGTGTGTTGTGAAAAACAATTGTATTTGCAGAATAATATATAGACTTTGACTAAAACAACGATCGTGAAAATCAAAATAGTATAGAAATGGATATTTCGTTATTGAATATGAAAGCAATGCTTACATGGTCGCGTATTGGTACATTTACCTTAGTATGATTTTGAACGATTTAAATTTTTTATTTACTAGTTTTTGATGAAGATTTGCGTCTATAGTTTTTGGTTTTAAATTTTTTGTGACTGTCGGTATTTCTGTTCTCAGTGAACGAGACATAAGGAGTTGAGCAGGAGAGCTTATGCTACCTTTAGGAGTCGTTCTATAATGTAAAAGAGCTGTATAAGGATCGCTTTTTGTTTCATGACACTTTCTTAAAAGTTTTTTCATTGTTTGCACTGATCTTTCTGCCAGACCATTTGAACGTGCTAAATATGGACTAGACGTGAAGTGCTCGATTCACCATTCCTTACAAAAAATTTTAAACTTTTCTGAATTGAATGGCGGGCCATTGTCTGTTATCAAGACTGACGGTATTCCATGCCTCGCAAAGAATGATTTTAATTGAGTTGTAACTAAGTTACTGGAATAACCTTTAGTTAGCTCGGCGATTTCTATATATTTTGAACAATAGTCTACTACCAAGACATAAGTAGTTTTATTAAATTCGAAAAAATCTACTACTACTTTGTACCAGGGGATATTAACTGTTTCGTGTGGCATAAGTGGTTCCTTTTGATTGGATGACCTGTTTCGTATGCATGCTTCACAATTTTGCACAATGTTTGTAATATCCTGGTTAATGTTAGGCCAGTATACTAGACTCTTGGCCATATTTTTACATCTCTCTATGCCTATAAGACCTACGTGAATTAGCAAAAGTATGTTTTGTCGCATTACTTGTGGAATAATTAGACAATTATTCTTAAATAGGAGCCCATCAATTACGTGAAGATCATTTCGAATACTTGAATAAGGGGCTGCCAGCATGTTTATCAATTTTTTGTCATTGGGCCAACCATTTGAAATATAATTTTGTACCTGTACTAATGCTTCATCATGACTGGTAAGGTCTTTTATTTCTTGAATTTTCTCTTCGGAAACAGATAAGTTTGATAAAAGCATATTGCAATGCAGGGTAAGGTCTATATCGAAATCAGTTAAGGTTTCATTAGGCAAAGCTGCTCGTGAAAGCGTGTCAGCGACGTAAAGATATTTTCCCGGTTTGTAAATGACGTTGAGGTCATACGCTTGTAAGCGAAGCATGAAGCGCTGCAACCTGGATGGTATTTTATATAGAGGTTTTTGAAAAAGTGGTACTAAAGGTTTGTGGTCTGTTTCAACTGTTACATTTTTCCCATATATATACTGATGAAATTGCGAAAAACTTTGATAAATTGGCCTAAATAATTCACCATTCCTAAAAAACGTTGAAGATCACTAACGTTATTAGGTTTAGTTATGGCACAGATAGCTTCTATTTTCGACGGATCAGGTTTCATCCCTTCTTCATTAAATATATGTGCTATATATTTAATTTCCTTAAGACCGAAGTTACACTTGGACCTATTAAATTTTAGACCTATACTTTTATTTCTTTCTATTACTAGCTTCAAAATCTTATCATGTTCCTCCTTGGTTCTACCGTATATTAGAAAATCATAAATGTAAATTATGACATTCGGAATATCTGAGAAATTGTTCACCATTTCAGCGTGAAATATCTCTGGAGCTGCGTTTATACCGAATGGTAGACGTTTGAACCGATATTTACCAAATGGTGTTATAAACGTACAGAGTTTAGATGATTCTTCGTCAAGCTGCATCATCCAGAAACCCATATTGGCATCTAAAGTGCTAAAAATTTTTGCTTCAGTTAATTTAGACCTACACTCATCCAGTGTAGGGAACGGATAATGCGAACGAAGTATGGCTTTATTTAAATTTCTAGGATCTAAACATAACCTTAATTTTCTTTGGTTTTACGCACCAAAACTATTGAATTCACCCATTCACTTGATTCATCAGTCTTTATAATTACGTTTAATTTTTCCATATGTTCAAGTTCTGATTTTAATTCGGCTTGTAAACTAAATGGTATTTTTCTTGGATAATCTATGACCGGTTTAATATTGCGATTAATTTGTAAATGACACTTAGTTTCTAAACAGCCTAATCCATTAAATACATTTTCGAATTCATTTAAGAAGTTTAAGTTATAGATATTTAAAAAGGGACTTACAATTTTTACTTTATTATTCTAAATTGGTATAAGGTTCATCTCCCAACATGCTCTTCTTCCTAGTACTGCCTGACAGTCCATATCCAGTATGATGAAATTGTGTGTGTAATGTTCGTTGTTTATGTAGCATTTTAAACTGCCCTGTCCAATTATAGGCAACTGCTCTCCACTAAAAGTTTTCAGTTTTCTGCTGCTTGTTTGAATTTTAGAAGAATCCAAATGTAGAATTTTAATATGTTGTCGAGAAATTAAATTAGCTTGAGCACCAGTGTCTAATTGAAAAGAAATTATTTTACCATTAATCTTTAAATCAACTGCCCAAAAGCAACTATCGTTGTCATTTTCCGCACTGATACTACCAATAAATAATGATTCTGATGATGATTCTGTTGAATAGTCTGTGGATGTATCCGATTGAACTGCTACGTTTCGAACATATGAACCGTTGGTTTTTGTTCGGCACATTTTTGCAAAATGATTGGGCTTATTGCACAGATGACATACAGCACCCGCTGCCGGACACTTGTATTTGTGGACTTCTCCACAACGACTGCATGTAGTGTTGTTTCTGGATCGTTGCGTCGATTGGTGTCGATTGTAGTTTTTATTCCCGTCCCGCTTGTTTTCTGGCGGAAAGTTCTCTCTCTGTACTTTGAATTTACTTGTCGTTGACTTTGAAGGTGATTTTTGTTGGTATTGTGTTTATGATATTTATTTTTACGCGTATTTACTACAGCAATAAATGAAGATTCTGTATTTTTTTCTTGTTGCAGTGTAAGAGTTTGTTCTCTCGCAAGTTCTGAGGCTCTTGCAATATCAATTGCCTTTTGAAGTTTTAAATTTTCCTGATTTAACAACTTTTCTTTTATGCTTTGGAACTTATTTGCTAAGCCACGTACTAGGTCTTCTCGAAGTGTATCAAAATCGCATGTCAGACTTAAGTTTTTAAGTGCCGTAATAAATTCTTCTATTGACTCATTGGGATTTTGAACTCTGGAGAAGAATTTATGGCGTTCCATTACAATATTAACTTTAGAAAGAAAATATTTGTCAAACAGCTCTATTAATTCCTTGAGAGTGATCTTGTCTATATCACTACGCAGTGGGCTGGTTATGTCCATCGACTGACAAGACAAGAAGTTACCCAATCGGGTATTCAAAGGACAAACAACCGGAGGTATGCTAGTTGAAAAACCACGGAAGCCGTTGAGGACTCCATTGTCGAGGACAGCAGATCACTTCAGGGATATCGAGCTGGAGGACGCGGTCACTGTTCAAAATACTAGTAATAAAAAATTCTGTTACTCAGCGACTAAAACTTTCCCCGAAAAAAAGTTAGCATGGGCGTAACTGGAAGATTTTTTTTCAATTTCAGATCAATCACAATACCTTTTTAAAAGAATATTAAAACTAAAATGTGTACATGATTCGGAGTGTTTTATAAATTTACTGATGTGCTGTAACTTCCATTCATCTTATCACTTTTCTATGTTAAATTTCAACATTTTTCACGATGTTTTAAATCGTTTTGATATTATTGCTTATCATCTTTGCTGATTTGTTGATTTTTTTAGTTAATTTATTTGAAAGATTTTAAGTAAATTATCTGCCGAGTTTCGTGAGGTGTTGTATCACAAGTTACTTGGTCTAGCAGGTCCTGAGCAGAAAGGATCCGACTTCATTCGATTTGAATTAACAATGACTTAGATGAGAATAAAATCATTTCGAATCAATCGGCCTGCATTAAACACCGCGTATCACGTTAACGTCTAACGAATGAAAACGCATTAACTAAGAGGAGGAAAATTTACGCGCTAGTGTAAGTAATGCGTTGTCCCCTTTGATGTGCCAAAACGACCGGCAGTCAAGCTATCGCCTAACGTCGAACGTCATTAACAACGCTATTTTGAATTTAGCGCGCTAAGGCGTGGGTAAACCTGTATTTAACGTCATATCACATCCCCAGCATTACCTTCTATTGGAGGAAATATTTAGAGCCTTTTGCCATAACGGGATAGTCGATTTATAGCAGTTTTTATAACATTTTAAATGAAAAATTAGTGCTACTTCCTCATTTTTTCACATATTCAAATAAGACTTTAATCATTTTTCTACATAGTCTCCTGCACGCTCTACACATTTTTCCCAACGTTTTGGCAGCTTAAAAATTCCTTGTTCATAGAAAGTTTTAGGTCGAGTTGTCAACCAGTTGCGCACGCGCTACTCAACTTCTTCATTCGCTTCAAATTTTTCGCCTCCCAAAGCTTCCTTCATGGGACCAAACAAAAATAGTCGCATGGGGACAAGTCTGGGCTATAGCGAGGGTGCTCCAGGGTATCCCAATGCAGCTCAATTAATTTATCCTTTGTCAATGCTTTTTGATTTTCGGTCAATAACCTTGAGACCCACCTGGCGCAGACTTTTCGGAAGCCAAGATGATCTGTGATGATGGAATAAGCACTACCATGGCTAATACCCACTTCTGAAGCGATTTCATCAATAGTGAATCGGCGTTTACCCTCGATTAGATTTTGAACCGCTCGAATATTGTCATCAGTTCCACTTGATCTTGGGCGTCGATCGTGAGTTTCATTTTCTACACTTTCTCGTCCATTTTTAAATTTTCTAGCCCAATCAAACACTTGTGTCCGTGAAAGCGTATTGTCACCAAACTGCACCTTCAACCTAGCCAAAATATTCGATGGTGAAACGTCTTCATTTGTTAAAAATTTAATAATAATACGTTGCTCAATGGATAAAGGAACCACTTGCTCAGTCATGATTGCTACTGATCAACTGGAAGAATGAGCAGCCCGGGAGCGGCTGTCCCCACTCTTAACAAACCAACCTAAGACCCCCCACCCAACCAGACCGCTCGGCAGAGTCTGAGACTCATAGAGATAAAAGTCCGGTTTATATTTGACTCACCCTAGTATTTACATTCAATATAACCCATTTTCGTAGTTCATCATCCTTTTTTTTCTCTAAAAGTTCTCTAAGAAGGAATATCCACGACTAGTAAGAAACTATATTACTAATATCCTTTTGGTCAAAATACATGCACTACTCAACCTTAAACATTTTACGTCTCGGGTACATTTTATACATTTGTTCAAAAAAAAGTATAGGGTACTTCAATAAGTTCCAGCCGTTTTTTGTGAAAATGAATTGCTTTATTTTTTGCCAACAGTCTGGGCGCAACTTTATTATTTTATGGGTAGAAGTTCGAAACGCGTTTAATGCTGAGATGCGGTGTAGGTTACTATGCGATTGACAACATAAAAAATAACGTTCCAAAAGCCTACTGGTTATTCTTTAGGTTGTCAATCGCATAGTAACCTACACCGCATCTTAGAATTAAACGCGTTTCGAACTGCCCCTCCCCCAAGGGGGTTTAATATCAAAAATTGCTTAAATCGGTTTTATTCCCGGTTAGAAGTAAAAGTGAATTCGCTATCTTATTAGACCTAAGAAATTCGTTTAAATGTGAAAAAACCCTTTTCACGGATATTTTTTTTACTCCACCTTGGTACGCCAATGAAAGCCTGATTTTTTTTGCTTTAATTAATCCAGTAACACATCTACATATAAGTACTAAGTTTCAACTTTCTAGCATAAGCCGTTTCTGAGATATGAAAAACCACCACCACCCCCGTACCTTGCTACCACTATCAAACATTTTCTTTTTCTTTTGTGTCTCTATAGTGGCTCTATTCATTTGTCAATTTTTAGCTTTCTTCCCTTTGCGGTTTTTGAGAAATAAAAATTATAATTTTTTCATTTCCACCTTCTCCCACAATTACCCCCTACAACCACATCCTCAAAACTTTTTCTCCGCTAGAGGTCTACTGGTCCTAACTCCTGTACAATTTTCAAGATCATATCTGGTACGGTTCTTAAAATATAAAAATGTAATTTTTTGAAAAATGGCTGTCTTCCCACTTCCGCGCTTCACCTCCCCCCACCAAAATTGTACATCCCAGAAAAATATTTTCGTAAAAAATAGCTTTTGTCGTAGTTATCTTGCATAAAAGTATAAATAACTAAAATATACATAAAAATTAGTTAAAAAACAAAGAATTAGTTCGCAAATAGTAAAATCAGTAGTTTAGTACTATATTGTAGTTTGTCTCAAATTGAAAATTAGTTCATTTCAATATTACTACTAAATAGGTGGGTATTACTATATTTGGTTAGTGAGCAAAACATAATCGAACCATTTTATAGGAACTTCCAACTATTCAGTTGTAACATCTGAAAAACTGAAAATAGTAAAAAAATTTCCCAAAATAACAAAAAATTATTTAATGACTGAAATTAGAAGGAATTTTTTTGAACATCTCGTGTTCAAACAGAACTTCAACTGGTAACTGCTTACCAGTCTGTTTCTTCAATCGCGGTCATTGGCGGATACAGGGGGGGGGGCGGAGGGGGCGGCCGCGTGGTACCACACAATTCGCAGCTCATCGTATTTATGT
Source organism: Beris morrisii (assembly GCA_951812415.1). Taxonomy (NCBI): domain Eukaryota; kingdom Metazoa; phylum Arthropoda; class Insecta; order Diptera; family Stratiomyidae; genus Beris; species Beris morrisii. Next base: position 49,745,684 of record OX638313.1, on the reverse strand, counting down.
CGTTTCGCACTTATAGGCAAGTTGCGCCGCAAAGGCATGTTGAGTGTAAATTGCTTTCAACACAGCAAAGAACACAGCCGACGAAAACCGGCTCGGCTCGAGGCGAGCCTCAAGGGTGAGTGTAAACGCACCATGATAAAAAGACTACAAGACAACATATTGCGTAGGTAATAGGGTCATTCCATCAAGAACCGCCAAGAATGACGAAATTTGGGACCTTACTATCTCCGATTGTTTTGAAAATTTTTGTACTTTAAGAACTAGTGGGAAAAATAATTGAAATTCAATTTTTTGTTTCTATCTAATTTTTTTTGTTAGTTATAGTATGTTAAAGTTTTCGCAAAAATGGTGCCCGAGTTCTCCTTGAATAATAAAATATAGCTTATTTTAAAGGGGAAGGTTGTCGCAATAAAAATTATCCTTGAAATTTTTTGGATAATGATTTTGTCCTTTATCCTTGAATATCTCAAAACGGTTTTTTTTTTATATTTTGTAGGTTATACTGTTTTTTAAAAAATATCCAAAAATTAACTTGGGATTTCAATGGGATCGGGGTCAAAAAAATCGAAGAACATTATAGTGGTTCTCAATTATTTTATAGAAAAAGGGTCATTTAATCAAGAACGAGTGTGACCTTATCATCGCTGATTCATTTGAAAATTTATGTACTCGAAGAATTAGTGAAAAAAAATATGATTTCAAGTTTTTGTTTCTATCTCAGTTTTTTGTTAGTTATAGTATGTTAAAGATTTCCAAAAAAAGATGTCCGAGTTCTCTTTGAAAATTCATATCTCTGGCAATTTTTATCCTTGAATAATAAAGTAGGGCTTATTTTAAAGATTTTGTTGTTTTTGTTAGTTATAAAATGAGATAGAAACACAAACTTAAATTTCAATTAATTTTTTCACTAGTTCTTCAAGTACAAACATTTTCAAAAGAATCGGAAATGGTAAGGTCACAACATTGGCGATTCATGATAGAATTACCCATAATAAGATGAAAACAATATGATCCCGTTTTTTCTAAGTGCAGCCTATGTAGCTAAATTCACACAGAACTTGATCAAACAAAATAGTCAAATCAAAAAATTTTCCGCCCTCTATTAAATTATTTAAATTATTTAAATTAAATTTAAATTAAATTTCAATTAATTTCAGCTTCTCGAACACTTCGAAATAAGGGGTTGGGAGAACGTATTCAGGTTGATAATATGAATAGTGATTTAAATATTGAAAACGAAAATTATGTATTTCTAGCCTCGAAAATATTAATTACCGGTAATAAATATAAAAAAGGCTTTGTTATTAGCTCCAGTGATCCTAACTTGAAATTTTATGAAATATCTTCGGTTATCAAAAATAAAGAAAATAATTTGTTTTTGATCTGTTACGAACGAGAAATTAGTTATTTTGACGACCACTTAGAGGCTTTTGTGATTGGTAAAAAATCAGAATTAGCTAATATTATCAATATTAAGAAAATACATTCGCCACCAAAGCACATACATAAAACAATCGGCAACAAAAAATGACTAGGCTTAAGTATTTTTAAATGAAAGAAAATAAAAAATAGAACTTATATTATGAAACCTAATACCTAAGTCTGAAACATTTTAAAAGATTAAAAAACAACATATGTACAATTAATTTATTTTTCCTTGGATTTCAAATTAAGATAATAAAGAAAGAACTAATTTTAGTAAAAATCTAAATTGTAACTACAAATGCAAAGATATAAAATCTGATCACTGAAATTCTAATTAATTGTACGAATTCTTTTTTAAAAATTGAAATAAATTTATGTTTTAGTTTATGTACAATGAATTATATAAAAAAACACATAATTACATAAAATAAAGAATTGATTGGTTTATTTAATGGGTTTTTGTATTTATGTATTATATATGTTTTGGTTTACAGGAATGAAACTTGCCACGGTTGTATAACTAACTGTAACCTACAGGTTAAAACTACAAAACATTTGAATAAATTATTTTATATGAATTAATAAAATACTAGAAAATAACATCATTATTTTTATTTTATTATTTTATTAAGTTACCACTTTTAGTTAAAATAAAATTTTAGTTAATTTTATTCTTAATTTGTAGTTGACTCATGGTAAACAATAATTTAGTTAAAATAACTGCAAAATAGTAACATATTTATTAAAATTGACTACTTTCTGGTTAATAACTACTATTTAATAGTAAATTGCATATTTAACAAATTTTAGTAAAAACTATTGCAAAATAGTTATATTCTACGAAAACAACATATTGTAGTAAAAAACTACTGTTTTATAATTAACTCAACTTTTATTTTACTCTTACTACATATTGGTTAACTTTCAACTTATTTTATGGTAGTCACAATTTTAAATATAGAAAAAGTTAATAAATCCTTGATTTCAACTATTTATTTTTCTGAGTGATATAAAGAAACCAAATTTTATCTTCCTGGCACAATTGAGTCCAAGATATTGTAATCCAAAGTTTTTCATCCCCCACAACCCACCACCCCCTTAATTTTTTTTAACCCTTTTCTAATATCCCAGTAAGGTAAATGTCCCAATACGCGACCATGTAAGCATTGCTTTCATATTCAATAACGAAATATCCATTTCTATACTAATTTGATTTTCACGATCATTGTTTTAGTCAAAGTCGATATATTATTCTGCAAATACAATTGTTTTTCACAACACACGATCATTATTTTAGAAGATATTCGAAAAAACGTTAATCGATGTACTTGTACGTCGTTGCGACCACATGATTGACCCGTTGTCTCGATTTGCGACCACTCGTTTGTCCCGATTCGCGACCAGTCGCAATCTGGTATTTGAGGCTATGTCATGAAAACTGATAATTGGGTTCTCAAAAAGGACATATGTTACACCATTAGTCGTAATTTTAATCTCCAAAACATCGATGATTTATTTTTGTTGAGGATTTTGATTCATCCGGACGCACAAATGTACATTCATTAATGTTTGTCCCACTCAGCGACCACAGTAAATAAAATGCATATTGATACCTTTAGTTTAATTAAAACACGTACAGTGACCAGCTACTTGTCCGAGTTGAAGATATTGGCAGAATTAAATTGTTAATATCGATCCAAGTCACTTTGGCACTGAATAAACATTCAACGGTCCAACTATCAAATCTATTAACGAAGTGCCGTCTACAGGCGAAATGAAACAAAATGACGGGTGAACGCGCGTACTATGAAATTTAAATTTTTTTTTAAATTCAGGTGTCTACTTAATTGTACCGTGAAAAATATGCGCATCAAGAGCATAGTTCACGGATCATTATGAATATTGTACTTGGACGAATAATTTTGAGAATCTATTTATTTTACTCATAATTCATTGAAACTGGTCGCACGGCGGGACATGGTCGCGTATTGGGACATTTACCTTATCACTTAAATCAACCACAAAGTTTTAACCTTCTGAGATGAATCCTTCAGTATATATGCATTTTAGAATGTTTCAATCCCAGCTTTCAAGCGTGTGTTGTAAGCACAACTTTTGTTGTTGAACCAATCCCTTTACATCATAAACAAGGGAGCCCAACAACAAATATCACGACTTACCTCATTTCACTTGTCTTATTTATTAGAACAAGTGAGTAGGGGATCGTATTCGTTCTCGCCGACGGTCATGCTGGGCCCATACAGAACGTAATGCGATCCGACCTTAGTTGCAAGTGCAACAACAACAACACGTTACACGGCAATAAACTTTGATCGCTCGTGCAACAATTTATTGAACCGTTAAAAACTGAAATGCCGATGTCACACATGTGGAATAATGACCTATGAGGTCAAGTTACCGCGAGTTAGATTAGACCCACTAAGCCTCAACTCTAATGACATCACCACCAAATTTAATGCATGACTCATGTCACACATTAAATTTGTGCATACTTTCAATTCTTAATCAAAACATAATTAACCATAACAAGATTTTCTAATTAACGTAAAATCAACAAATCTGCTTAATACGCATTATTTCATATCCAAGATATTGTTTATAAAGAATAATTGATAACCGATAACTGATTTCTGCAAATGCATAAATCAAAGAGTCAGCATAATACGATCAAACAAAGAATGTCAAACTATAAATAAGATTCGAACAGAAAGATCGGGGTCAGTCTGTTCAGAGAGTTTATCTATCAATTGAATTATAAGATCATTTTAAGAGCTGAAGCTCACAATAATTGTTAAACGAAGTGCTATCAAATTCAAGTGAATAAAATTAAGTTAATTTAATTTAAAATTGTGTTTTTATTCAGTTCCGCGAAAAGGAACTATAAAATCAATTTTTTTACTTGAACCCAGAACCACATTCGTAACTGGCGCAGTCGTCCGTCATAGGAGGGAGGAACCACCTTTGACTAAAGAACCAACATAAAAGTCACGTACTCCACTAAGAGTTAGTTCAAGTGCAAATTGGACAATAGTGATAAAACCAAAAAAGTAAAATAGTGAAAAACTAAATTACACATTCAACAAGAGAAAATCGAGTTGAATTTAAAAACTACAAGTTTTGCATTACCGAAGATCAGCTAAGGAAAACTTAGTACGATCAATAAGGGAAAACAAAGCTTTAATAAATACTGTATTATCAAAATAATAAAGTAAAATAAAAATCAACGAATTAATACGAAAAATTAATTAAAATATAAAAAGAAGTGAAAATGGTTGAACAAGCAGAAGCTAATCCACCACTACCGATAGAATTCACATTCGACGAAATCTTGAAGGAAGCTAGAAGACTACCCGTATACACCGGAAACAATAAACAATACGCATTAACAACATGGCTAGACGAAGCCGACACTATACTCAACTTTACCCAACCTGGAAACCACCAATCATACATTTTTCGATTAATCCTGCACAAGATCCAAGGCGAAGCAAGAAACACAGTACAGAAGATACCTGTCCCTACCTGGCAGATTGTGAAGAACATCCTAACATCAACATTTGGCGTAAACGAGTCATACAGTACTCTTATTAATAAAATACACAGAGTAAGTAATAGGAATATAGATGATACTTATAATGAACTTAACGAACTGTTGAATCAAATAAATATTAAATATCTACATGATCCACGCAGAGATCAATTTCATGAATTTAATCCAGTAAGAAATGAAAGCCTTGCATTAAATAAATTTAAATCCTTATTACCAGAGTATAAAGCCTATTTACTAGAAATTAAGAATTGTGAAACCTTAAATAAAGCGTACAACACACTTAAAGAAATTCAGCAAAACACTGAAAGTAGCGTGAAGAATATTAGTAATTTTCAACAAAGAAACAATAACAGGAATAGAAATGAAAATTATAATCAAAATAGAAATTCTCATAATCAGAATTACCAAAATCCTAATAATCGAAATAATAATACTCAAAATAACAACAATGACAAAAACCTCAATAATAATCGAAATAATAACCCAAATCCTAACAATCAAAATTATAACTATCAAGGGAACCGGCAATTTAATAACAGAAATAATAATAATAATAACTATAACCAACGGAATTTTAAAAATCCAAACAATCTTAATTATAATCGCAATAATAATTACAACAGGCAGAATTATAACAATAATAACAATTACAAACCTGAACCAATGCAAATAGATAATTCAGCTAGAATCAATCAAAATTCAAACAATAGAGAAACAGATAATAATCGTAAATCCGAACCAATGGACACAAATTTTCAACAATGTGCCTCGGAAACCCTTTACCTATAATAAATTTAAACATAGATAACGAGATTATCCCTACACTTATTGATACGGGATCATCTATTTCAAGTTTAGACAAAAATTGTCTCCTTAATAACGAAAAAATCAATTTACAAGAACCCATACCAGTCAACGGACTAGGAGGTACTTATTATGTACAACAAAAATTAAAATCTAATATGCCCAATGAATTTAAATTACCCGATTCACACAAAATATTATGGAATATTATGGACTTCCAAAATAAACCTTTTAAGGCAGTAATAGGACAAAATCTATTATACACTTTAAATATTACATTAAATTTAGGAGAAGGAAACATGCTAATTAACAATCAAAAATTAAACTTTAACTACGCCGTACCCGAAGAAATAAATTTTCAATATGAAATTGAAACTGAACAATCGCAAGATAAACTGTTTATAGGAACGAATTCCGAAGAAACAGCAGCCTTAAAGAAAATTATAAAAGATTACGATGATTTAATATACAAGGAAGGAGAAAATCTATCCTGTACAACCCAAACAAAGCACGAAATAATTACGAAAAGTAATAAACCTCTCTATGCTAAAACATATAGAATCCAACCATTCCACGAAAAGGAAGTAGAAACTCAAATGGATGATATGTTAAAACAAGGAATAATTAAACCCTCGAATTCACCATATAATGCACCTATACTAATGGTACCAAAGAAAGTAGACAGTTCTGGAAAACAGAAATGGAGAATGGTAATTGACTACCGAAGATTGAACGAGGATACCGTAGACGATAAGTTCCCGATTCCAAACGTAGAATCAATATTCGACAAACTTGGAAAAGCCCAATATTTTACAACATTGGATTTAGCACAAGGATTCCATCAGATTGAAGTCAGCGAACATGACCGATATAAAACCGCTTTCTCTACCCCTCAAGGACATTATGAATTCATCAGAATGCCCTTTGGTTTAAAAAATGCACCTGCTACATTCCAACGCATGATAAATGAAGTACTCCGCGAACACATAAATAAAACGTGTGTAGTATATCTAGATGATATATTAATCTTTGCGACATCGCTCCAGGAAATGGACGGCAATATAAGGAAAATACTAGAAACCTTACGCAAACACAAACTAAAGTTACAAATTGCTAAATGCAAATTCTTTGCAAGATCAACAGAATACTTAGGACATACATTGACAACGGAAGGAATAAAACCTAATCTTGACAAAATCAAAGCAATTAAAAATCTAAAAGTACCCGGAACTACAACAGAAATAAAATCATTTCTAGGAATTACAGGATATTACAGGAAATTTATAAATAATTATGCCAAAGTCGCATCACCACTTACTGACGCATTGAAAAAATGTAATAAAATAAACCCTGAAGATCCATCATATATCGCAGCATTTGAAAAATTAAAAGAACTAATAACGAATTACCCAGTACTTAGATATCCAGATTTTAAACAAAAATTTGTTTTAACAACAGACGCCTCTAATAAAGCAATAGGAGCAGTATTATCACAAAGTGGACACCCAATATCTTATGCGAGTAGAACCTTAAATGAACACGAAAGAAATTATTCAACAATTGAAAAAGAATTACTTTCCATTGTGTGGGCAACACAATATTTTAGACCTTACCTGTATGGTGTACGATTTGACATTAAAACAGATCATAGACCCTTAGTTTGGCTTAGTAACCTAAAAGAACCAAACAGCAAATTACAAAGATGGAAAATCAAACTTAATGAGTACAATTTTAATATAGAATATATAAAAGGAAAAGATAATAAAGTCGCAGACTTTTTGAGCAGAATAACAGAAGACATGTGTGAAATGAATATGTTAACAGACGAAAAAATGGAAGTAGATTGTAGTGAAATAGCAACAATTCACTCAGGACAAGAAGATCAAAATGATCTCATACCTATTAAAGAAGGCATAGTAAACATATATAAAAACCAAATAATTATAACTAAGAAGAAGATGAAAGAATATAACACAATAAATAAGAGAAATAAAATATGTATTGACGAAACTGATACAAATAATGAAAACACACTAATTAATATATTTAGGAAATATATACCAGAAAAAGGACACATAGGAATATACTGTGAATTAAATGACCATGTATGGAATAAAGTACAATTAATACTAGTAAAACTGTATTCAAACAATACAACCCTAAGATTTATAAAATGTTCTGAACATGCCAAAGATTTAATAAACGAGGATCAATGTTTTGAAAAAATTAGAGAAATACATGAAAAAGGCAATCATAGAGGAATAATGGAAAACTATAATGAAGTAAAAGATAAATATTACTACAACGGAATGATGAAACTAATTACGAGATTGATAAACAATTGTGAAATATGTAACGTAGCAAAATACGACAGGAAACCATTAAAACCTGAATTTAAAATAACTGAAACTCCAAAGGATATAAACGAGTTAATCCACATCGATATATTCATCATAGGTAAAAGACAATTCTTTACAACAATAGATAAGTTTTCAAAACACTTATACGTAAAAGAAACAATAGATAAAAATGCCATAACATTCATACAGCTTATTCGAGAAAGAAACGCTATAATGGGAAAACCTAAAAAGATAATTGCAGACAATGAATTTAACATGATAAACGTCAAGGAATACATGAGAAAGGAAGAGATAGAAATTCATTTTACTTCACCCAAATCACACACAGGAAACTCAGACATGAGTAGATGTCATAGCACATTATTGGAACAAACCAGAATAATTATTTTAACAGAACCCGAATTAAATATAGCAGAACAACTACTAAAAGCTACAGAATATTATAACAACACAATACATTCTATAACACAAGCTAAACCTTTGCATATCCAAAATGGAAATATAGATAAAAATAAATTAAATAAATTACTAATAAACAAAAAGACTAAATGGATTGATTATCACAACAGAAAGAGAGAAAAACAACCCGACATAGATCAAGAAGAAATCTTTATCAAAAATTATAAAAACGAAAGACATAAAGAAAAACCCAAATTTAGAAAAGTTGAAGTCACAAAAGACAAAGATAGAAATATTATACTGAAAGAAAAAAGCAAACAAAATAGATTCTCAGGTAAAATACACCCTAATAGAATAAAAAGAATAAAGAAATATACAAAAAGAAAATCTATTGACAGAGAAGAAAATATTAAGATTCTAGAAGAAAAGAAACCTGAAGAACTAGATGAATTAATCTTTACACCCGAACAACAAACCAAAATAAAAAATGCATTATACAACGAACCCTTAAACGAAACCTTAATATCTCGATTTAACTTAAATATTACAGGAAATGATATAATTACCTTAGCAGATAATGAATGGTTAAATGACCAAATCATAAACTTTTATTTAGGACTGATTACGGAACGCAGCAAAAATTCTAAAGAATTACCAAAAGTATATCATATGAATACTTTCTTTTTCCCAACACTTTCTAAAACAGGATATAACGCAGTAAAACGTTGGACACGGAAAGTTAATATATTTTCATACGACATAATATTAACACCTATACATTTGAACGGAAATCACTGGACCCTAGTAGTAATCGACTTTAAACAAGAAAAAATAAAATGTTACGACTCATTAGGAAACGAAAACAACGAAGTATTGAAACTAATTCAGAATTATTTAAAAGAAGAATCTTTAGACAAACTCAAGAAACCTTTTAAAACCCTTACCTTAGAAAACCCAAAGGAAATACCCCAACAAGACAATAACAATGATTGTGGAGTATTCACATGTACATTTGCAGAATACATTACCAATAATAATAAAAGTTTAAACTTTTCACAAAAACAAATACCTTATTTCAGACAAAAAATAATCTTGGAAATAATTCAAGGGAAATTACTCAATTGAATAATATATCATTTTTCTTAAAATTTCAGATCTTTACGATCAAAGCGATCAAAGTATTTATGATAATACTAATGCTAACTACAATAATATCTACTACAAAAGCAGATATAACTATAGAAAAAGTAGAATCAGAATCAGGAATTATATTAATTAAAAGAAACCCAGTAAGATTAATTAAAGACCATAAACGAATTTACCATAAAATAAATCTTGAACAATACAATTATGCATTAGACCAAATTATAAACAAAGTTGAAATAAATTCACATAATACCGAAATAATAGAAAATATACGAAGCGAAATAAAACTATTACATTTTAACAAAAAAGATAATTCAATATTAAACAAAATTAACCCATTTTCAAATAAAAGAACAAAAAGAGGGCTTATTAACCCAATCGGAAATTTATATAAATGTCTTTTCGGATTAATGGATAATGATGATTATGAAGAAATTATGGAACATTTACAAATTATAGATAGTAATAACCACGCAGTAATAGAAGCTATGAATAAACAAATTAAAATTAACGACGCTTTCCAAAATAATCTTAACAAAATAATTTCAAATATTAATCAAACATACACACAACTCGTAAATAATATCAACAATACAACTAGACAAATGAATAGAATTCTAATAAATATTCAATTAAGTCAAAATTTAAATTTAATAAAGGATGAACTTGAAAAAATAATAGACAACGTAAATTCAGCTAGAACTGGAATTATGTCAAGATCAATTCTAACACACGACGAAATTAACGAATTTAATTTAACATTTGATGAATTAAAAGACATAAGTATTAATGTTTTATTGAAAGAAAATATAATCATATTTGTCATCAATATACCTATTCTTACCCAACCTACATTAACCTATTATGTAAGAAAAATTCCAAATAAGTATTCAGAAACATTAAATATAAATATTAGTAAAGTAGTAATGTATAATGGAGAATACTACGAATATGAAAAATATGTAAAATCATTAAGAAACAAATTAAATTGTAAGAATTCAAATTGTATAATAAAACATAATAATAAGACTAGTATAACTGAAATTGAAAAAGGTTTACTATTAATCATAAATATAAATGAAAAAATAAAACATAACTGTAATGAAAAATTATACCAATTAAATGGAAACTATGTAACCAGATTTAGCAACTGTAAAGTAGAGATCCTACAGAAATTTTTTTCTAACGAAATAATAGAATTTCAACAAATATTAACATTAAATCCTATAAAAAATATCACTGGATATTCATATGAACCAAATTTTGAAGCTTTAAAATTAGAAAATATCGAAAATTTAAAGAAAATTGAAGAAATTAAATATTTTAATACCAAAAATACAATTACAACTGGATCTACACTATTAATTATAATCTTAATACTTACCATATCATTTATACTTTACATATATTGTAAAAACCGAAACCAAAATTTACAAATTAATGTAAATGAAATTAAACAAAATGATGTTGAATTACTTAATGTAAAAGTTGTTGAGGACAACAACAAACTTAAGGAGGGAGGAGTTAGATTAGACCCACTAAGCCTCAACTCTAATGACATCACCACCAAATTTAATGCATGACTCATGTCACACATTAAATTTGTGCATACTTTCAATTCTTAATCAAAACATAATTAACCATAACAAGATTTTCTAATTAACGTAAAATCAACAAATCTGCTTAATACGCATTATTTCATATCCAAGATATTGTTTATAAAGAATAATTGATAACCGATAACTGATTTCTGCAAATGCATAAATCAAAGAGTCAGCATAATACGATCAAACAAAGAATGTCAAACTATAAATAAGATTCGAACAGAAAGATCGGGGTCAGTCTGTTCAGAGAGTTTATCTATCAATTGAATTATAAGATCATTTTAAGAGCTGAAGCTCACAATAATTGTTAAACGAAGTGCTATCAAATTCAAGTGAATAAAATTAAGTTAATTTAATTTAAAATTGTGTTTTTATTCAGTTCCGCGAAAAGGAACTATAAAATCAATTTTTTTACTTGAACCCAGAACCACATTCGTAACTCGCGCGTGTGGAATCGGCATAATGCAATGTCGTGAGAAAGACGAAATCGGTCAGCAACCGGATGTGAGGTTTGATGGAAATAATCGAACCATCGATCCGGCTGTGACAAGTAGACCACAAAAATTCGCGGAGGTTTTTCGACATAGCCCCATGTAATATTCAAATTCATTGTTTTTTCTTATTTTGTCGACTTCGATCCTGTAACTGGACAGGACCCCCACATAGAACGTACAACACGTGTTGAATGCATTGCTTCCCCCCCCCCCCACTCCCACACCCCTCAACCCATCTCGACCATTTTTTTGGAAATGGATCCACTATTATAGTTCTATATAAGTTCCAATAATAAAGTAAAATTGGTAAAGAACATGTCATTGAAAGTATAGTCCATTGCTAGGTTACTTTCTCCCATATTTCTGATAGTATATGAATACCGTGTCGACAGGGCCACCCTAACCACAGGGCTAAATGGGCTATAGCCCCGGGGCGCGAGTCTTTTGGGAGCGCCGATTTTTATTGATGCTATATTACTTTATTATTTTAATATTAAAGTATTTTTTAGTTATTATTAGTTATTTAGTTTTTAGTTATTTTTATTTAAGACAGAATTAACCAATTGACCTTTTTAAATGAAATAGGCGCTATAAAACAACTGTTAATAATTATAGAACTTGAAAATGTGACTGCGTTCAAACAGGTTATGGGCCCAGCTGCAGTGCAGAAATAAAAATCCGAAATCATCAAATACTGTGGAGGCGGTAATTAAAAAATAAAAATTGTTAATAATAAAATAAAAGTGTCGAGAGTGTAAAACATTACATATATTTAAAATAAAGTAATGTCGAATAATAGTTCCGGAAGAATCCCATTGCTGAATGGTGAAAATTATTCAACATGGAGACCACAAATTGAAGGAATTTTACACAAATGCAGGATTTTAAAATTTGTGAAAGGTCTGGAGTCTCGACCTAGCACAACCGGAGAGCAGCAGCAGCTATGGGACGAAAAGGATATGGATGCGCGAAGTGAGTTAATATTGTCTATGGAACCCGCGCAAGTTATTCTCGTAAAAAATTTTAAAACATCAAAGGAGATATGGGATTACCTGGAGGAAACCTATGATCGGAAAGGATCCAGACAGAAGGTGGAATTATTCAGAAAGCTCATTAACATGCGAATGAGTAATGACCAAACGATGGACGCATATTTGAGGGAATTTAGCTCTATAACCACTCGCTTGACAGAATTGGATGCAAAAATAGATGAAGAATTGCTTGTGACTCTTCTAATAGACAGTTTACCGGAAAGTTTCAAGGAAGTGCAGGCGGCTTTCGATGCAGGTAAAGAATTTCCGTCTATGAAAATTGTTCGAGTGCGGTTAATGGAAGTTGGCGACAGGCTAAAAAATTCTTCGAACGATTCTGCTCTAAAAGTGAAGAGTGTAAAATATTTTAAAAATAATAAATCCAACAAAACTTGGAATAAAAGCGACAAGGGATCGCGTTTCCAGTACAATTGTCGTCGATGCGGAAAAAGGGGTCATATGGCACGAGACTGTTGGAGTGAAAAGGTAAATTGCTCTGAAAACAATGACGAAACCGGATTTGTAGTACAAGAATTGAAAATAGAAGAGGTAAATACTACATCAAATTTAAAAGTGAGCAGAACTTGGTGTCTAGATAGTGGTGCTACATCACATATGTGTCGCTGGGAGGATTCCTTTCTGACACTGGAGAAAGGTAATTTCGGGCAAGTGCAACTGGCGAATGGAGAAAAAGTTGAAATCCAAGGAGTTGGAACGGTGAAACTAACAACTTTAATTTATAAGGAACCAAAAACTATTCGTCTTTATAAAACGTTTTTTGTTCCAGGAATAAAGGAAAATTTAATTTCAGCCAGTAAAGCAACCGATAACGATTGTACCATATCATTCACTGGGAACGAAGCCATCATCAAACATCAAGGTAAAACTATTTTAAAGGCAAATAAAAGAAATGCTTTATATTATGTCACGGAGCTTATGGAACATCAGGAACAATTACGTACAACTACTAAAGCTAATAATGTTGATAAAAATCTCGAATGCTGGCATCATAGATTAGGACACCTCAATTTGTCATCTTTACGAAAATTACAAACCAACAACATGGTGATCGGATTACCAAAATTTAAAACGTCAAATTTCGACTGTGTTACATGCATCAGAGGAAAACAGACCAGATTGCCATTCTCTTCAAAAGGTGATAAATCGGCAAATAGAAAACTGGAGATAATACACTCGGATATATGCGGCCCCATGAGGGTGGAATCAATGAGTAAGTCACTATATTTTGTAACATTTATTGATGATTTTACGCGAAAGATTTATACTTACTTTATTCGAAACAAATCCGAATTATTAGATAAATTTAAAATATTTAAAAAGTTGGTAGAAAATGAATCGAATGAAACGATTAAAATTTTGCGAAGCGATAATGGCAAGGAGTACTGTAGCAAAATATTTTCAAATTTTTTGGAAGACCATGGAATAAAACACCAATTAACAGTAGAATATACACCTCAGCAAAACGGTGTAGCTGAACGTGCCAATCGAACCTTAACGGAAATGGCTCGATGTTTTCTTATTCAAAATAATCTCCCCGAGTTTCTTTGGGCAGAAATGATTTATGCAGCGTCGTATTTACGAAACCGTTGTCCAACTAATCTTAATTACAATAAAACCCCAGATGAGCTCTGGACAGGAAGAAAACCAAGCATAAGTCACCTAAGGATAATAGGAAGCCAATCGTTTGTGCTAAATAAAAAACCCGGAAAAGGAAAATTCGCGCCTAGGAGTGAAGAATATATTCTTGTCGGTTATTCCGAGGAAGCAAAGGCATATAGGTTGTGGAAAAGGGGTACAAGAACCATTGTCAAAAGCAGGGATGTTAAATTCGTAGAAGAAATGTAACCAATCCAAAACAAAAGCGATAGTTTAGACGAAAGAAACACAAATTATTATGATTTTGATATTCAGGAAAATAGTTCACAAGAAAATGATAACAAGGAAGAAATAAAAACAGAAAAAGAAACTGAAGAATCCAATCAACCACAAAATCCACCACTAAAAAATATTGATAACGAAATGGAAAATAAAGTCGGAAGACTAACACGAAGTGCTGCGTTAAAAGGACTAGGAAAGCAGAAGGCGAACTTATCTTGTATAGTTATTGATCCGAAAAATTTACGCGAGGTTGAGGAATCACCTAATCACATTGAATGGAAAGCAGCTATGAAAGAAGAATATCAATCATTATTGGATAACAATACATGGAACTTAGTCGATAAACCCAATGATCGAAATATCATAGGATGCAAATGGGTATTCAAAACTAAATTCAATGAGTTAGGAAATATTGATCGACGCAAGGCCAGGCTTGTAGCCAAAGGATTCGCACAAGAATATGGAGAAGATTACACTGACACTTTCTCACCAGTAGTTAGACAAAGTTCATTACGACTTTTATTTGCAATAGCGGCAGAAAAAGAACTAACCTTACATCAAATGGACGTCTCATCAGCGTTCCTTCATGGAGACTTGTACGAAGATATATACATGGAGCAACCACCAGGTTGTGTAACAGCAGGAAATGAACATAAAGTTTGCAAGTTACAAAAAGCATTGTATGGATTGAAGCAAGCCGGACGTCAGTGGCATCTAAAGTTAGATGAAAAGTTAAAGGAATGTGGACTCGAAAGTTCAAATTATGATAAATGTATTTATTTTAACAAAAAAGAAGAGAAATTAACAATAATTGCTGTGTACGTAGATGATCTTGTCATTGGAACGAATGACAATAACTCAATGCAATCTTTAAAACATAATTTATGTAAGCAGTTTAAAATGCGTGATTTAGGGATGCCTAAATTGTGTATTGGTATGGAGATCGAACGCGATGGACAATATGGTCCGATTTCGATATCACAGAAAGGATACATCCGCAACTTAATTTACAAATATGGACTCGACAACGCAAAACCAAACAAGTTACCAGCTCAACCCAAAATTAAATTGGAGAAAGATCCGTCAAATTGTGTTGAACGAGAAAATGTGGATGTTTCCAGTTATCAAGAGCTAATTGGTTCATTGATTCATCTGACGGTTTATACCAGACCAGACTTATCTTTTACTGTCAATTCATTGGCTCAATTTTGTAAAGATCCGAGGAAACAACATTGGAATGCAGCTATCTCAATAATTCGATACCTAAAGGAAACAGCCGATATGAAGTTAACATATAAACAATCAAGGATATCTCTATTCGGCTATGTGGATGCTAGTTGGGCTGAAGATATTAACGACAGGAAATCGCACACCGGTTACGTTTTCATCTATGGCGGAGCAGCAATTTCTTGGGAATCGAAGAAGCAGCGAGTAGTAGCAACATCCAGCGCTGAAGCAGAATACATTGCACTCGGCAGTGCTTCGAAAGAGGCCACTTACCTACGTTATTTGCTTGAAGAAATTGGTCTACTTAGTAATCAACCGACAACTTTATACAACGATAGTCAAAGCGCTCAATATATAGCAACATTTCAAGGGCGAACTACAAGGACTAAACACATACACTACCGATATCATTATGTACGAGAAGCAATTGATCGAGGATTTATCCAATTGCAATATTTACCTACAGATGAGATGCCGGCAGATGGACTAACAAAAACATTGGCTAGAATTAAACATTATTTTTGTTGTAAGAAACTTGGATTTAACTTTTGATAATTCTATTATTTGATTTATAATTTTACGTGAATCTTATGAATTTAATGTAACGAATTTCTTTTATTTTCCATTTACATGTTATTTTGATTGCTACTTAAAATTTAGAACATTTTGCGTTTATAATATTGTATATTGTATATAGTCATAACACCTTGTTAAATGCTAAAGTTGAGGGGGTATGTTAATAATTATAGAACTTGAAAATGTGACTGCGTTCAAACCTACAACACGGTCCCTGGAAAAAATACTGTATAACGCACAAACGAAAAAGTGGTGTAAGACATTTTCCCTATTTTTAAATTACTTTATTAACTAAACTTTGATATGTTTAAGTATGTGGTCAACCAAAATTTTTGACATTCGGGACGTAAAACTATAAAAAAACCGATTTTTAATTTTTTGATTTTATTCACCCATTACAGTTCGAGCCGCCATTATGTCATGCTCAGCAAATGGGCGCTATCTTCCTTTTGCGCGGCCCTGCGGAGCTAAAGGGATTTAACCCTCTTTTCGCGTTCATGTTTAGCTGACGCACGCTGCGCTCCAACTACTTTTTGTGCAGCCCTGCGTGGCTAAAGGGATTTAAAAACCCTTTTTCGCGTTCATGTGCAAGAAAAATGTCAAACGGAACCGACATGGCGGTTCGAATTGTACTAGGTGAGTAAAATCAAAAATTTTAAATCGGTTTTTTTATAGTTTTACGTCCCGAATGTCAAAAATTTTGGTTGACCACATATATGTACTTAAACATATCAAAGTTTAGTTTATAAAGTAATTTAAAAATAGGGAAAATTTCTACATCACTTTTTCGCTTGTGCGTTATAAAGCATTTTTACCCGGTCCCTTAATATTTATACCATAATTTAATTTAATTTTATTTTCATTAAAATAATACACCCTGTGCTCATTAAACTGGTAACCAGAACGTTATTTACACTTTTATATTTTGTATTTGCCGCTTCCACTAGCCATCGAAATTGTATTTTCCTATGACGAGAGGCGTATTATTATTAGTAGCCCACAGGCACTGAATATCTTAGGACGGCCCTGCGTGTCGAAAGAACATTTTTGAGATAATCGGAAGGAGCAATGTCCGGTGAATAAGGCGGGTAGGGTAGAGCTTCATATTTCAAAATAAAGTAATACAGTACGTAGCGGTACATAAAAATCTTAGTTCTTAATAATTTCTTTGATGTTGCCTACGAAGCCTCGCGAATGAAAGTAGTGCAGTTCAACTACTGAACAATGAAGTTTATGCAAACATTACCCCACACGAGAGAGCATATACGCCCAGCACCCACATGTTGGCGCTGAAAAATCAAAATATTTAGATTTTGACGTTAGCATGTTGGCGCAAACGGACAACATCGCACGACACTAGCGAATTGCTCACTTGTCTATTGGGGGCTTAAATCTTGCTTTTGATTTCAAACAAATTCCCGTATAATTTGGACTTCCAATTTTAAAGTGTTTTTGTGTTACAGTGGGAATTATTTTGATGGATATTTATATAACGGCTACACGAAGGACTAGTTTGATTTTTTGAATATTAATTTTTTACTTTATTATTTTAATAATAAAGTATTATTATCGATTTTTAAAAAAAAAAATTTGATACACTGAAAAATTTTTTTTATACGTTTTATGACTAATAAGCACCAAAAAAACACGTCTGTGCGCCGTCCGCCGTACGCAAAACGTTTGAGGGCTTATAACTCCTAAACCCTATGAGCTATTAAATTGAAATTATTAATAGACTGAGTAGGTCCCTTGAAGTGACCACTTTTTGTGGGTGGGAGTATGAGGAGGGAGGTGGGGGAAGCGTTTTAGACGAAAAATTTTGGTTTCTAGATCTCAGCAACCGCTTATGTTAGGAAGCTGAAACTTGGAATTTGTATAGAGCTTCGATAGTGGACCCATTTGCAAAAATATTGTTGATATGGGTGAAGGGGTGTGGGAGTGGGGTGAAAAATAATGCGTCCGAAAGGTTCGAAAGCCGAGATCGAGACATTCTAATCTCCATATCTCCTAATGTCCGTTAATGTCACGAAATTGAAAATTTTTGAGAAGGGGCAGTGAAGTACGAGGGTGGGGGTTGAAAAACGTTAGAATACTTTATCTCACGAACCAATTGCACTAGAGAAATAAAATTTGGTTTCTGTATAAAGGTTGACAAATAAAGTTTGCTGAAAGTAAAATTTTTTAAGGGGCGGTGGAGCATGGAAGTGGAGGGGGTAAGAATTTTTTTTAAAAAATCAAGCCTCATATCTCAAGAACAGTGTGAGATAGATGCTTAAAATTTTTACCAGAAGTAGACCTAATAGATCCCCAGCAGAAAAAAGGGTAAGGGATAAGGGTGTAGAGGGTGAGGGTGGGGGAGGGTGAAAAGTAAAAAGTTCTGGTTTTTATATCTCGAGAACCCATAATGATATCAAGCTGAAACTTTGTACTTAGATAGAGCTATAATAGAAGTATATTGGAAAAATATAATTTTTTATAGTGGTAGTATGGTATGATGGTGGGGGGTGTTTTTCCTAACTATAGAACGGCTTATGCTAGAAAGTTGAAATTCGGAACGTATATGTAACTCAACTAGAAAACTAATTTTGTTTAAAAAAAATTTCAAATATTCATTGGCGTTCGGAGGGGGGGCAAAAAACATGATTAGTGAAAATGGAATGCATATATTTTTACGATTTTCGTCATATCTATTAGGTCTTCAAAAATATTGAATTCATTTTTATTCTACGGCTTCTTCATATAAATACCTAGAAAGTGTTTTCAGGATTTTTTGAAATTCGACCCCCAAGGTGGTGTAAGGGGATGTATACATTTTCACGAATTCAGCCGTATCCCTTAGGTCTGACGAGATATCGAATAACTTTACACTTCCACGGGCTTGTTTAATAATTACCTAAAACCCGTTATCAAGTTTTTTCCTTTTTCAACCCCTAAGAGTGTAAAAACGGGTTGAACACGTTTTCACGAATTACGTCATATCTCTTAGGAGTGATAAGACTTCGGATTGGTTTTTACTATCTTTGGCTTTCTTTATATATATCAAAAAACTCATTTCAGGATTTTTGGATATTCAACCCCAAAGTGGGTGCAAGGGGGTTGCATATGTTTTCACAAATTCTTACATATTTCTTAGTTGCAATGAGATATCGAATTCATTTTTACTTCCTAAGGCTTCCTACATAATCGTTAAAACGTTGATTTCAGGATGTTTGTTATTCAACTCCAATAGGACGTAAGGCTTTCGACATATTTCTCAGGATTGATGAGATATTAGATTGGTTTGCACTTCCACAGACTTTTTATATAATCGTCTACAAACGCATTTCTGATTTCATGTAATGGCCCAAAACGAAATCACGAAAAACCTTCTAATGGCGTAACAACTGATATTATACTAGGACTAGACCTCGTCCCTGAGTATGACCCAATCAAGTAATTCATATGATATATGTGGCAGCGGCGTAAGTATTCTAGCGCGACCCCATTCTAACCGCTTCCCGAACTTTTTTTTATGTTTTCAGTCACATAGTAACCTACACCGCATCTCAGAATTAAACTCGTTCCGAACTTCTACCCAAAAAATAATAAAGTTGCGCCCAGTTTTTTTTTACCTGGAACTGAAAATGAAGTGTTTAGGAGTTATTAACATCAAGTGTTTTAAGGAATTTATATGGAAGCTCCCGTAGGACTCGCTTGATTTTCTTCATATTCAGGTTTTTAGTTTCAACTATTGGATAATTCATGTCTGCAAAATTTGAACTTAGTATATTCAACCGTACTGATGTGAGGACGCAATATGGTGAGCGTCCCATAGGGTGCATCCAGAACATAGAAAAGGTAATTCATAACATAACATAACATATCAAGTTCACACTACATTTATATTAATCATACTCTTAAATTATTTTTCAGGGTACGTCGAACTCCCTAATATGTATATTAATTAAATAACTAATTAATCAAATTACGTAGAACCACGTGATAGCCCATGACCTTCGGAAACTTTAATAGTTTCCACTATCATTTCTAGACAAAGAACAGTTTTCAGAGAATGGCGATATTTTCAACTAACTATTATATTACATTTGAAAATGATTTCATTTACAAGTTCGTATAGTTAGACTTTGTTTCGGGTCACTATTTATGATATACCCGTACATTGTTGAGATTTTATCAATCTTCAGTTATCAACAAACTTAACAAATATGTATATGTAAATACGTAGATTTCAGGTTAGGGTTGGTTTGGGGTCATTCCATCAAGAATCGCCAAAAATTACGAAATTTATGACCTAGTTCTCAATTATTGTAGAGAAAAATTATAATTATTTTATTTACTGACTCGTATGTAACGAGGATTTAATTTTATGATGCTAGATATATGGGCAGCTCTTAAAATAATAAATTTAAGCTAGGTTAGTTCTTTAATAATTTCATTGAGCTATACTAATTGGTTAAAAACATCAATGTTTTGTAATATTCGTATATTCACGCTTATTCTGGAAAACGCCGGCTTTTTTTATTCCCGCCGACTATGCGGTTCACATTCGATTCCCAATCACGACACATGCTATTATTGACAACGTTCGAAAACTGCTTTATCGACATACTTTAAAAACATCTTTTCCGTGTATTTGACACCATATTTTAAGGCAGAAAAATGTTCAAAATTCTAATACTGTAAATGTGAGAGATTTCAAATTTCTCTTTATTTATTGCCAATTACTTGCGGATTTCAACTGTCAAATTTTCAAGAAAGTGAATCGTTCATGCGTTTTCAATAATTTCAAATTGGGTGAATCGCAGTTCACTGTCCCGCCGGCGGGTTCCAGAATAAGGGTGATTTAAAAAAAAGGTAAATTGTTTTTAGATTTGGATTAGAAATTATAATTTCAGGGAAGTAATTTATTAATGCATTTCATTCCAGAAAAATCACCCAATATGAGCGAGAGCCATATGGTGTTTGGACATAATATTTATTAGACTATTTATTAGACTAAGGAAGGAATTTGATTTTTTAAATCGTTTCTTGTATGGTTGGTTGGTTGGTTTAAGTGGCAGCCCTGTCACCCAGACAGGGCTCAATTAGCTCAGAGGCCGTTTTGAAACCACAAACTCGTGCTAAACTCGGCTGTTAAGGGTTGTTGATACTGGGGAATACAGAAGATGAGTGTGAGATGAGTGTGAGTTTCTTGTATAAACAATAAACTTTATCAATGGAAAGCCGCATAAAAAAGGATAGCAAACCGTTCTGGACGATTATAAATTTAAGACGGAAAAACTCTGCGGCTTAAAGCCTCAGTTATAATGGTTCCGATCCGATCCGGAAAACGGACAGTGTTGAGTTTCTCCATCCGACACACATTTAAAAGGAATTTCGGAACGACTAGTCACAATCGTTCCGTTAATTAGCCGAGACACAAAACGGAGGGGTACCCAGTTGGTTGCTTGTCTCTTTCGAGACATAATCTCGATGGTTTGAGCCTTAGGAATCATATTGCATACCTTTCTTCAATTCTAGATAGAAAGAAATAGCAATACAAACATGTGCTCCCACCACGATGTATTTGAAGTGCAGAAAACGACCGCGGAGAAGCGAAGAGATCGAAGGCTTGAGATGACGTCTGCCACTTAGAAAAGTCATGGCAAACTAAATTCGGAATGAATTTAGTCGTACGTATTTATTCAATTCGCACAGAATACGTCTGAATAGTGGTATGTGATAATTTTATTCTGATAAGTTTGCTTCAACCGGGCTTAATTTGAGTTTCCTCTTTTCAGATGATGTTAATCTTCTTGCATTTCACCACCTCTTGGTCGAATGCTAGTGGCTGAAAGTGTTCTTGCATGTATTATAAAGTGAATTATTGTTGTTCTCAGTGATGTTTTTTTTAATTAATAAATAAAGAGTTCTTTTGATTAAATATTATGTTTGTCTACCTTATTTTAAGAAGTATGAGCACAAGTAAATATAGTAAAATCTATTAATATATAGATGGCGTTGATTGTGAAGACATTTTGCTATCCAGACATTCGCAGACATGTCTTCGAGATTTCGGGGTGCATTTGTCTCGATACCGTGTATTTTTCCCATAAGGCGTCTCGAAGAAATCTCGCAGACAGGCCGACATGTCTTCGAGAAATCTGCGAGATTCTCGCAGACGCGACCAACTGGGTAAAGTTGACCAACTTTCAACTTCTATCCGTTCAGACGCTAAGAGGTGAATTATTGAATTTCACCACCTCTTTCGCCTCACTAAAAATCAAAATTACACCTCGATAGTGTCACTTTGACGAATGTCGGAACGGAATCATTGTGCCTTGAAATTTTTCTCCTCCGACATTGCCGGATCGGATCGGAACCATTATAACTGAGGATTTACACCCACTGTGAAGAAGTAATTGTTATATGTTATTTGATCACTGAGATGTTAACAAATTTGATTTTTTCACAAAAACTGGATCTACAGGAATAGTTCAATAGTAAAAATAGCAAAAAAGTGCCGCTCTGAATAGTTTCGTTTTTAGACTTACCTACTTTTTCCTTGTGGCCACAGAATTATAATTCAGGTTTTATTCATAGCACCAATATAAAGAAATTCACAATTAAATTATTTTAAAACGCCATCACTGTGATAAACTTGGAAAAGTGTTAAATTCAAGTATATTATTAAAACTGAAAAGTTGACTACTACCGTTGTCAGGGACACTACTTTTTAGTCAAATTTATTGCTATCTTTATGAAAAATGTACTACATACGACAGATTCACTACTACTTTAGTAAAATTTACTACATACTGTAATTCGAGTATTTTCTTTCAGTTTAATTACAATTGTGTAGCGAATTTTATTACCATAACAAGGTTACTACATTTTTAGTAAATTTTACTACATGATATAACAAATGTTCGTTAATTTTACTACACTTGTTCAAATTTCAACACAATTATTGTAATAAATTTTATGGTAACGACATTTTTTTGAATTCATTACACACTTTTATAGAATTTATTACAGATATTTTTCTTTGTGTAGCACTTTCCTGACATGTCGCCGCAGAATTAGCCATAATATTAACGAAATTTAAATTGATTTTATACTGCGTAATAGTATTTGAACTAGTTAAAATATAAAAAAAACAATGATAGATGCAATAAAAATAAAATAGTGTATATGTATATAGGACAATGGACATAGTACAATTAGTATAAAAAACACAAATTTAAATAAAAAAACATACTGCAGTCACGATCGGCTGCAAGCCAATCGTATAATACTCTAGATGAATACTGAACTCCGATTTATATTGTAGTTGGGGATAAAGTAGAATTACGTGTGTGCATGTTGTATGTCCTTTATTAAGGACTGCCATTAGATTGCTACTCAAACCTAAAAGACAATATTCAGTGTTTAATTTCTTATCTTGAACTGGTTAAGTCATCGAAAAAAAAAGTCCTTTTTGAAGGACTTTCACATGGGAGGTGCAGGAAGGACTCACTCGATTTCTTACATATTTATCCTTTTCCTTGGAACCATTCAAAAATGAACGTGTACAAAATTTCAAATTCGTAGCTTGAAGCGTTCAAAAGTTATCGAAAAATATTGTTGAACACGTGCCTTAAGGACATTTTGTATGGCAGCTACCAGAAGGAGTAAACGGATTTCGCTGATTAGTAAACTCGAACTTCGTTTTTACTCAAAACTAATTTGTACAAAATTTCCAATTCATAGCTAAAAGATTACTTGAGTTATAGTAAGTTCCGTAAATTAAAAGAAAACGTTTTGACAGGATATTTGTATGGCAGCTACACGAAGGACTAATAGGATTTTCTTCATAATCATACATTTAGCTCCAACTATTGGAAAAATACTACGTACAAAATTTCAAAGACGTACCTTAAACCCTTCTGAAGTTATCGGCGTGAAAGGAGTGAAAGGATTTCGCTGACTAGTAAACTCGAACTTCATTTTCACTCAAAACTAATTTGTACAAAATTCCGATTTCGTAGCTAAAAGATTACTTGAGTTATAGTGAGTTTCGTAAATTAAGTGAATACATTTTGGCAGGATATTTGTATGGCAGCTACACGAAGGACTAACAGGATTTCCTTCATAATCATACATTTAGCTCCAACTATTGAAAAAGTAACACATACAAAATTTCAAAGTCGTAGCTTTAGGCGTTCCGAAGTTATTGGTCAATATTCTTGAACACGTGTTTTAAGGACATTTTGTATGGCAGCTACCCGAAGGAGTAGGACGATTTTGCCCGTTAACGAACTTAGCCTTACAAATTCAACCAAACATCCAGATTCAAAATTTCAAGATCCTAGGTGAAGGCGTTCTTGAGTTATCGTGCTAACGGACAGACGGACGGACGGACGGACGGACGGACGGACGGACGAACGGACGGACGTCAAGCGGATTTGAGGTTTTTGGGCACAAATAAACAAAAAATAATATATAACTTTTTTTCGTCCGAGGCTTGGTTCTATGCGTTACAAACTTTTCGGCTGGATTAAACTTATAATACTCCATATGATTTCATCTAGAGTATAATTAAAACATCTTTGAAATTATATGAGATAGGTTTTTTTATTTTTACATGCTAGTTACATACTCAGTTTATACAAAATTTGTTCTACTTCTTCAGAAGGTAGAGAAAACTTTTAATTTTCACGAATCCTTTCCTCACAGGTATAATGCAATAAAGTGTTTGAGTTGAAGGAATTGGTCGTATTCTTTACTCAACAAATTTTCTTAATTTTTAAATTTGTGTATCTTCATTTGCAGTCAAATATTTGATTTCGCAACCATCCGACATAAGCTTCAAGTTTTGATGGATAACATATACACATACGAAATGTGTTCCAGACGATCCAGCCAAAACACAGTTCTTGGGTCGTAGGGAAGAACATTTAGAAAATCCTATCTTCGGTTGAGGATAAGTTTCCTTACAGTGGTGGTACACTTCCTTCCAATTCCACAAAATCAAACGTTTTTGGACGTGATCTTTCTTACCCTCTATTTTGATTGAAATAAAATCTTTTTTACCAGGCATCACTCGACTTATATCATCCTTACTGTAGAAGTCTTCCACTGCCTCGATGATATCGGAAAATTTTTATTTTTTTACTTCTCCTAAATATTGAAGACATTAATTTAATGACTTCAATGCGGCTTCCTTGCTGATGAATTTTTTGTCTAGCGCTTGATCTTCGTTGGGCTCCTCATCCATGTCCGGTTGTATAAGTTCCTGGTTCTCTGCAGTGAAAAGTTTTTGTTCCCGGTTGAACATTTCATCTTCAAAGGTTTCCGTTGATATTCCTGGTAACAATTGAACCCTTTTTCTACAGGCAGAACCCACCTTACCTACAGGCAGAACAAATTTTTACTGCTGAAGTCAACGCTGGTACTTTACAAATCATCCATGGTTGCACATATCGTAGATCCGATAGTTTTGGACGATGATTTGATTGTCTAAGGCCCGTTCCTACGATGTTCAGTTAAGTTCTAACTGGAACTTTAACTGACACATTTTCATAGAAAACTTCCAGTTAAAGTTCCGCTTAGAGTTTAACTGAATAACGTAATAATGACCCTAAGAGCCGTTATTACGATCTTCACCTGAGTATGAATATCTGTCAGTTAAAGGTCCAGTTAGAACATAACTGAACATCGTAGGAACGGGTCTAAATGGATTACAGCAATACAATTTTGTAGAATTCCTCTTGGTTTTTTCCATCATACTCGTATGTAAAATAAATAAATTCGATTTTTTCTTCTAAATAATGGAAGCACGACTGAGTAGTTTCTGAGACAAACCCGTTTTCATATACATATATACCTACCAAAAGAGGACATTTAATTTTCTATATAAATAGTTAAGCGTTATTCAAAAGGGACAATTTTTTGGTTAAATAAAACACAGAATAATTGAGATAATTTCCAAACGTTGCTCGTTCGTGAACTTTACCATGATCAAAACCTACACTGACGTTTTAACATTGACAGTTCAGCAAAAAAGTTTAAGGGTGCGTTTGTATTAGAATGGACAATTGTTATGTACCTATTAAATAACCCTTTACATGCATCTATTGATGAGAATGACATATCTAGAAGTGTGGCCAGAGGAACCTTACACGAAAACTCCTGGCACATCTACTTTGGATATTAGTTGTCGATACAATTCTATCCCAACTCGAGAGGGACGGTATAAAAATGGCAAATTTCTACCGACGATCGCTGAACTAGTGCAGGGTTCTCTACGAAAATTGCTTAAATAAGCAGCAAACTGGCTTGGAGTGAATCCGATAAAAACCGAGCTGGTTCTTTTAACTCGAAAGAGAAAAAAACCATATTTACAATTCCAAAAAAATTGAGAACAGTGTGAATAAAACTTTCTTATTCTTCTCGGCAAAGTTTGGAAAGCGGTTAAAGTAGGGTGCGGTAGAATGATTACGCCACTACCAAGTTTGAACTTCGTGACAATAACCGGTTAGGAGGGGTGGATTCTAGGATGTCTCGATATCAGTTTCGGACGCATTGCTTTTCTCCTACCACACCCCTTTACTCATATTGACCATGGTCTTGCAAATGGCTTCACCATCAAAGCTCTATATAAATTCCAAGTTCCAAATTAAATTATTTTTTTTACGGGTTCTTTAGATAAATGTTTCGGCAATTTTTTCTGGATTTTTTAAAATTCGACCCCTAAGAGGATGTCAAGGGGTTGTGTGTATTTTCACAAATTCGCCCATATATCTTTGTGTTGAAAAACTTTTTACTTCCACGAGCATTTTATATATTCGTCAAAAAGGCTTTTTTCGCATTTTTTTCTTTTTTACCCTTAGAGTGGTTGAACTCGTTTTCAAGAATTCCGTCATATCTCTTAGAAGTGATAAGACATCGAATTGGTTTTCACTTCTTCGGGCTTCTTTGTAATCATCTAAAAATTGATTTCAGGATTTTTGGATATTCAACCCTAAAGTGGGTGTAAGGGGGTTGCATATGTTTTCACAATTTTCGTCGTTTATCTTAGGTTGGATGAGATATCAAATTGGCTTTAACTTTACAGAGGTTTTTTATAAATCCTATTAACTGATTTTAGGATTTTCTGATATTCATTTCTGATTGCCAGAAACTAAATGTGAAATGGGAAAATAACAATTCAGAATTTTTGTCTTCATCCAATTTGTAAGTCGATGCACTTTTTCTGCTATCTACTGATATCGCTTATTAAATAGAACAATCTCATAACTAAAAAAAAAACCTAATTCGCGAAAAAGACAGATTTAAAGTTTCGAATTCATGTCATGCGTGATGTCGAATTGATGTCACAAGATTGGGTTATTATTATTTATATCAATTGAATTAGTAACGAAACTCATAAATTTTTTTTCTTAGAAACATTTCAAGGCCTACCGCAACAATAAAATAACTTTAATTCAATCTTGTGACACTATTGCTACAAATATAGATTTTTAAATATTTCATAAGTGGAAATATTACGTTCTTGAGAAAAAAGAAAAATGGTTTATGTAAAAAAAAATCCCAATTCTTTGAAGTTGCTATTATTAAATTCTATCAACCTGAAAATAATGTTCAATGTTGATAAGAAAACATGAAGGCACAAATTATTTATGAAAGTTTTTTTAATTTGTAACAGTTTTAGGATTACAAAAGTTATTAGTTTGTATAATATTTTGGAATATGATTCTTTTTGACTAACTTCAACAGACCGTTTTTATTTCTTTTTGAAAGACCTGGTTTTGAGCTACCTGCAGGTTTCAAAATAATTTTTGAAAAACTTACTGGCTTTTTTCGTGTTATGATCTCGGCTTTCTGAAATTCGTCATTGTACGAATTTTTGCAATATTTCGAGAACCTTTGACAGCTTTAATAACTTTTTTACATCATGAAGCTAAATTCGACATATTCATTTGTCTTCATTCGCGGATTTTTTTGGTCCGTGTATAAGTTTCGTATATCTAACCACTGTTTCTGTACTTCTTCGATGTACTTCTTTTATAATTTTGACACCTCTTAGCAGGAATTACCTTTGTGTGTGTTATAAAGGGTGTTACAATAACTCGTTCCGAAGTTTATTGTAAACCACGCCTAAACGTCAAATAATTTGAATTGAACTCGTCTTCGGCCACTTTGCATCGGCTTTCGTCGAAAGATTTATCCCTGCACACCTACAAAATCCAACTGACGCAAGAACTGAATCATACTGACAATTTGAAGCGCCTTCGTTCGCAAATTGCATGAGCAAAACCGAAATCAATTGGCCACCGAGATCGTGCGATTTGACTCCGATGGACTTCTTCCTTTGGGGTTATCTCAAAAGCAAGGCTTACGCCAATAAACCCATCACCATTCAACAACTGAAGGGCGAGATAACAAACCATATTGGTCTAATTGAGGAGCAATTATGCCGTGATGTCATCAAAAATTTGGACAAACGGGTCGAGGTGTGCCATAGGAGCCGTGGCGAGCATTTGAGTGATATTCTTTTCCATACTTAATTGCCATGGACCAAATAACATATTTTAATAAAAATCTCATTAACTCCATCATCCACTTATTTTAATTTTGATTTAACATCGGAACGAGTTATTGTAACACCCTTTATTTTGTTGTGTTGTGTGTCAGAATTGTAGTTTCTTCCCAATTTCCAATTAAAACCTTAAATGCATTTTAACATTGACTTATGAATAAGATTCGCAAAACATTAATAGATGGAACATGGAAGTGGAAATCCATTAAATATTTTTCTAATTGGTGAACGAGTCAATATTTTTCCCTGATAAAGATAGAATATTTATTACATCGAGTAATAAATTTACGGAGAAATGAAAAAAAAGTCTGATAAAGAAATTTCATAAACTGGTATAATATTACCTATCCATATAAATTGAGGTATAAATTAGAAAAATTTCATAATGTAATTTTACGTTACTCAGTTGTGTGATTTATTATCGATTGGTTAGTTTTGAGATAAACACATTTGAATGTTTGACAGAAGGTAATTCTTGAAAATGAGAAAATTTAACGAATGTTATTATTTCTAAAGGCAAAAATTATATTAAAGTAGAGAATTTAATAAGCAATTATTTATTGAGACGTCACACCTGTTCAATTCAGAATTGTCAATAAAAATATGGCTGGACATACAATATTTGTACACTAAAACATGCCAAAACTGTGACATACAATAAGTGTACATTTAATACTGCAAAATTGATATTACTAAAACAGGCTCTTTTAGGTTTCATAAATTAAAACAACATTTATATTTTCAAACATATATTATATTCAAAAGACGATAAATTTATTTAGAGAGTTATGGTTTAGAGAGATACCTCACTTTCTGAACCACTAATAATTGGAACTTGATCTGGTATATTTCCTTTGGTAGGCAGTGAATCAATAATTGATTTGTATTCCTTTAGTATTACACCAGCATTCAATAAATACAAAAGGTCTTTTTTCTTTGCATGAGAAATTGTCAGAGGCTTTGGGTATTTTTTTGTAAGTGACAACTCACACCATAAAAGCGCTTGCCTTGTGCTTCTTCGTACAGTTGTTACATCCAAACTGTAAAATTCTTCATCGTACAGGTTGTATTTGTATAGAATGTGAAACGGCCTACTTTTCTCAAAGCGCAACCATTTTATTTTTAGCCATTTTACTATATCAATGTTCGAATTTAGTTTTGTATTGTGAACAATGAGCCCAGTCAAACTTTGCAAATCATAAATATCACTGAAATTCATTACATGCGTTTTATAATGAGCTGGCTTATTTCTGGCCATCTGAATAAGTAAGGCCCATTCACGCGTAGAATATATAGATACCGCCGGGATTTCAAGTAAAACACAATTCGTTTAAAATCAAAATAAGTGATAATTTATTAATCGCACTTTAATTCTATTCGCACAATAATTTGCACTGCATGGCAATACCGCCCGCTTATATATCGCTTGACTTGATCACTTTCGCTTTCTACCAACACGGTCGCGTATACACGCTGGCTGCCACAGTCGACGTAATAAAAATTACTATGTCCCTCGCTGAAAGCTTCGTCTACTTTTATACTACTTGGCTGTAGTCGAGACTGTACCTGAATGTTTGCTCGGTGATGTGTGTGGACGATTCTCGAAAGCTTTAGAGCATTCGATTTTGATCTTCTACGCTGTTCTGGTACATTCGATTAGAAGGGAGGTACAATCGAGATGCTTCGCCCCCTTATAAAGGGTGTTTGGCACTCCGTGTGCCACCTTGTAAGGAGTTATTCCTTGATATATTTGGAGAAAAAAATTGTTCTACAGGGTGCGTCAATTTTCAATATTAGTAAAGATACAGGGTGGTTAAGAAAAGTGTTTTTGACCGGTACCCTTACTCACTTAAAACGTTAAATCTTGAAAACGAATAATCACAAGGCAAAGTGTTATAACTCGTTTTTTAGGCAATCGAATTACCTTTCATTTGATGTAACAGTCTAAATTGTAACCCAATCTTGATATATTTACTCGAAAACACAAATTTTTGCTACGTGAACTCTTAAAATTCAGTGATCAATGTAGTTTTTCTCAGAAAACCCCATTATAAAAATGTCATTTTAATTTTATTTTTTTATGAGCCGTATTATTACCTACAAAAGCTGCATGATATGTATAAGTTACGATTAACATTTTGGAAGTAACAGGTAAAAATACATATCGCATAAAAATTAAATATTTAAAAAATCAGTGCATTACCTATAACTATCGATTTCTAGAATCAAGATTGTAACCAAGCTTAAAAAACTGTAAATATAGCCTTAAGTATAAACCTGTAATATAAACCTATAATGTAAATATGAATGATTGAATTCGCACTCATGTACATACATATCTATTCAAAATGGCCAGTAAATTAATCTGAGGATCAAATACTGTAAATGCAATCTACCATGTAAATATGCAATTATAAGTCTATGTAGTGCTTATATTGTATTCGATTCTAGTGGGACCAGACTCCCATACTTAGTTTTAGTTTAGTTTTAAGTTAGTTTAGGAAAAATTTTTAGGTTAAGTCACAATTCATGCAATATACCATATGAGCGGTTGGCAAATCTATCAAATCTATGTTAACACATTTATTCAATCTCGGCCAAGGTCGGAATTTATATCTTGTCGCTGCTGCTTCGACAATTAGATCGCTGTCA
The DNA here is from genome assembly GCA_951812415.1 of Beris morrisii. Taxonomy (NCBI): domain Eukaryota; kingdom Metazoa; phylum Arthropoda; class Insecta; order Diptera; family Stratiomyidae; genus Beris; species Beris morrisii. Next base: position 49,713,934 of record OX638313.1, on the reverse strand, counting down.
AGCTCATAACCTCAAATCATTTGTATATCATGTATTATCAAGTCTCAATAAAAATTTCTGAATCTGAATCTGTTATTTAATTAAAATTTTGATAACACATGACCTTCAGAAATTCTGATAGTTAGCACTATCAACTCTCGAATAAAAGCTAGTTTATAAAAATTCGCGATATTTTCAACTAGTTATTATATTAAATTTGAACGTCATTTCATTAATTAGTTCATTGTCATGAACTCTAATTTAATTTTCGTTTCGGGTCACTGTTTATGAAATACGTTTACATCCCGTACAACCAGGCGGAACGCAACTTAACCCATCGATATAGGCAAATCCAGACCTTTATAGTTAGACAACGATTTAGTAATTCATCGATACTGTTATTCTGATAAAGAAATACCTTCTAATAACTTTATGAATCTCTACCGAATAATATCAGCAGACAAAGTATCATAACGTAACACAAACACGGTTTTAGAAAAGAACGCTCAACCACGACTAACCTGATTTTTCTTGTATCTGATACACTCTGCGCACTGGAAAATGGGCGCCAAATCGACGCAATAAACACTGACTTTTGCAAAACCTTCGACCAAGTAGATCACAATACTCTAATTTTTGACTGGCTTGACTGGCTTAAGTCGTATCTTAGTAATAGAACTCAATGTGTTCATTTCCAAAGATATAGCAGTGCCCTCTGGTGTACCCCAAGGAAGTCACTTGGGACCTCTTTTATTCAATATCTTCATTTCAGATCTCTCGGAAGTACTAGTAAGTGTCTCACATCTTTTATACGCCGATGATCTGAAAAAATATCATTCCATTAGCTCCCTCGCAGATGCTGTATTCCTACAATCCAAGCTCTTGGCACTAGATGGGTGGTGCAGTCAAAATAAATTAAAGCTTAATGTCGGTAAATGTCACGTTAAAAGCTTCTTACGTAAAGAATCCACTTAGCACCATAATTATACCCTAAGTGGAAATGGTCTAAATCGAGTAGAGCAGTTTGAAGACCTCGGCGTGCTACTTGACAATAAACTATGCTTTAAATCTCACTACAACATAATAATCTCAAAAGTCAACAAACTTCTAGGTTTCATTAAAAGAAGGGCTAAAGAGTTCAAAAATGTATGAGTCACTAAATCATTATTCTGTTCCCTTGTTCGCCCTCTTCTGGAATATGGATGTCCCATTTGGGATCCCTTTTTCCAAATACAGTAGAAGCTCGACAATTAGAAAAAAAAAGTTTAACCCAATTCCAATTTTCAAATTTTTCTAATTTTTAAGCGTTTTGAAGGTGTTGAAATAAAAGGCTAATTTATATCATATTTGTATATATTTATGTCTTTTATGCGCAATTTAATAATATAATTCCAAGAAAATAAAAACAGCACTTCAAAATAAAAAAAATTTACATTTCAATGTAATAAATTGGAAAAGTAATTGGCAGTGCATATCTTATTTGAAAAAATCTGTTACAAGCAATTGTTTGTGACGCGTCTTCACAAGCATTTTAACTGCTTTCTCACGAACACTTTGAATTGCGACAATCTCAGAGCATGTCAAGTCATTTCCTTTAGCCCATAACAGTAATCCGTTTGCAAATTTAACGACATTCGAATGTGGAATGTTTTTATCTAGACTATTGTTATCGCAGTCACTTTCTTGGCTAGATACTTCTACGAGATCTGGATCAGAAGTAATGTTATCGGCATTCCATTCTTCAACCTCAGCAGGGGATATATTGATTTCCAACATATTTAACATTTCCAAAGTTTCTTGAGCGTCGACATCTGGAAGAAAACTGGACAAAGGAACGTTGTCATGTAGGTCGTCATCAACATCTGAACGATCAAAAATCGCATGCCAACATTTTTCCAACTGAACGTTTGTAACTTTATCCCAAGCGTTTTTTAGAAATAAAATTGCGTCCTTAATCGTCACTTCCTTCAATATTTTGGATATGTCTTCATTTTCTCTTCCAACTACAGACGATAACAAGCTTTTCCGATAGTTCATTTTAGTTAGCCGAATAGCATTTTAGTCCAGCGGCTGCAGTATTGATGTGACATTTGGTGGAAGGAACATGACTTTAATATTCCCGTCATCGCTTTGCATTTGTTCATGACATTTCACATTATCCACCAAAAAAAGGGCCTTTTTTGGTAAATTCTGCTCTTCCTAAACTTCGTTCACCTATTTTAGAAAACAATAATAATGCTAATGTAGCTCTGAAATTAATGCTAAGCAAATGCATACCTGAACGATAAACGAATGCTTGAACCAATTTTTAAAAAATGAAAGATGTTATCCAAGCCGTTTCTGAAGAATAGTAATCGAGCGGATTATCTAAATTTTGAAAACATCTCTGTTTTTTCGACTTCCCTGTAACTAAGGGCCTTAACTTATGGCTACGGGAAGCATTGCAACATAACATAATTGTTACGCGTTCTTTGGGAGTTTCGAGTCCTGGTGCGGCTTTTTCATCGATTGCCACGATTATGTAATCTGGCTCTGAAATAAACTGGACTCATCTGCGTTATAAATTTGATCGCGAGTCAATTCCATTTGTCGTATTTGTTCGTCCAAACTCCTTTTAAATGGCAGTATAGCTGCGGTGTTGGCGGACAATTTCTCGCCGCATATTTTTAAATTTCGCAGACCAAGACGGCGCACAGTGGGGCATTTACACGATCTAGCTGGCCAAAATTATTTACATTGTCGATTCGTCTGAAAATAAGGTATTATTAAGTTATTATGAAGTAATAACATTATTGAAACATATTTATTGAAAAAAAATTGTTTTGCATAATAAATATCTGTATAATTTTTTTTGGTGAATCTTTTCAGAGTACATTTTTAACTGAAATTACTAGTTTTCCGAGTAAAATACTGTTTATTTTCATAATAAATATAATTTATAGTACATAATTAATTAATTTTTTTTATATCTAAACAATAAAAATTATTCAGAAGATAGCGCTTCCTCGTCTGATGATTCTTCAGTTTCATCCATATCTTCAATTTCATCCGCTGTGCTTGCAGTAGATTCATAGCGTAGGTTGCCTTCGGCTGGTATTTCCATCATTGGTATTGCCAAATCCTTGCTTGGGAATATCAACAATGAGGCCTAATCTTTCTCGAAAATTTTGTTGTATGCTGTGTTTTCGCATATTCACAGCAGTTTTGTCATCTTCAGACTTTATTTGCCACTTCTTTACATCTAATTTATATGATAAGTGCAATAATATATTCTGGCATGTAATATCGAAAGACAAATTTCAGTGCTGATGGAGTAACTTCTTTTTGTACAGACAGCTGGTTAAAATCTTTCGAATTCGTACCGCAAATGTAACATCTTATCGAAGATGTTGTATTGGTAGCAGCATTACATACTTTACCGTCAACCACAGTGAATGTTACTAGGTGCTTTACTGTGAGCGTTCTGTTTCCTTCAATTATTGAATTTTTAAATTGTCAATTTGATCCTGTATGTATTTAATTTCTCTATTAATAATTTCCGTAGATTCTTTGTGAAAACTATTGTAATCGGAGGACAGTATCGAGGAGTAGGATTCTGCCAAAGAACTTTAATCGCGTTATTTATTTTACAGTTCAATTGTAGCGGCACAATGGAACTTTGGAAAACGTTACTGTCAGAGTCCGAATTATTTTCGAATCTTTGTTTATATAGGGTCTGTTGTCATCCATCGCATCCCCACTTTGTAATCAGCTGCATTGATTGAATTTCATCTTCGTTCAAGGAACATACTACTTCACTGAAGTATTCAACAAATCTAGCAGATTAACTTCTGCATAAGTAGCTGATACTTGGTATGATTCTGGCCTAGGGTAACAATCTTGCTTTGTAAAATTTTATGACAAGGGTAAGCCTTTGGAGCACCAGTTCTAATTATTTCATATTGGTTTCTGCTCAAATCTGCTTCAACGAATATTGCAAGGGCATGTATGGGATGCAGTGGCTTGTCTTTTTTTCCAAGCTGCTGCGGTAGGCTTAGTTGCCCGAGTTGGACTCCACGTAATATCCTGTAAGACTTTTGAGGCATCCGTCTTTCCGGAAGATCGTAGTTTCATCCGGGCAGCAAACTTCAATTTATCCGTGCTCATCTTTTCACGTACTCTTTTCGTTTCCCTTCGTTTTGTTCGATCGCTTGATTCCTTGAAGATTTTAGCTGGTCGTCCTGCTTGAGAAGTGCTATTGGGTATTTCGAAGGTTCCTTTGAGCCAATTATCGTTTTTCTTCCTGAATATACTATCCATCCTGCTTGCAGCTACCCTTTTACTTTTGAACTTCGCCTTTAAACTCTGCACATTCTTCTTAAATGCAAATTCTTCGCTAAACTCGCACGTTGACATAGGTAATTTTCCAAAAATTCCAACTTTTTGTTAAAGTCGCGGTATCCGCTTTCTTCTATCACTCCGTATAAACAATTTCTTGTCAGTAGTGTAACTCCAAATGATCCTACAAGGAACGAGAAAAAAATTGTAACAGAACTTAAATTCAAAGTACGAATATTTCGAATTTCCGTTATCAACATACACTGTTATAAAATCTGAATATGCAGATATTTGCAGAAAATTTTTGTGACTCCTTAAGAATGAATGTTTGACCTTCATATTGTCATATAAATTTTGACGGGGTCTTGCGGAGGTATATAACTTAATCAATTTTGAAAATGTACCTTTTCCAAAAAATAGATCTCAAATTTTACCAAAATTTAAAACTATCTAGTTCAAAAACTATATATCCTTGAAAAACCATAAATTGTTAAAATAAAATACATACCTGCTACTTCAATATCCAATATTCAAAATTTCCTAATTTACCCTAAAAATCACGAAAAAATTATGTGAGCACAGTTAGTTTTAAAGAAAGTTTTTTCTGTAACAACTAATCTTTTACGAATTGCTACTTTGAGCTGAGCTCGCGGCTTTTATAGTAAATTCAGGTAAAAAAAAATGTTGGCCAGCTAGATTGGGAAAATGCCGCACTGTGCGACGTTTAAAATTTTGCAGCCTTCCATCGCTTGCGTTGAAGGACTTATTTTGCAGCGCTAAAATTACCTTGGCCTTTCTCTAACAATATGGCCATTCAGTGTGCATCCTCTTTGGCGTTCCTATAATATCCAGTCATACAGTTTTTTTTTTCATTACTGGGAATTCCGCCAAATGTAACGTTTTTTTCTTAACTGGCAGATATGAACTTGCCACTTTATCCATAATTAGTGCTTGTTTTTACTTGAGATATGTTATAAATGACGCGGTCACATTATACTGCATGTTAGATAGAGTTTTATTTGAATAACCTTTTTTAATTTTTTTTGATTATCTCTGCTTTTGTACTCAGAGACAGAGTTTGTTTTTTTCTTTTAATTAAAATTGGTGGCATTTCGACAAATAAAAGAAATTGAAACCACTGTTATAGATTAAATGCAACATGCACAGAAATGTAATTTCTAAGAAGGTGTCTTTTGTTTTATGAAAAGTCGTGGGAGAATTCCGGTGTTTTAGTTCTTGAGTGTATAAAATACGCTTGAAAATTAGAATTCTTTTTTCTAATTTCTGAGCAGTATGTGTAACATATGAACCGTTTTTAATTTCCAAGAGATTCTAATTTCGGCGCATTATAATTTTCGAGCTTTTACTGTATACAGCAACAGAATAGAGTCAATCCAGAAGCAATTTCTTCTGTTTGCTCTTAGGGACTTGTATAACCCTAGAGACTTTGATGACCTTCCGCACTACACAGTTAGGCTACAATTGTTAAATCTTCTACCGCTCAGCTCTAGAAGAACTATGCTCACATCCTGCTTTAACTTAGATGTCTTGAATGGTGATATTAAGGTTGACCACCTTACAAATAAAATTAGACTTAACGACACTGTCAGGCTGACGAGACATTCAAAACCTCTTAAGGAATATCCCCATCGTACTGATTACGGTCAAAATGAACCCATTAACAGATGTTGTAGAACATTTCGCCGTGTCGGAAGAACAGTGACGCAACTGCAAAAAATTCTAATTTTTTTCGGAGAAATAAAATCATTTTTGACAATTGCCCACAAGCCATACGAGCTTATTAATAGTTACTATAGACAGCTTAGATCAAGAGCACGTTCGTTTAAAACAACGTGGAACGATTTTATGCAAGAATAGCAAAACCACAAAATATTGAAATGTGAAAACAAAAAATTTTCAAAATTGCAGTTGTGTCACTGTTCTTCCGACACGGCGATTTAACAATTTCAGCGTTCATTTCACACCTCCAATAAGTAAGCCAACATACAAACTGAAACTGCGTTCGATCTTATCAGCTCCTTCACATCCCGTTTAACCAACCTTTTACTAGTGCCTATAATTTTATACTAATTAAAGTAAATTAAATTAAATTAAATTAAGTCAAATTGTATTAAATTAGAATAATCTGAATTAATGTTGAATTTGTAAATATCTTGTTTGGTAAATAAATAAATTAATAAAGCATTCTAACCTGATTTTTGGTAAAGATATTTATAAATGGTAAAGAAAAATCTTCAGAAAGAAACGTCTCGCCACTTCAAGTTCAAGAATCATGCGTGGCCGATTCATATGAGTATTCATCGTCAGTTAACGCTACATAGCGACAAATGACGTATCGCAGGTTTCTTGCACAGTTGCGTACAGCTGCATAAAGGCTAGTAACGCTCCTTAGCATTTGACAGGCTCTTGAGCAAGCATGTTGGTTTTGGTATTTTGTTGCAAGATGTAATGTACACACACGAGCGTTTTTGAGAAGCAACGCTGAAGTGATTTGGGGAAATCCAGTAGAACCACATGGATGCCATATAGAAAAACGAGCCGTCTATTGGTGTTCGTAGGGCTTCATATAATGTTGATCGGCGAAGTGGCAAAACGTCATTGAATGTATTTGATGCCGGATTCTGATGCTGTTATGACACTGGCTATTTTTGCGGCTTTAAAGCAGCTAGACAATCCAAATGGAGAGGGATAGAGACTTTAACATACAATTTAGACATTGGTGTGAGAGAGACAGTCCGAACAGCAAACTATGGGTAACTGTCAAAAAACAATCAATAACTGTCAAACAAAAAACGGCAACAAAGCGCATTCGGGCAGTGTTTCGCAACATTCTAGCAGTTAATCCAGGAAAAACCCACTGGCGGCTAGATTTTCCAGCCGCTACAGACTTGTTTTTGACAGTTCGTTATGTATAAATTATGGAAAGTGTCATGTTATGTTATGAAACGCGCTAAGATCAGTATTTTTTATAACAAATCAATTGTTAATTTCGTGTACTAGATGCCGGTAGCATCAGCAAGGGTATTTTTTAGCGGTAATCTCTTTCTCTCTATATTGATCGCCTTGTCGCACGATTGACTTTTATTGCACTTGAAACTAGCGAGGAAAAAGCCAGTGTCATAACAGCATAACTGTCAAAAAACAATCCATAACTGTCAAAAAAAATGCGGCAACAAAGCGCATTCGGGCAGTGTTTCGCAACATTCTAGCAGTTAATCCAAGAAAAATCCACTGGCGGCTAGATTTTCCAGCCGCTACAGACTTGTTTTTGACAGTTCGTTATGTATAAATTATGGAAAGTGTCATGTTATGTTATGAAACGCGCTAAGATCAGTATTTTTTATGACAAATCAGTTGTTAATTTCGTCTACTAGATGCCGGTAGCATCAGCAAGGGTATTTTTTAGCGGTAATCTCTTTCTCTCTATATTGGTCGCCTTGTCGCACGATTGACTTTTATTGCACTTGAAACTAACGAGGAAATAGCCAGTGTCATAACAGCATGACGCCGCTTGGTTGAACGCCATATAAGGTATGGTGCCGTTTAGTGACGACGTTGGGTACCAAACAATGCCCAACTCAAAAGGAAAACATTAGATATTGGCATATACGTTGAGCGCCATACACTAATAAAAAACGTCGAATAAAGAAGCCAGAGATTATAAACGTCGGGCGCCATGTAATATATGTAGCCGGATAATGACGCCATAAATTATAAGAAAAGAAAAAAATGGCGTGGGACGCCATGTAACGGGGTGCCGTATAATGGCTCCTGACATTAGACTTCATAAACAGGTGACTTGGTAACTTGGCAGCGTCGGGTGCCATATATCGTGGGCCCTGAACTCAAAAGCTAAACGCTGCTTGGCGACAAGTAATTTTCGAGAATGGGGCTGGGTGCCGGACTACCAGTTCACTCAGCTGTAAATGAGTGCCTGAGTTAAAAATCGGGATAATAATCACGGACGACCGTGTGGCTGACCACTTCACCTCACCTCCTAGTGTTCCGTTGGTCTAGTAATGAAGTAACTCTAGCGTTACTTCAAGGCCCAATTTGGGCTGTTGTGCCATTGATTATTATCATACAATCCCAAAATGAGTACTACAGTCAAGCAAGGACCTGTTCATCAAAGCACGGTCGAGTAATATGACCGTGCTTTGATGAACTGGTGGGTGAGGTTTGGTAATTATAACCATTTAACTGATATGCGAAGCAGGCACAGCTGCCAATGAAGTTGTCGAGCGCTTGAGTTATTTTCTAAAATCAGATAAAATAAATGGTTCCTAAAATCTTTCAATTGGTTGAAAGCAGGGAACTATTCCGCTTGTGGTAAAGTTATTTTATGCCCTTTCGCCTGGGCAAATTCAAGAAAAATAAAACAAAACGACCAGGTTGAATTTTATCTGTTACCCTCTCTTCGCGTAAACATGAGAACTACCCACAAATTGGGGGTACGTATGCACTTCCCAGTTTGGATACAATAAAAAGGAATGAGGTCCGCAAAATAAAAAATCTGCCAACAGTCTGGGCGCAACTTTATTATTTTATGGGTAGAAGTCCGAAACGTGTTTGATGATGAGATACGGTGTTGGGTACTATGCGGCTGGCAACCTAAAAAATAACGTTCCAAATAGCTTCCTGGTTATTTTTTAGGTTGCCAGTCGCATAGTACCCAACACCGTATCTCATCATCAAACACGTTTCGGACTTCTACCCATAAAATAATAAAGTTGCGCCCAGACTGTTGGCAGATTTTTTTTATTTATTTACGTATTTTTTTTATCAATAGAATAATTCATAGTAGTAAAAGCGAATTCGATCACATTAAACCTAAGAGATTTTCGGAATCAGTGAAATCTTGAACAATACCCCCAGGAGGTTTAATAGAGAAAAATACTTACATCGGGGTTTTCCCCGACTACGTGAATTCCAAATCTCAATATACCTTAGAAATATATCAGAATTCGTGAATATGTACACAACCACTTTACACCCCCTTAGGGATTGGATATCGAAAAATTTTGAAGATCGTTACTAGGCGCTTATATAAATAGCCCGCAGAAGTAAAATTGCTTTGATAGCTCGACATGTCTAAAAGTTTTAACGAAGTTTGTGAAAATGTGGATTCACGGACATTTTTTTTACTCAACCTCTGAACACCAATAAAAATCTGAACTTTTTTTTGCTTTAGTTACTCTAATAGCACATCTACATATACGTACTAAGTTTCAACTTTCTAGCATAAGCCGTTTCTGAGATATAAAAAACCACCCCTCTCCACCGTACCTTGATACCCCTATCAAAAATTTTATTTTTCTAGTATGTCTCCATAGTGGCTCTATATAATCCTAAATTGTTAGCTTTCTATTCATTATGGTTTTCGAGAAATAAAAATCAGAATGTTTTCCTTTCTACCCCCTTTCACCATCACCCCCAACACCCACACCACCAAAATTTTTTTCCCTACTAGAAGTTTACCGACCCCAACTCCTGTAAAATTTTCAAGATCATATCTGATACGGTTTCTGAGATATAAAAATTACATTTTTTGAAAAATCGCTGTCTCCCCACTTTCGTGCTCCACCTCCCCCCTCAAAAAATTTAGTTTTGGTAGACTCCTCTTGTGATCCCATATACAGAAACTAAATTTTATTTTCCTGGTGTAATTGGTTCGGAAGATATTGTAATCCGAAGTTTTTCACCCCCCACCCCCACACCCCACCACCCCTCCCAAAAATGTTAGCCCTTGTCTAATTTTGAAGTATCCCTAAGGACAACAACAAAGTTTCAATCTTCTGACATCAATGGTTCAGGAGATATCGATTTTAGAATGTTTCAATCCCGGCTTGCATGCGTTAAAGACTCATTGTTTTCCCCCCCACTTCTACACCCCTTAATCAATATCGACCAATTTTTTGCAATTGAGTCCATTATCATAGTACTACATAAGTTCCAAGTTTCAGCTTCCTAGCATAAGTGGTTCCTGAGATCTAGAAACCAAAATTTTTCGTCTAAAACGCTCCCCTCTCCTCTCCCCTTGTAACCCCACCCCTCAAAAATATACCAGTGGTAGGGGTTCACCCAATCTACTCACCATAAAAATTTAAATTTAATATGTCAACGGGCTTGGGAGCTACGCGCCTTCAAACGATTTTGCGTACGGCGTACGGCGTACGGCGGACGGCGGACGGCGTACGGCGTACAGACGGACATTTTTTTTTTGCTTTTTTGGGGTCTACTAGTCCTAAATAAATACAAAATTTCAGGGTAGCAAACTTTTTTGAAATTTCAGGTCGATCACAATACTTTATTATTAAAATATAATAAAGTAAAAATCGGCCAACAGTCTGGGCGCAACTTTATTATTTTATGGGTAGAAGTCCCTTCAAAAATTTTACTTTCAGCAAACTTTATTTGTCAACCTTTATACAGAATAGGCTCTTTTGCCTAACCGCCTCTGAGTCGATTTCTTGGTGCTCCTTGAATTGTGCGGCTGATACTAGTCGGATACGAAATCCGCCTAGGATAATTGAATGGCAGTAGTTCGGTGCTATACCGACCCACCAAGATAAGTTTACTGATACTTGAAGCACAAGAACACTTAGGTCACGAATGATTGAAACTGAATTCACCACCAAACACTTCTGGAATAATTAAAACACACGGTACAACTGTTTATCGAATTTTATTCCTTTTAGCTTGATGACTGAAAATCGACTGGCTGAACAAGAGTTAGCTCATAAGAAATTAACCTTGCAAAATTAAAGTTCCCACAATGTGGAAGGTTCACCTTACAGATGCCGGCTCGCAGTAAATGACACATGAGCCATGGGAAAACTAGAAACTGCTGACTTGCGTCTAGACAGTGAAATTGTGTATCTACATTACTGGCTGGTGACCTTGTGATAGAGAGTTAAAAAACCAAGAAATTGGAATACCTGAATTTGAGGAGGAAACAACTTAGAGTTAGGAAATGAGGGCATGCTGGCTTAAACAATACAGAAACCAAATTTTATTTCTCTAGTGCAATTGGTTCGTGAGATATCGTAATCTAAAGTTTTTCACCCCCCACCCCGTACGCTACTGCCCCCATTCAAAAATTAGTTTCCGATCTATTCTCCTAGTATACCTACAGATAGTCATTAAGTTTTAATTTTGCGACATTAACCGTTTAAGAGATATGGCTTTTAGAATGTCTCGATCTCGCCTTTTTTGCGTTTCGGACGCATTATTTTTCCCCCACTTCCAAGCCCCTTCACCTATATCGGCAATTTCTTTGCAAATGGGTCTACTATCGAAGCTCTATATACGAGAAGATTTCAAATTTCAGCCTCCTAGCATAAGCGGTTGCTGAGATCTAGAAACCAAAATTGTCCGTCTAAAACGCTTCCCCCTCCTCCCCCCTCCTCCCCCCTCACAGCCCCACCCCTCAGAATTTGGTTACTTCAAGGGACATACCCAGTCTATTCATAAAAAAAATTGCAATTTAATAGCTCAAAGGGTTTGGGTGCCTTCAAACGATTTTGCGTACAGCGGTCGACGTACGGCGTACGGCGGACAGACGGACTGAAATTTTTTTTTGCTTTTTTCGTGTCTACTAGTCATGAAACGTGAAAAAAAAAATATTGAGAGTAGAACATTTTTTTTTTTAAAAATCGATAACAATACTGTATTATTGGTTATGTAGGAGTGTAATTAATTTGATAACTCTACAAGTCTAAAAGATAACAACAACAAAATTCTTGAAAATTCAGAAAAAAACCAATTTCACGGACATTTGTTTACTCCACCTCTGTACGCCAATAAAAATAAATGTTTCAAAAATATCTGCAACAAAAACCGACATATGTATCTAATTTTTGTATATTTTTTTTAATTGTGACACAATATTTTGTAATATGTTTTACGTGTTTTTTTATTTAGTTACTGCAATATTTGATAATATCTTCTTCTATTTTTTTAACAATATCCCTAAAACAAAGAAAAGATTATAAAACAATTCATGAAACTAAACGGTAAGTATACTTACTTGTGAATTATATTTATAAAACTGTCAATCGATGCAACAGGAAAACCGTTAAATGCATTTCGTATTGGTATTGTATAAGCTCCTTGATTCGGAAAAATCAGAATATCGTTGATATCCAATTTTGGAAGCATAATACTGTCGCAAACCTGTATTTTGAAAATATCGTTATTAAGTGTTTGATTTCTGATTTCTGTTTGCTCTGTGTTAGAGAGCTGACCAATGGTGGATGGTTTAACGTAACTACGTGTGAAACCTCCAGACAGCTATGGTCAGTAATACATCCTAAAAGGACTGCCGATCTTCTGAAAAGAAGTCGTAGGGAGACCCGTAACATTACGGCAGTTATAACGGAACACTCCCTCTTTGAGAGACATGCACAACGCCCAGGCGTTCGATATAATGACTTATACAGAAGCTACACAAGTGAAGAGGAAGAAGAAGAAGAGAGCGTTAGGCATCTACCTTGTGAGTGTCCCCAGCTAGCCAGGTGTAGTTTCAGAGCCATGAGCAACTGCTTCTTCTCCAGTTTCGGGGACATGGCTGAAACACGAATTGATGAACTAGCCAAATTTATTCGTAATTGTGGCTGGTTCGACCACCTGTAGTAATACTACAATAACTCCTTATATGGGACTTCATTAGGGTGTCACGGGTGTGGTATCATAGTGGACCAACCGTTATAAGTGAGGCGATCCATAGTTTAGATGGCTGACACCATAACCTAACTTAATCGGTGTTAGAGTCCTCTATGGAGACGAGATCACGTTTTACTCCTACTGGAGATGCATCTCGATCAATGGCAATATGAATAAGTTTTATGCTGGGGCCATACCTGCGCCTAACGTGATGCGATATGACGTCAAACGCAGGTATAGCCACGTATAAGCGCGCTTAATTCAAAATGGCGTTATTAATGGCATTTGGCGGTAGCTCGACTTGAGCTCTCTTTAGAGTTAGCCGCTAACGCAGATGTGGCCCATCATTAATGGAATCCACTTCTCAAGGTTGAGGTTGGTGTAACTTAGTGCTAATTATGAAGAATTCTACGCTACTGTTACATGCCCGAAATCTTGTACCACTGCCAGTCGAAATTTTCCTTGTGGATTTACCACATTCCGCAAAATAGTATCCGGAAAGAAATTAATAATAATAAGTAAAATTGCGACAAACCCTAATTCCAGCTGTTGGGGTTTGCAATGGTGCATAACACGACTCCTAATGAATATAAAGTGCTCTCCTAGTCAAACTTGTTGAAGAAGGTTCTTTACTAAAACTTCTTATAAAATTGAAAAAGTGTTCCAAAAAATTAAAGTTAAAAATTAAATTTGTATATAATTCATGACATTATAGAAGCAGTATCTTATGGCCCGAAAACTGTTATACTACCTAGTTTGGAATGTATATTATTAGCTTTTTTCAGTATATTTGTACAATTGATTAATATAAATAATTATCGTATTAATAATTCGTGAAATACTCGTTTAATCTTTTAATACTCTTACTTTAAGTAAGTAAGTAATTAGGAACTCAATCGAATTCCGTATTCCATTTAATTTGATTGCGATTAGAACTAAAACCCCTACATGAAAATTGTATCGTCAAATTAAACAGAATAAAAAAATTGTATACCTTATCCAGAGAGTCACATGTTGGTCCCCATATCATACTTTGAAATAGTGGTCCGTTATTATCCTAAAATTGTATTGTTTCTTTATTTTATAATTTATTAGATTCGAGTTCACTAAATTTACCGCCAAAGGAATCGGATTTGTTGGAAATTCATTATGACTTAAGGCAAATGAAAATGCATTATGATAACCAGCATTTATGTAGTACATCTTCTTCAACATTCCGTCATCAACAAAATCGCGTTTTGAGTGAATCTTAGTAATTAAAGTGAAAGCAGATGATACGAAATAGTTTCCTGGCTCGGCTATTATTTTTATATTTTTATTAGCAAATAGCGTATCAATACGATCGTTTACTATTGCTGCAATCTTAAATATTTTTTAGTATTAAAACACTTATAATTATTATTCGAAATCAAATCCACCTTCTGAAGCTTCCATACATCCCGCGGGTAGCCACCACCAATATCCAGTACTTCTAAAGCAATGCCAATACTTTCTGCTTCATCGAATACCTTTTTACAAGCTGTGATAGCTCTGCCATAGACATCATAGTCATCCACTAAGAATCCAATATGGAAAGACACTCCAATAAGCTTTAAAAAAAAACATATTATATACGAGAAATTTTATACATTTTTTTTATAGTCGCTCTAGAGTTCTGAGCGGCTATTAAAAAAATTATTAATTAAAAAAAACTTCCAAGAATCTGGAAGCAACTTTATGATTTTGAGGGCCTAACTCTGGGACGCGGTAAAGGTTGAGAAACGACACAAGTTACAATGCTGCAGTCATACTAAAAGAAATTTAATTAGTAATCTATACCTCCACCTTTATCTCAGGTTTCAACTTTTTATAGTTAGATATTCACGAAATATTAGAATTGTTTATTTGCGCACTCGAAAAATATTGTCTCGTTCTACTCCCCTATTTTATTGTCCTCATCAATAAAATTTGTTTAGCAAATGGTTAACACATATAAATTCCAAATTTAAATTTTTTATTATATGCGGTTCCTGAGAATTAGAGCGAAAGTCGTCTTCTGGAATACAGCGGTCGTATTCAAGTTAAAGCTACCAACTGTTCTTGAAATGAAAAAAATGTGAAGGTTTCTATATGAGAACATATCGACTTTCTCCTCTCGTAGTCCACCCAAAAATAGCGCACTGTCGATAGGGTACTAGTATCCGTACTGACAAAAACTTGAATAACGTTCAAGTTTTCATACCATAATTCTTACATTAATTTTTTTGAAGATTCATTGCCGCGATGAAGGAGCTTAAGTATATTGTGTCGAACCAGAGGAAGACAGCGGAGATAACCTGAATAGCCAGAATCGCATGTGCGTCTTAGGAAGTAGGATATCGGACCAATAGAGTTGCACTCACGGCATAGTCGGGAGAACTGCAATATATCACGTTAAGCTGAAATCTCCTTAGATAAGTGATTGGGCAAAGCGCTAACAACACATCCCAGTAAAATAGACTAACTAGCGAAAACAGATACACAGCCTTGGATAAGCCGGTCTCAACGGCAATGATTTTGATAGCAAAATTTGAATATATCTTTTGAATCTTTGAATCTTTTGAACGTCCGAACGCTGTTCAGAACAGAAGCAATACTGCGGTAACTTCTAAAAGAAGTTTCAAGCCACATCCAATTTTCCTAAGGCTGGCCGCACACTGAAAGAGCAAAAAGAGTTTTAGTCAAAAACACTTTTGACTAAATATGACTATGTCGCTGTTTCAATAGCAATTCAATGATCGGAGTACACTGATTAGTCGCGTGGCTTGAAGCTTGTTTAGATGCATTTAGTCGCAATTAGCCTGCTCGACGTCAATAGCGCAATTATCGTTTCGTGTCGAAACATTTATGGGTTCATGGTACTTTGGACGTTAAAAAGTGCTATATTTAGAGGTTGTTAGAATAAATATTGATGCAATTCTTTTTGGGCTTAATATAGTTTTGTTGTTAAGAAGTAAAAAGTAGTGTTAAAAGTAACTGCCCGAAAAATATGTAGCTGACTGACGAGATTAATTTCGTTCAGCAGATTCAAGTTTTGGATTCAGTACAACTGTGATTCTGTCCGGAACAAGAAATTTCAATATTCTTACACTCTTTTGTGCAACAAAATAAATAGTAAAAATAAACATACTGCAGTCACGATCGGCTGCAAGTCAATCGTATAATACTCTAGATGAATACTGAACTCCGATTTATATTGTAGTTGGGGATAAAGTAGAATTACGTGTGTGCATGTTGTATGTCCTTTATTAAGGACTGCTATTGGATTGTTACTCAAAACTAAAAGACAATATTCAGTGTTTAACTTCATACCTTGAACTGGGTAAGTCATCGAAAAAAAATGTCCTTTTTAAAGGACTTTCACATGGGAGGTGCAGGAAGGACTCACTCGATTTCTTACATATTTATCCTTTTCCTTGGAACCATTCAAAAATGAACGTGTACAAAATTTCAAATTCGTAGCATGAAGCGTTCAAAAGTTATCGGAAAATATTGTTGAACACGTGTTTTAAGGATATGTTGTATGGCAGCTACCAGAAGGAGTAAAAGGATTTCGCTGATTCGTAAACTCGAACTTTCTTTTCACTCAAAACTAACTTGTACGAAATTCCGAATTCGTAGCTAAAAGATTACTTAAGTTATAGTGAGTTTCGTAAATTAAGTGAATACATTTTGACAGGATATTTGTATGGCAGCTACACGAAGGATTAACAGGATTTTCTTCATAATCATATACTTAGTTCCAACTATTGGAAAAATAACACATACAAAATTTCAAAGTCGTAGCTTAAACCCTTCTGAAGTTATCGACTAATATTCTTGAACACGTGTTTTAAGGACATTTTGTATGGCAGCTACCAGAAGGAGTAAAAGGATTTCGCTGATTAGTAAACTCGAACTTCCTTTTCACTCAAAACTAATTTGTGCAAAATTCCGAATTCGTAGCTAAAAGATTACTTCAGTTATAGTGAGTTTCGTAAATTAAGTGAATACATTTTGAGAGGATATTTGTATGACAGCTACACGAAGGACTAACAGGATTTTCTTCATAATCATATATTTAGCTCCAACTATTGAAAAAGTAACACATACAAAATTTCAAAGTCGTATCTTAAACCCTTCTGAAGTTATCGACCAATATTCTTGAACACGTGTTTTAAGGACATTTTGTATGGCAGCTACCCGAAGGAGTAGGACGATTTGGCCCGTTAACGAACTTAGTCTTACAAATTCAACCAAACATCCAGATTCAAAATTTCAAGGTCCTAGGTGAAGGCGTTCTTGAGTTATCGTGCTAACGGACAGACGGACGGACGGACGGACGGACGGTCGGACGTCAGGCGGATTTGAGGTTTTTGGCCACAAATAAACAAAAAATAACATATAACTTTTTTTCGTCCGAGGCTTGGTTCTATGCGTTACAAACTTTTGGGCTGGATTAAACTTATAATACTCTATATGATTTCATCTAGAGTATAAAAATTTTGACTTGGTTCTAGTTCTGGACGATGGTCAAAAATTTATCAAGATCGGTAGAGTGGTTTCGAAAATATCAGTTCCGCGAGAGGAGTAACTGTTGTTTCGAGAAAAACACGTTTCCTTGCAAGAATCTAGCACGTGTTATTCGCTCAAATTTCGAAATATAACTGTGTTCATTGGTCGCGTTTATGTGCAGACCAGACCAGTCCAAATAGAATGCCAAAAATTAATGCTCGAGAATCGTGCTCGAGACCGCGCTCAGATAGCAATGCAAAAGGCATGGAAAAATCACAGTCGTGTATACAGGTCTGGGATCTTGACGTAGTTTAGAAAAGTTTACAAAAATGGAGCTGGAGTCTTCACCTAGAATCTTGAAATTTTGAATCAGAATATTTGGTCGAATTTGAAAGGCAAGTTCATTAACGGGTAAAATCGTCCTACTCCTTCGGGTAGCTGCCATACAAAAGTTCTTAAAAGACGTGTTCAAGTATATTGGCCAATAACATCGGAACGCCTTAAACAACGACTTTGAAATTTTGTATACGTTACTAGTTTTCCAGTAGTTGCATATAAAGGTATGGATATGAAACAAATCCCGTGAGTCCTTCGAGTAGCTGCCATACAAAAATCGTGTAAAAATGTCCTCACTCAATTTACGAAACTCACTAAAACACAAGAAATCATTTAGCCACGAAGTTCAAATTTTGTAGAAATTACTTTTGAAAAAAAATTAAGTTTGAGAGCAATAATCACCGAAATTATTTTACTCCTTCGGGTAGCTCACATACAAAAAGTGTGAAAGTCCTTAAAAAGGGAAAAAATTTTTTTTGGTGACTCACCTATTTGCAGATATGAAATTAGATTTAATTTTTATTATTCCATATTAAATTTTTTATATCTTAAGATATAGTAAATAATGCGATGCTCAGAGTCGGAGTTCAGTATTTCATCCAGAGTATCATTGGCTTGCAGCCGATCGTGACTGCAGCATTTTTTTTACTATTTTTGTAGTACATATCCATATACATTCCAGGTTTCACCTTTCTATGACAAGCCATTCCTGATACAAAGAAATTCGTATTCCAGTTATCCGTATACACGGATGGATCGAAAATGGAATGCGGCTCTGGCGCAGTCGTGTTCTCTGAGCAGCTGAGTATAGGGAAGTCTTTTAGGCTGCTAGATGCATGCAGTGTTTTCCAAGCGAAGATTCTAGCTGTGCTACAGTCAGTAAACATCCTGTTAAGGGGTGAGATATGCAGTCAGGATCTCACTCTGACAAGCTGTGGGATTTCTAGATCTTTGTGGCCAAGTTGGATAGTCAAAAGACTAGGAATATTTTAACTTGGGATAGAGGAAAATCACAGTTGCTTGTGGGAGCACTGACGGGTCACTGTATGCCGAGGAAGCATGCCATGCATTTAGGGTTAGATGAGACGGATGTGTGCAGACGACATCACTTACATCTTGTGTGAATGCCCAGGGGTTGCTAGAAAGCAAATGAGGCTTGGTAGTCATTTCTTCGAAAACATCGAGGAACTGAGGTTACTAGGGCATGCCAAACTGTCAGTGGAAAAGGTAAGTGGGTCAGATCTCTCAAGGTCATGCTGAAAGTAGTTTATCCACCAGGCAACAGTTTTTTTCTGGCAGATAACAGCACACGAAATCTAAATGGACTGTAAATGCCATTGATAGCGCGAGTACTGCAAAGGCCACTCTCGGTTATTCCTCCTTAACTAAATACATATATTTTTTTGCTTTCCTAGTTTTATTTTCTCCTTAATTAGTACACCACATAAAGGATGGCGTCCTCTGGGACAGCTTTCATTGTCCCACGCCCAAGCAGGCAAAAATGTGCTATATGGACTCAGAGGAGCTCATTATCTGTTAAGGCAGTGTTGTCAAACCCGCGGCCGATTTGAAGTAGCTCGCCAGAACTTTCACAATTTATATTTAATTCTACTCAATAATAACTTACTACCTACCTATAAATAAATATTATTTATCATTATTAATAGTGAATTTTCTTATCTTGATTTGAAAATTTAGTGTGACCTGATCCGCTTGGTATTTTTTTTAGTGCCCCGCGGTAATAAAAAGGTTAGACAAGATTGGGTTAAGATAATACTGGAATCTTTGCCGTCTTCGTCGTTCCCTTACAGGTTCTGTAGGGGTATTGTGTTTTAAGGGGGATTTGTGGCCAACGAGGTTTTGAAAGAATTGCTATGGGCTCGTATGATGATTTTAGTTAACGGAGTAAGGTCGAGTCGAGTTCGATAATGAGCGAAGTCATCGATACTTTCGAGCAGGTGCCGTATTGTTAGGTCCTTCAAATGCGGATTTACAATAACTTCAGAGCGCTTCAAGCTAGACATTTGAATATTGTTGTCCGTTAAGAAAATCCTACTATGTAACACTCCTAAAAAATCCCTTCCAGAACCCACTATAAGTTCAAGGTGCAGAATTGAAAATGTATTTTCCTTCTTCGTCGCAATCCTCAATCTTCTTTTTTTATCGCTGACTACAACATTAATCGGAATTCAGTATTTCATCTTCAGTATCATTCGATTGGGTGCATAGCCTATCGTGACTGATGTAAGTTTTGCAATGCAGTAATATCTTACCTTTAAGCCTAGTCGCTTTGCTAGTTGCATAAGCTCCGGAGCGTCTTTTTCCGCATCGCAACCAAATTTGCTTCTGGTTGTAACCAGTGATGCCCGCGCAGCATACCGAATACGTATAATTAACCTTTAAAGAATAATTCAAAAATATTAATTTAAACATTAATAAATATTACTTTCACTTACTCGGCATCTGGATGATGTTCTTTAATTTTATATAATTCACTTTCATTATCAAAAGTAATTCTCTTCACGCCCGCTTCTTTAGCATAATTTAAGTGTGAAATTTGTTTGACAGTATTTGCATATATTATCCTATCAGCTGATATTCCCAAACTTCGAATCTGAAGTACAACATAGAATTCAAGATTGAAAAAATTATTATTCTCTTTTTAATGCAACAATATACTTTCGATATTTCAACTTTAGATGCACAATCAAAACTCGTCCCTAGCCTAGCAAGCAGCAGTAAAATTGGATCCAAATTATTGCACTTCACAGCTGTAGAATGCAAAAAATGAAAGTAATTAGGTTTTTTATGTTTTGTAAATAATATTGATAATTTCTTAAGCATTCAATGAAGAACACTTTACAACTCTGAGATCATTCACAACAATTTTTGCAGATTGGGTATATCTTTTCAGTAGGGAATTTTTTGGGAGTAGGGTGTGAGGTGAGGTACGTTTAATGCTGAGATGCGGTGTAGATTACTATGCGACTGACAACCTAAAGGTACAATCTGGCTGGTACTGCCGACCGTCGCGGTCAGCAGTAACTGCTAACCTCAACTGCTCACCGCGGCTGCCTTGCACTCACAACCGTCAACTGCCGAGCAGTTGCAAACAGACATGGCTGCTTATTTTTGCCTAAAGCAGTAGTCTACTGCCGGCAGATACTGCTGACCGAGACGCTCCGCGGACTGGTTTTCCCACTCCCCCCTACTCGGGATCTCTACCTGATATTTCCTTTTGAGCATACAGGTCAAAGTCATAGCATCCGAAGGCATATCGAAAATGGGGTTCCCAGACAATCATCTAGCCATTTCTTTATGACCCGTACAATGCTCTTTTCTCCACAGGCCTAATCTCATTAGTCTGTGTGTAGCTCTCATTGCTTCTGCCTGAACAACAATATCTAGCGGTGGCAGATTGAGCGGTGCATCGAGTGCCGCACCCGATGGGTCTTATAATGGCCGTATATAGCCAATATACCATTGATGGCCTAAGACCCCATATTCTTCCAAAAGCTCTCCGGCTCCGGAGAAGCTTACTATCCAGGATAATTCCAAGATACTTAACATTCTCCGAGAGTTGAATAATTCTGTGGTAAAAAGCGATAACAGCTTATGTCGAGATAAGAAAAAATCATTTTAAAGTTTTCAATTGCATTTTTTTTAAAAAAATTGCTATTGTTTGATAGATTTTTATCTCATATAATATATTATTATTGTGTTGTATTATTAAATTCAATAAAATAAGATCTCTTAATATATTTTTTGTTACTTTATTTATCAATTTTGATACACGTAACTGCCTAATTATTTTCTCGACTTAAGCTGTTATCGCTTTTTACCACAGAATTTCACCCTTCAGCATTGGTAACACTAAACCTTCAGTCTTTCTTTTCCTAGTAAACAGAACTAAAGCGGTTTTGCTAGGACTTACAGAAAGTCTTTCGCACCAGCCATCGATAACCCATAGGACTCTCTATATTTTGTCGCATACATCCCTGAGCGATAGCCTGACAGCTAGTGCAGCCACGTCATCAGCGTAAGCTTGTAAGTGAATATTAAGATCCTGCAGTTCGAGAAGCAGAGAGTCGATGAGCATACTCCACAACAATGGCGAAAGGACCCCGCCTTGAGCACAGCTCTTACTGACCCCCGTTGTAGCATATTGCCCATCCCCCATCTCCGCGAATAGCATTCTCTGTGTGAATCCACTTAACTAAAATGTCATTCACCCCATGTCTTTTGGCAGCATCACACAGTGATTCAAAGGGCGCACTATCAAAAGCACCCTCAATGTCCACAAAAAGGCCCAGCGCGTACTTTTTCCGGTCCAGCGCCCCTTCAATTCTAGATACCAGAGAGTGGAGCGCTGAATCACAAGACTTTCTGCTCTGATACGCATGTTGTTCCGAACAAAGAGGATGCGCTCTGAGAGCCACTTCCCTAATGTGCTTCTCTACCAGTCGTTCCAGACTTTTCAGAACAAACGATGTTATGCTGATTGGCCTAAAACTTTTGGGCAGAGTATAGTCGTCTCTCCCTGACTTCGGGATAAACGCTACTCTGACCGGTTGCCATGAAGATGGAACGTATCCATGCGCCAAGCATGCAGAAAATATCTTTCTGAGGATCGGCACTAGAACATCTGCCCCCTCTCTTAGCATTATCGGATAGATGCCATCTACTCCTGGTGACTTGTAACTGTTAAACGATGAAATTGAAAATTTTACCGTCTCAGCTGCCACTACAGCAAACGCCGTATACCAACTACGCCTGGACGCTCTGTCTTTGGTCGGACAGAGAGTCTGAACCACGTATTGATCGCTTTCGATCACCTTATTTCCTGGAAAATGGGTCTCAAAGAGGGTTCTTAGAGACTCCATTCTCGAAGTGGTATATGTACCATCAGGTTTTAGCAGGGAGTCATACCTAGCCGTGTTGTCTTTCTGAAAGACTTTATGCAACCTATCTGTTCCCCTGGTTCCTTCCAGACTCTCGCAGTAGTTCCTAAAAGAGACTAGTTTCGATGTTTTAACCAGCTTTTTATATTCCCTCTGCGCTGTCTGGTAGTGATCCCAGTCGGTCTTTGAACCACTCTTAAGTGCGCGATTCAGAAGCCTTCTGCTGGTTTTCCGAGCTTCTGCAGGTCCCCAGTCCAACAGGGGACTGTGGTTCAGCATCGGCTCTTACTGACAGGACACGATTCCGCAAAACACTGACTTAAGGTTAGACTTAGACAAGAAGTCACTTCCTCAATCATATCAGGCGTCCTCATCTTTCGTGGTATTAGAGACCTCTCCTGTAAGAGAGATCTGAACAAAGTCCAAAGATACTGTTGCGAGCTAGGGGTTCGCCGGGATTTCAAGTAAAACACAATTCGGTTAAAATAAAAATAAGTGATAATTTATTTATCCGCACTTTAATTCACAGAATTATAATCGCACAATAATTCGCACTGTATGGCAGTACCGCCCGCTTATACCATATATCGCTTAACTCGTTCACTTTCGTTCTCTCTGAACACGGTCGCGTATACTCGCAGTCGACGTAATCGAAATTACTGTGTCTTCGCTGAACGCTTCACCTGCTTATATACTAGACGGTTGCAGTCTTGAATGTTCACCGGTGTACTTGAACGTTCGTTCAGTTGTGGAATCTTCTCGAAAGCTTCAGAGCCTTCGATTTTGAGCTTCGTTCAGTAGTTTATGTACAGGGTTCTAGTACATTGGAGAGCATTCGATAAGAAGAGAGATACAATCGTGTTATTTCGGCTTATCTTCAGCTAGGTTTCTGATTGGGCTATTTTGCAACTAGGTATTCGGTTGTTGTTGTTTTCATTATGTGAAACGATCGAGTTGCACGGTTGCGCGGTTGCCAGGTTTACATGTAACAATACAATACAGTACTACTGAAATAATAAAGTAATATACTCTTTCTTCCAATTGATCTCAAATATGTCGGTTATATGGTTTTCATACAGGGTGTCCGGTACTCCGTGCACAACCTTGTAAGGGGTTATTCCTTGATATATTTTGAGACAAAAATTGTTCTACAAGGATGGTCAATTTTCAATATCCGTAAAGATACAAGGTGGTCAAGAAAAGTGTTTCGGACCTGTACCATCACTCAATTAAAACGTTATATCTTAAAAAGTAATAATTAGAATTCAAAGTGGTATATCTTGTTTTTTAGGGAATCGAATTACCTTTCATTTGATGTAACAGTTCAAATTGTAACTCTACCCATTGCATTGCATAAGTTAATAGATAAAGTAAAATTATGATTCCAAAAATATTGCACTTTTATGCAAAAAAGAAGAACATGTTGATCTACACTCTTTGCTTGAACTGAAAGAATTTAATAATAGTTTTTATGCTTTATTTAAAAATTTTTTAATTACGATAAATGTTCAAAATGGCCACCTTCATTTTGAATGCACGCTATAGCTCGTTTTGCAAGAGTTCTCTTGGTATTCATACTACTCAACTCCTGCCTTACTTCTGTTGCTGTCGCATCGTTCCTGGCATTTAGATCTTCCAATGTTACTACTGCCGTTTCGTAGACAAGGTCCTTCATCCGTCACCATACAAAGAAATCCATAATAGTTACATCAGGATATCTCGCAGGCCATTGCATCGGTTCATTTCTACCGATCCAGCGATTGCTATAAATGGAATTTAACCAATCTGTGATTTGTCGGCCGTAATGAGCTAGAGTACCATCGAGTTGGAAAAAATTGAAGCCAATCGTACCAGTGAAATATCATCCAATAAGTCCTGTAGATCATTTGTTAAAAAATGTAAGTAATTCCTATTGAGTGTATGCGGAAACCTAATAGGTCCAATGAAATAGCTAAACCTCATTACCAATCACACCTGCCCGTAAATTCTGGATCTGTGCTGAAATGATGCCGCTCTTCTTGTGTGTAGATTGCTCTCAGCTTACGTATGTAGGTTGTGGAAATTTGTGA
Organism: Beris morrisii; assembly: GCA_951812415.1. Lineage (NCBI taxonomy): Eukaryota > Metazoa > Arthropoda > Insecta > Diptera > Stratiomyidae > Beris > Beris morrisii. Next base: position 49,689,135 of record OX638313.1, on the reverse strand, counting down.
TACCGTCTCTGGTAAATTGGGACTCATCCGTCCAAAGAATGTTGTTCATAAAAACTCCATCCTTTTGGGCAAATCAATGGGTAGCAGCTACTGCACTGGTGTGTGATAGTAGTAATGCAAGCGTTCTGCTTTTAAAACACTCTAAACTTTCCACTTAGAGATGTTGAACGGCAATGCCAAGCGTCGGATACTGATTGATGGATCATTTTCAACTGCCTACAGTAATCATTCATCGATCTGAACAGCGATTATCGGCGCAGGATTTGCATTTACTCTGCTTGTTTTAATGCTGCCAATTTCCTGAATCCTTCTGTAAATGTCTTGAAATACTTTCCTGTGAGGTGTCCGTCGATGAGGATATCTTTGATGATACAGCGATCACGCCGCTCGTGTATTTCTCTGACACTCTCCATAGATGAACGTAATGTCTCCATATTATTCATAGGAGTACTCAGGCATTTTGAAATTATTTTCTAAATTCTACTAATAACTTCTACTTTTAGCAATGTAAATGAAACCGATAAAAATATGAAAATAGTTTTGCTTTTATGGGCTTTTTATTTTGTTGGATAACACATTAATAAAGGCAGAGTACTGTATCCAGTTTTACCAACCACATCCAGGTAAGTGCTTCAATTTTTTTGAAACTCATTTACATTTAATTGATTTCTTTGATACTTAAATTAAAAATAAATGGACAATAAAAATTCTTAAGTAGAACCAACAATAAACAGGTTTTTTGAACGAGGACCACTTTATGTCATATTTAATTTTTAAGCGATATGTATTTTCGTCTATTACTTCCGAAATAGTAAAACGTAACTCATTCACATGTATGCAGCTATTGTAGGTAATAATATGGTACATAAAAAATAAAATTAAACTGGCATTTTTATAATGGGGTTTTCTGAGAAAAACTACATTGATCACGGAATTTTTAGAATCAAAATAGACAAATTTGCGTTTTGAAGTAAATATCTCAAGATCGGGTAAAGTTAAATCAAATGAAAGGTAATTCAATTCCCTAAAAAACAAGCTATAACACTTTGAATTCTGATTATTAGTTTTCAAGATATAACGTTTTAAGTGAGTGATGGTACAGGTCCGAAACACTTTTCTTGACCACCCTGTATCTCTACGGATATTGAAAATTGACCCTCCCTGTAGAACAATTTTTGTCTCAAAATATATCAAGGAATAACCCCTTACAAGGTTGTGCACGGAGTACCTGACACCCTGTATAATGCATACATATTGAAAACAATTTGAAATGTATTTCAGAGTTTCATAAAGGTACAAATCTACAAATGTTCACATGATTTTTAATGATTTTTATCCGAAATTTTAAACATGAAATTGTTTTCGTGTAAAATTTAGTTTTTGTCGCTTATCTCCTTTTACCTTTCAACTACTATATGATTATAAAAAGTTTATTTTATTTTTCGGCTAGATTTGAAGTGGGAAACTTTACAAGGGTAGAAGTCGTAGTATAGTATTTACATAAAACATGCCACTCAGTACTCGATTTTCATTTATAAAATCGGTTATTTAACAAATGTTAAACTCACCATAAAATGGTAGCACACGCGGAAAATATTCCTTCCAATGGTTAAATTTCTTTATAATATCACTTAAGTCACACACGAGTAATGAATCTTCAAACGATTCCTTTTTCTCCCTTCTTAACTTTTCAATATAATCGGGAATGTTAAGTTGATCCTCGTAGAAGGTATAAAACTTATCTTCTGTACTTGCCATGTTCTTAGCTTGAACATTCAATTGCAACTAACGTTTCGTTATCACATTAATCGTATCCATTAATACAGTTAAGTACACCGGAGGTCAAATAATTAGTACACTTAATGTAATACTTTTAAATATTTTTAACATAATACTAATATATTTTATTATTAGTACAATGTAATTAAAACCAAAACAAATTGAACTCAATCCAACTCAATTAATTCCTGAACACTTAATTAGAACACCACGTAAATTATTAACAATACGAGCGTTTAACAACTTAATTTAAGCGCTACTATTACATAAAATACAGTAGAACCTGAAGAAGTGACCACCTTCCTGTCTTGACCACTTGCCTAAAGTTGCCATTTTTTTAGGTCCTGATGTAAATCAGAAACGGATTTTATTTGTTAAATTATTTTTATAATCTGACCAATCGAATAAAGTGACCAATTTTGCACAGTCCCTTGGGTGGCCACTATATGGAGGTTCTACTGTATATGAAGGACTTATGTTGTCACATTCTTGTTATAAAATTCAGTTTCAGCTGGTCGTATTGCCGAGGATTTTACTATACATGCGATGTAGAAACCAATTTTATTATCTACGAATTATATACTAGTGAAAATTCTTGCCATCACATCCTTAAACTTAAGGTAGGTAGCACGGAAGATCATCTAATATTTAAACCAATTTGGTGGAATTATTGGTTGTTCGCTAGGGTATATAAGGCTTAACGTTAAGTGCGCGGCATCGAATCCCACCAACAGCAATTTTATTTTATTTTTTTCTTAATATCAATGAGAATTGATTTTTTCCAGCTGTAAGGGTGTTTCGGATAGTAGGCAAGATACACCCTCTGACGAGTCTATGCCATCTGATGACGAAACAGCTACTTCGGACCTAGTCCAACACAGTCTTATTTACTGGCTTCTCCAGTGAAGGTTTTCCAACTATCATGTCCTCATTGGCAGTAGCCAGGACAGCGATTAATCACCAGTCGGGGAATTCGTGTTGGGGTTTCACACCAGAAACTCCTGTGATGCCGGAAAACAACAAAAAAAAACTTCTTTAAATAATATAGTATTTAAATTAGAATACCTGAAAAACTGTCTATGAATATTGGTATATGGAATTATTCAATAATTACCTATAAAATACTATGCGAATTATATGATCACCAATACTGTATAAATTTATACTTATATAGTCTAGATTTATAACCGATAAATTTAATTTTAACCAGTATGGAGAAACTAATAAACAACTACATATCTGATAAGAAATTTAATCTTTTAATTTTTTTCTAATGTTTTACCACTCTAATCATTTTAAAAAAATATATTCCCTGCGTCATATTTAGATTTTGATAAAATATGCTGCCAATGATTGTTGAGTATTTTTATTTAGGTTCTCCTTTTATACAATTAAACTTCAAAAGTATGTAAAGCATAGAGCGAATGTCATGGATCACAAGAAAATTTGTATTTGATTTAGTTCAGTAGAAAAAAACATGAAAGCCATTTATTATAACTTGAGAATAAGTTAAAACTTGGAAGCCAGATGTTGGAATCTAGCAATTTGCTGAAATTTATAAAACGTATGTCGGTAATGGGAAAATTACTCATTTCGACTATCTTCCAACCAAAAGTTCTTAACAAAGTGGCAGTCGTGATGCATCTGAAGAACTCATTAGCTTACTAATGTAAAAATCCAGGCAGTTTTTCGGACTAGCTCCAGATTAAATGTTCATGGAAGTTAATACATTTGATCAATGATCTATCAAAAACTGGAGGTCATACTCTCGGATCATAAACTTACATAGAAGAATCTATTAACTTCTCTAGTAATGATGTCCTTCCTTAAGGAGACGTTGAAAATAGCCTCCTGGTTATTCTTTAGGCTGTCAGGCTTAAAAAATAATAAAGTTGCGCCAAGACTTTTGGCAAATTTTTTATTTATTTATTTACGTATTATATTTGTTTTCAATATCAATAAAAACATAGGGAAAAAAATATCGACATAGCCCTTTAAGGGTTGAATATCAAAAAATTATAAAATCGATTTTTATGCGATTATATTGAAAGCCCGTTAAAGCAAAAGACAATTCGATATCTCATCAGACGTAATTGATATGTCGGAATTCATAAAAACTTACACGATCATTGCTCACCATCTTAGGGGTTGAATATCGCAAAGTCTAGAAATTAAATTTTAGATTATTATAGCCCATTTAACCTAAGAAATTTGTCGGAATTCGAGAAAACTTAATCTATACCCTGTGGTTTAATATCGAAAAATGTTAAATCGGGTTTTCCCCGATTATATTTAAAGCTTTTAGAAGTGAAAGTGAATTCGATATTTCATTAGACCTACGAAATATATCAAAATTTTTGAAAATGTAAACAGGCACTTTACCCTCCTTAGGGGTTCGATATCAAAAAATTTTAAGAATTGTTTCTAGGCACTTATACAGGGTGTAACTAGTACTGAGGTTCAAACGAAAATGGCAGATAGAGGAACTTGTCCTGAGTAGAAAATCGTTCTACACTTACTCCCGTTTTTGCACCGTTAAGGAGATAGCGCGATTTTAAGGACGAAGGATTTTCATCGTACCTGTGATCACTGTTTGATCTCTAACTTCTGCTGTACTTAGCGTAACGTAATAATTCTGGGCTCGTTGGAAAGGACACAAATTCTTCTTTCTCAACTGTGTCAATCAGTGTTATACTTTTTGAGAAAAATTCATTTAAATGACACAAAAATAATAAAAAATTAAAAAAAAATACAAAAAAGTCCTGTTTTCTCCAAGAAGGACCTGATTAACCACCAAATTTTATTACATTTTCGGAAAGCCCATACAATTTCACTATACGTTTGATAACAGAATTTCTTCATATTTGCAACAACAAGTGAGTTCCCTGCACATGTTGGAAATACTGCTAAACATAGAATTTACCGCAAAACAGATGCAGTAATGAGCAACCATGTTAACAACACACGTATTGCTCTTATGTGTGGAAATTATGATACAGGTAAGTAAAAATATGACAACTAATTAGATAGCGTCCATTTAAGTAAATTAACTAACATCCATTTAAGTTAATTAAGTAATATCCATTTAAGTAGGGCGTGGAGTTTGCCTGCTCCCTTAAGGAACAGGAATGACTTCGTTCTGTGAGATTTTTCTGCGATAAAAGCATCGGGAGGAAGCAGCATCAAACAGAATGTCATAGACATCATTACGAGCAACATGGCAAGCAATAGGAGGTCTTTTACAACGGAAGAAATGGTAGACATGCACTTCGTGTATGGGTTGTGTGACGGGAATGCTAGGCGAGCCGAAAAAGTTTACCGGGAACGGAATCCGGACAGATCTCGGTACCCCCATTATCGGATGTTCATCAGCATTCATCGGAACCTTCGTGAACGAGGTACACTGCAGCCGTGGCGGGAGACACAACATCCAGGACGGCGAAACTCGGCACCTGTGTCCACGGAGAAGCGCATACTGCGCATCGCGGCTCGGGACCCCACGGTAAGCACCCGGCGCATCGGCCATCGATTACGCATCAGCCACATGCATTTATTTCGTCCTCACTATTATTAATCATACTCCTTCGGCGAATGACGGGTGTCAAACAAGATTTACTTGAAGGGAACGTGCTTGATAACTGTTAGCCCCGCTCCTTTACAATTCAACCTATGAAGAAATTCTGTTATCAAACGTATAGTGAAATTTTATGAGCTTTCCGAAAATGTAATAAAATTTGGTGGTTAATTAGGTCCTTCTTGGAGAAAACAGGACTTTTTTGTATTTTTTTTTAATTTTTTATTATTTTTGTGTCATTTAAATGAATTTTTCTCAAAAAGTATAACACTGATTGACACAGTTGATAGCAATTAGAAAGAAGAATTTGTGTCCTTTCCAACGAGCCCAGAATTATTACGTTACGCTAAGTACAGCAGAAGTTAGAGATCAAACAGTGATCACAGGTACGATGAAAATCCTTCGTCCTTAAAATCGCGCTATCTCCTTAACGGTGCAAAAACGGGAGTATGTGGAGAACGATTTTCTACTCAGGACAAGTTCCTCTGTTTCCCATTTTCGTTTGAACCTCAGTACTAGTTACACCCGTATAAGGAGCCCCCAAAAAGATATAACGAAATTCGTGAAAACATATTGTAGAAAAAAGTCATTTTCACGGAAAATTTGTTTACTCCAAATTTGTACGCCAATAAAAATCAGAACTTTTTTTACTTGAATTATTCCTGTATTACATCTCCATATACGTTCTAAGTTACAACTTTCTTGTATAAGCCGTTTCTGAAATATAAAAAACCACTCCCACCTCTGTATCTTGCTACCCCTCTACAGTCGTCAGTTTTTGGCTTTCTATCCTTTTCGGTTTCGAGGAATAAAAATTAGAATTTCTTCCTTTCTAGAACCTCCCACAACCCGCACCGAAAAAATATACAGTAATCGAAGTTTGTCTATATTGTGCAATTGGTTCGGATGATATTGTAATCCAATGTTTAGTTGTATAGCTCGATCGTAGGTGTAATTCTCAAAAAAAAACCTCTTAAAACATTTAGATACACGTTCAATATATTTAAAACAGAAATAAAGGCATATGAAGAAAGTGTCTAGCATAGTTAAATTTAATGTTTTCACCACTTAAAACTAAAATCCATTGTGTTGTCCTAATAAATTAGCAGGTCCGAAATTCCTGGATAAAAAGAAAAATAAATGAAGATAATTGTACTCAAATATAACATCCATCCATCCACTTTTAAACTTACTTGTGCTGGGATTTTAAAAAATAATACACTTCTGGAATTGGAAAACCATTAAATGTAGATGAAATGGAATTTGTATAAGCTCCCATGTTGCGAAATATTAAAATATCTTCAATTTTTTGTTTCGGCAATCGAATATTATTCATAACCTGAAATACAGCAAAAGTTTATATAAATATTAGAAAGATAGTAGGAAGCTTAAAATAATGCACCAACAACATCCAAACAATTGCAGTAAGAGTTTGTCAGTTCAATGGATTTAAAATCTTTCAAATATAATCGGGATATTGATAGCCTACCAGAGCTTCCATAATGCAGAAGATACTCTATAGAGTTCACAATAACGCTATTGGACTCTTGCAAAAGCAGGATGGAAGTAACACCGTTAGTATCGAGGAAACTGTACAAGTTCTTATGCAAACACATTTTCCTGGTTCAGAGGAGATAGGGTGTCCTACGGATGAAATTAGGCCCTATGGGTCTATGCCAAATATCAGAACTACGGCTTTATCTGGCAGAATCTTTACTCCTAATACAATAGAATGGGCGGTAAAGTCATTCCTCCCATTTAAATCACCAGGAGCTGATGCCATCTTTCCTGCATTACTGCAACAAGGATTCGATGTGCTTCTTCCCATACTGGTCAAATTATTTAGAGCCGTTTTCGAATACGCTTACGTGGCACTGGCATGGAGAGACGTAAATGTGACTTTTATTCCAAAAGTGGGGAATAATCAGTCTAACCTCTTTCCTACTTAAATCTATGGAATAGGTATTAGACAGATACATAAATATCAATTCGCTTATCAAGCTGGTAAATTGACTGTTAGCGCTCTACACAATTTAGTGCAAAAAATTGAGAAGACTTTGACAGCCAAGGAAATAGCATTGTGCTCTTTTCTTGACGTTGAAGGTGCTTCAGGTAACACTTCCTATATCCATTGAATTACTTACTCGTTAAATAGGAGTAGAAGAAACGGTAACGAAATAAATAGTAGCGATGCTTGACTCTCGCAGAATTTCGGCTCAGATCGGAGGTAAAGGTCTTACTGTACGAACGGTGAGGGGATGCAATCAGGGGGCGTACTCTCCCCACTGTTTTAAATGATCTCCTTAAGGACCTGATCACCAAGGGTTTTGAAACTCAAGCATATGCTAATGATCTGGTGATCACTGTAAGAGGTAAACATGACTGTGTCATTTTGGAGCGCATTCAAGAGGCCCTAGAAATAGTAGATCACTGCTGCGTCCAACAAGGACTAAGTATAAATCCCAGTTTTTGATTGTGAGAGGAACACAATTCAATTCTCTTCCGATGTCAAATACTTGGGAGTTACCTCGGACAAGTGTCTGACTTGGAGCTTACTTCTTAAAAACATTTCCACACGAGTAACATTGGCTTTTATGGCATGTTGAAGGCTCTGTGGCACCACTTGGAGTCTCAGACCATATATGGTATACTGGACCTACAAGTCTATTATAATACTAATTATCACATATGCCGCTATGGTATGGTGGCCAAAGGTTGAACACATCTCAGCACAAAAGGCCCTGCAAAAAATTCAGAGGTGTGCTGTTCTTAGTATTACTGGAGGACTTAAATCATGTCCCACTACTGCAATGGAAGCCATGATAGACATGGCCCCATTACACTTAGAGATAAAGAAGGAGGCTCTGAGAGAGACCATAAGGCTATTGCAGTACAATAAATTCAAGGCAGGAGACCTTGTCGGTCACCTTAAAATTCTACAGGAATTTATTCAGAAGGACCTAACCGACTCAGTAAAAGATAACATGCCAAAGGAATATGATTTTGAGAAACCATATATGGTGGCTCTTGGAGATCGTGTATCATGGCTGTCTACCAGATTTTGGGAAAGGTGCCTCAGTCTGGTACGTACGGCTCTAAGACCTGTAATAGGACCGGAGTGAGCGTATTTGGTCCCAATTGAAAAATATGGATGGCAATTGGACAAACAGCCATTGTGTTTCAAGCTGAGATACATGCCATAGAACTGTGTCCAGGTAAACTTCTATTGAATAAACCAAAAGGGCGCTACAGTTATTATCTTATCTGACAGCCAAACAGTACTGCTAGCGCTGAAATCTTATTGTTTCCGCTCTAGGCTTGTGTGAGACTGTCATACTCTTCTCAAAGAGCTGGCACATCATTACAGTATAACCCTAATGTGGGTGCTAGGACATGAGGGTATTCTGGGAAACGAATAGGCTGACCAGCTAGCTACGCGGAGAGCCAATTTACCAATGATTGGCCCAGAACCATTCTGTGGAGTAGGAACAGGCTTGATTAAGGATGGCATTTTAAAAAGGCGAATCTTCAGGTGGAAGATTATTGGAACTCACTTTCAGGACCTAGACAGTCAAGGAAATTCCTGACTTTCTCAAGTAGGAGAGCGTCAGAACTCCTTTCCTTAAGAAGGTATAAGGCAAGGGTTATACCGGGATATTTTTCAGGACATTATTTCATTAATTATCACCTTAAGATCATCGGTAAAGTATAAATAGATGCATGTCGATTCTGTGAAATCACATCTAAAACCACGTCACACATTTTGTGTAATTGTGATGCAGTGGGCAGATCAAGAAGGCAGATTTTCCGTGGATTTACTCTCTCCTATGAAGACCTGTCGAAGACTCCCCTGAGTAAAATCATCTCCTCTCTTAAGGGAATAGATATGGCCTAGGGAGTGGTTAAGAGCTAGGAACAAAAGACCACTTAGGTCGTGGTTCGAGAAGCAGTAAGGCTTCTACAGGCTCTGCTAAAGAAATAGAAATAGTCTACAAGCAAGTTTCATTAACCGTTCAGGAGATATGGATTTTAGAATGTCTCGACCTAAGCTTTCAAGCGTTTCGGACACACTGTTTTTTTCCGAACTCCCGAACCCCTTCACTTATATAAAGATGTTTATTGCAAGTGGGTATACAATATCATAGATCTATGAATGTAAGTTTTGAATTTGAGCTTCCTTGCGTAAGTGGTTCCTGAAACATAAAAACCAAAGTTTTTCGTCTAAAACGACACCCACATCGCCGCTCACCCCTCTACCAGAAACTTTATCACTTGAAGACATTCACTCAATCTTTTTTGAATCTGTTTGCGGATTTGAATTTAATTTTAACTTTAATTTAAGTGGTCACATGTAAAAATCTCAGCCTATGTGCCCATACCCATTGGGGGGTACGTGGTGGGTACGTTCGTACCACCACGTACCCCCCAATGACTTTCCGCTCTCCTGGGCTCAACATTTTTTTTTTATCTGTTTGCGGATTTGAATTTAGTTTTAACTTTAATTTAAGTGGTCACATGTAAAAATCTCGTCCTATGTACCCATACCCATTGGGGGGTACGTGGTGGGTACGTTCGTACCCACCACGTACCCCCCAATGAATTTCCGCTCTCCTGGGTTCAAATTTTTTTTTTAATTTAATTTTAATTTAATTTAAATTTAATTTAATTTAATTTTAACTTTAATTTAAGTGGTCACATGTAAAAATCTCAGCCTATGTGCCCATACCCATTGGGGGGTACGTGGTGGGTACATTCGTACCACCACGTACCCCCCAATGACTTTCCGCTCTCCTGGGCTCAACATTTTTTTTTTATCTGTTTGCGGATTTGAATTTAGTTTTAACTTTAATTTAAGTGGTCACATGTAAAAATCTCGTCCTATGTACCCATACCCATTGGGGGGTACGTGGTGGGTACGTTCGTACCCACCACGTACCCCCCAATGAATTTCCGCTCTCCTGGGTTCAAATTTTTTTTTTAATTTAATTTTAATTTAATTTAAATTTAATTTAATTTAATTTTAACTTTAATTTAAGTGGTCACATGTAAAAATCTCAGCCTATGTGCCCATACCCATTGGGGGGTACGTGGTGGGTACATTCGTACCACCACGTACCCTCCAATGACTTTCCGCTCTCCTGGGCTCAACATTTTTTTTTTATCTGTTTGCGGATTTGAATTTAGTTTTAACTTTAATTTAAGTGGTCACATGTAAAAATCTCGTCCTATGTACCCATACCCATTGGGGGGTACGTGGTGGGTACGTTCGTACCCACCACGTACCCCCCAATGAATTTCCGCTCTCCTGGGTTCAAATTTTTTTTTTTTTTATCTGTTTTTGGATTTGATTTTATTTTTAACTTTAATTTAAGTGGTCACATGTAAAAATCTCAGCCTATGTGCCCATACCCATTGGGGGGTACGTGGTAGGTACGTTCGTTCCCACCACGTACCCCCCAATGAACTTCCGCTCTCCTGGGCTTAAATTTTTTTTTCTTTATCTGTTTTTCGATTTGAATTTAATTTTAACTTTAATTTAAGTGGTCACATGTAAAAATCTCAGCCTATGTGCCCATACCCATTGGAGGGTACGTGGTGGGTACGTTCGTACCCGCCACGTACCCCCCAATGAACTTCCGCTCTTCTGGGCTCAATTGTCTTTTTTTGAATCTGTTTGCGGATTTGAATTTAATTTTAACTTTAATTTAAGTGGTCACATGTACAAATCTCAGCCTATGTGCCCATACCCATTGGGACGAACGTACCCACCACGTACCCCCCAATGAACTTCCGCTCTCTTGGGTTCAATTTTTTTTTTTTTATCTGTTTTTGGATTTGTACGCACTGTGAAATCCAATCACCCGGTAGCACACACTCAGAAAACTCTCGGAATCAAATGGGATGGTTCTCGTTGAACGTGTGAACTGTGCATCACACACATCGTTTGAACTGCTCCCAGATCCGTAACCATGAAAAAATTGCAGCCAAAATTCTCATTTTTAAAGCTGGTTAAGGCGAAAATAACCCGAGGTGAATAATGCTTTAATCTTTAATATATTGATTTTATAATAATTTTGAGAAATTGATGTATTTTCCCAATATTATTTATATTTGTTCGAAATCATTGAAAATAATATATAGGGAAACCGAAAAAAAATTCGAGAAGAATAAGAGCTGTCTTCCCCAAATATGGTTTCAGTGAAATATAAAACAAAGAACCGACCTCGACTTCCGACTGCGACTTGTGCCATGCCGTTCAAGTGAAATGGAATGGCAACTGTGACATCGAAATGCGTGTGTATCGGATCGGCGAGGGCGGTACATTTAGAAATTAAGGGAAAGCAAGATTTCTCTGTCGCATCGATGCGCCGCTGAAGTTGCTATTGTGCTCATCGACATACAATCGTGTGTCTTCCAATGACTGTGAAGTTCGCTGTCGAAGTCGGTGCTCAGTTTTATCGTTAAGTCTACATATGTATGTAATAGTCCTGTGATTAAGCAAATTAAAAATGACTGAATTAATAATATTAGGCCTATGGCTAAAGGGTGACTTAATTGTAAAAAATAATTCTGGATATAATAGTTATAATATATAAAATAATTTGATTTATTGCAGAAAATAGTTTAATAAAAATATTAATTTTGGAGATTAATGACAAAGAGTTTCTTTTTTTCTGAAGTTTTAAAAAATAAATCTTATTTTTGATTTACAAGACCAATGTTTTTATTAAACTATTAAAACTAATGTTAGTATTAATTATTTCATCACACACAAATTAAGCAGTGTATGTACCGGACAGAAGGAAAAGAAGGCTTTGCTTTGTTTTGGTTTTTTTAATCCAAAACGCGAAAGTACATAATTCCAGAGTAGCGAATTTTTTTTAAAAATCGATTACAATTTCTTAGTCTAATTAGTTACCATGTCATAAGAATCGCAAGTCTGACCCCAAATACTGCAATCTACGGGTGTTCGATCATCCACCTGAAAAAATCACATATTTAAGAATATGTCTATGTGCATAGGTACATTATATTTTCTTTCGAAAATAATCATAAGTATAAATTAACCTCTAAACATTCAGGTAGAGTAGCTTCTTCTCCATGAATCCGGAAGCAGAATGCATTGAATATTCCGGCATTTATGTAGTACATGATTTCCATCACTTCATTCGATTGATATTCGCGTATAGAATGAATTTTTGTAATAAGACTCATTGACGTCGATGTCATATAGTTTCCAGGCTCCGCAATAATTCTCACATCATTACCAGGAAAATATTTATCGAGAGAACTATTAATCACAACTGCCAGCTGAAACAGTTTTGAAATTAATTTTATTAAAAAATTACGTGTATAGCAATTGATTACCTTTCTAAGTTTCGAAACTTCTCGTTCGTATCCACCCCCAATATCCAACAGATTTATACTAATACCTATACTTGCAGCGAGATCGAATATTTCTTTCGATAGCTTAATAGCCAAAGCATAGGATGTAGGATTTTTACAAAGAATACCCACATGAAAAGAAATGCCAATTACCTGAAATTGAATAGGTATTTACCTGTATAATTAACAATATTAATCTGTTTGTAAGTTTTTATGTTTTATTTTAACATGCTTATTTCCAATAAATCGTGAGTTGAAGATATTTTTGACGTAAAGTATGGTGATTTTCCTTTTGCGTCGTCATCTGGAATGGTTCCAAAAGGTGTAAAAAATATATTTTAAGTTTCATCCCGATCAGATAAGAGGAACACGAGCCTCAAGGCACCTAAAAAAATAAAAATTTTATGGGATTCCGAAAAATTAGTCCCGAGAAATTGACAAACAGCCCATACATATATCTCCTACTTGAGAAGGTCAGGAATTTCTGGACAGTCAAAGAAATTCCTGACCTTCTCAAGTAGGAGAGCGTCGGAATTCCTTTCCTTAAGCAGGTATAACGCACGGGTCATAATGGGATATTTTTCCGGACATTATTTCCTTAATTATCACCTTAAGATCATCGGTAAAGTATCACTAGATACATGTCGATTCTGTGATATCACATCTGAAACCACGGCACACATTCTGTGTGATTGTGATGCAGTGGCCAGATCAAGAAGGCAGATTCTCGGTGGATTTACTCTCACCTGTGAAGACCTGTCGAAGACTCCCCTGAGTAAAATCATCTCCTTTCTCAAAGGAATCGATATGGCCTAGGGAGTGGTTACGAGCCAGGAACAAAAGACCTCTTAGGTCGTAGTTCGAGAAGTAGTGAGGCTTCTTTAGGCTCTACCAGTTTTAAATAATAATAATAAATAATGTTGCCGCAGATTAATAGGTTCGAAGATGCCGTAATCAGAAATTAAATTTTTTTATATTGGTTTTTGAGCGTATATTGCTAACGATAAATAACATGTAATTTGCCGATTACACTAAAACCGTATCGTTTACTATCCCAGTAGGGATCCAGGTTAAGGCTGATATAGGGTCTTTCAATAGGGACGTTTAATTTTGAAATGTAAATAAAACAAGTTGTGTGTAAGATATCCACCTAATTCTTTTACTTTATTATTTCAATAATATAGCATTGTTATCGATTTTTAAAAAAAAAAAATTTGCTACCCTCAAAATTTTTTTTTTCACGTTTCATGACTAGTAGACACGAAAAAAGCAAAAAAAAATGTCAGTCCGTCTGTCCGCCGTACGCCGTACGTCTACCGGTGTACGCAAAATCGTTTGAAGGCTCGTAGCTCCCAAACCCTTGGAGCTATTAAATTGAAATTTTTTTTATGAATAGACTGGGAGGGGTGTGGGTATGAGGGGGAAGGAGGGGGAAGCGTTTTAGACGGAAAATTTTGGTTTCTAGATCTCAGCAACCGCTTATGCTAAGAGGCTGAAATTTGGAATTAATATAGAACTTCGATAGTGGACCCATTTGCAAAAAAATTGCCGATATAGGTGAAGGGGTTTGGGAGTGGGGGGAAAAATAATGCGTCCAAAATGCAAAAAAGCCGAGATCGACACATTCTAAAATCCATATCTCCTAAACGGTTAATGTCACGAAATTAAAACTTAATGAATATCTGTAGGTATACTAGGAGAATAGATTGGAAATAAATTTTTGAGTGGGGGCAGTGGCGTACGGCGGTGGGGGGTAAAAAACTTTAAATTACGATATATCACGAACCGGTTGCACTAGACAAATGAAATTTGGTTTGTGTATAAAGGTTGACAAATGAAGTCTGCTGAAAGTAAAATTTTTGAAGGGGGCGGTGGAGCATGACAGTGGAGAGGATGCGAATTTTTCTAAAAAATCACATCTCATATCTCAAGAACAGTATAAGATAGATGCTTAAAATATTTACCAGAAGTAGGCCATAGAGAGCCCTAGAAGAAAACAAAATTTTGGAAGTGTGGGTGTAGAGGGTGAGGGTGCGGGAGGGTGAAAAGTAAAAAGTTCCGATTTTTATATCTGAAGAACCGATAATGACATATAACTGAAACTTCGTATTTAGATAGATCTATATTAGTAGCATGTTGGAAAAATATAATTTTGTATAGGGGTACTATGGTACGGGGATGGTTGGTGTTTTTCCTATCTATAGAACGGCTTATGCTACAAAGTTGAAACTCGATGTGTTTATCAACTAGAAAACTAATTTAGTTAAAAAAAAATTTCAAATATCCATTGGCGTTCGGAGGGGGGGCAAAAAAAATGATCAATGAAAATGGAATGCATATATTTTCACGGTTTTCGTCATATCTATTAGGTCTTCCCAAAATATTGAATTCATTTTTATTGTACGACTTCTTCATATAAATACCTAGAAAGTGTTTTCAGGATTTTTTAAAATTCGACCCCTAAGGGGGTGCAAAGGAGGTTGTAAACTTTTTCACGAATCCTACTATATCCCCAGGTCATATCAGATATCGAATATCTTTTCACTTTCACGTGCTTGCGTAATAATCGCCAAAAACCGATTTTTAAGTTTTTCTCTTTTTCAGCCACTAAGAGGGTATAAACGGGTTGAACACGTTTTCACGAACTCCGCCATTTCTTTTAGAAGTGATAAGAAAATGAATTGATTCCTACTATCTCGTGCTGTCTTCATATTTATTTATTAACTCCTTTCAGAATTTTTCGATATTCAACTCCCAAGTGGGTGTAATGAGGTAGCATATCTGATGATATATCGAATTCATTTTTACTTCCTAAGGTTTCCTATATAAAAAAGCCAAAAAGTCAATTTCAGTATTTTAGATATTCAATCCTAATAGGTGTAAGGGGGTTGTATGCTTTTCAAAGTTTCGACATATTTCTCAGGTTCGATGAGATATTAGATCGCTTTTCACTTCCACAGACTTTTTTATATACTTGCCTACAAACCCATTTCTCAATTTTTAGATATTCAACCCCCAAGGGTTTGCATATGTTTTCACAATTTTTGCCATCCCTTAGTTCTGATGAGATATAAAATTCATTATTACGGCCAAACAATTCACAATTTTTCGAATTTCCAGAACCAAGAGGGTGTGAAGAGTTTGCTTACGATTTCACATATTTTCAAAAATCCCTCGTGTCTCATGAGATATCAATTTGCTTCTTATGAAATCGTCTAAAAACCTGTTTCACAATTTTTTCGAAATTCAAACCCCAAGTGGAAGTAATGGGTTTGTATACATTTTAACAATTCGTCATATCTCTTAATTCTGATAAGGCAACAAATTCGTTTTTACTTCTATGGGCTTTTAGTGTACATAATATACCGAAATTCGAATAGTCTACACGCGCTTTTCCAATGTTTAATCAGCTAAAAATCGCTATTTTAAATATTTTTATATTAAGAACAAAATTAACTTTCCAAGAAATCTAATAATCTCGAAGCAATTCATGATATACTCCAACTTTGACCGCTCCCGGACTTTGAACGCTCCCGAACTTTGACCCGAAAAATAATAAAGTTTCGCCCAGACCATTGGCAGATTTTTTTTTATTTGAAAGAATATTTTATGGTATTGAGAGTACCCGCAGATAGAGATGGCAATTACAATGAACTAATCGATTAATCGATCATTTGATTAATCGACATGTGATAATCGAGTTACGATTAAATATATAGAAAATAATCGATTAATCGATTAATTGTCGATTAATAAATATGTATATATTTTGTATGATAATATTAACTGTAAGTAAGCATTACTTCAAAAACAATAATAAAGATAATGGTAAATGGGATTGATTTCACGGAAATAGTAATTCAATTAAGGGGGACGTCCTATGCATTTTAATAATAAAAGTAAAAAATCTGCCAACAGTCTGGGCGCAACTTTATTATTTTTTCGGTAGAAGTTCGGAATGCGTTCAATTCTAAGACGCGGTGTAGGTTACTATGTGACTGAAAACTCAGAAAAAAGTTCAGAAAAGGTTAGAATGGGGTCGCGCTAGAATACTTACGCCGCTACCACATATAACATATGAATTACATAATTGGGTCATACTCCGGGACGAGGTCTAAGTCGTAGTATAATATCAGTTGTTACGTGATTATGAGATTTTTAGTGATTTGGTTTTCTGCCATTTCATGAAATCGGAAATGCATTTGTAGGCGATAATATAAAAAGTCTGTAGAAGTGAAAACCAATCTGATATCTTATCAATCGTAAGAAATATGTCGAAAGCCTTACGTCCTATTGGAGTTGAATATCTAAAAACACTGAAATCCACTTTTGACGATTATGTAGGAAGCCTTAGGAAGTAAAAATGAATTTAATATCTCATTAGAACTAAGAAATATGTAGAAATTTGTGAAAACATATGCAACCCTCTTGTACCCACTTAGGGGTTGAATATTAAAAAATCCTGAAATGAGTTTTTAGATATATGTAAAGAAAGACCGAGGAAGTAAAAACCAATCCCATGTCTTATCACTAATAAGAGATATGACGAAATTCGTGAAAACGTGTTCAACCCGTTTATATACTCTTAGGGGTTGAAAAAGGAAAAAATTTGAAAACGTGTTTTAGGTGGTTATTAAACAAGCCCGTAGAAGTAAAAATATATTCGATATCTAATCAGACCGGAGAGATACGGCTGAATTCGTGAAAATGTATACAACCCCTTTACACCATCGAAAGGGTCGAATTTCAAAAAATACTGCAAACACTTTCTAGGTATTTATATGAAGAATACATGGAATAAAAATAAATTCAATATTTGAAAAGACCTATTAGATATGACGAAAATCGTGAAAATATATGCATTCCATTTTCACTGATCATTTTTTTTGCCCTCCTTCTGTACGCCAATGGATATTTAATTTTTTTAATCAAAATTACTTTTCTAGTTGACTTACATATACATACTGAGTTTGAACTTTCTAGCATAAGCCGTTCTATAGTTAGGAAAAACACCAACCACCCCCGTACCATACTACCCCTATAAAAAATTATATTTTTCCAACATGCTACTACTATAGTTCTATCTAAATACCAAGTTTCAGCTTGATGTCATTTTAGGTTCTCGAGATATAAGAATCGGAACTTTTTCCTTTTCACCCTCCCCCAGCCTCACTCGCTACACCCTCACCCTCCAATTTTTTTTTCCTGCTAGGGGTCTATTGGGCCTATTTCTGGTAAAAATTCCAACCATCTATCGTACATTGTTCTTGAGATATGAGACGTGATTTTTTAGAAAAATTCTTATCCCCTCCACTTCCACACTCCACCTCCCCCTTAAAAATTTTTACTTTCAGCAAACTTTATTTATTATCCTTAATACAGAAACCGAATTTTGTTTTTCTAGTTCAATTGGTTCGTGAGATATCGTAATTTAAAGTTTTTCACCCCCCACCTCCGTACGCCACTGCCCCCTCTCAAAACTTTGTTTCCGATCTATTCTCCTAGTACACCCACAGATGTTCATTAAGTTTTAATTTCGTAACATTAACCGATTAGGAGATATGGATTTTAGAATGTCTCAATCTCGGCTTTTTTGCGTTTCGGACGCATTATTATTCCCCCCACTCCCACACCCCTTTACCTATGTCATAATTTTTTTTTGCAAATGGGTCCACTATCGATGCTCTATACAAATTCCCAGTTTCAGCTTCCTAGCCTAAGTGGTTACTGAGATCTGGAAACAAAAATTTTCCGTCTAAAACGCTTCCCCCACCTCCCCCCTCACACCCCCGCCACTCAAAAGATGGCCACTTGAAGGGGTCTGCTCAGTCTACCAACAGAAATAAATTCAACTTAATAGCTCAAAGAGTTTGAGAGTTATAAGCTTTCAAACGTTTTGCGTACGGTGGACGGCGTACGGCGGACGCCGGACGGTGGACGGCGTACGGCGCACAGACGGACTGAACATTTTTTTTGCTTTTTTGGTGCTTATTAGTCAAGAAACGTATAAAAAAAAATTTTCAGGGTAGCAAATTTTTTTTTTTTAAAAATCGATAGCAATACTTTATTATTAAAATAATAAAGTAAAATGAGTATGCAAAATGTACCTGAAATATGACTTCAAAAATACGATGGCAACTCGAAACCTTTGTCGCTCGTGCTCTGAAGCTGAAGCTGTGTTAGATGTGTGTAGAAAATCTATTGAATTGTCCTTACATTTATACGGAGTCTTTTGTAATAGCTGAGTATATGCCATCTCTATCGTAGATATGGACTTATATGTCCGTGGAAAATGTGTAGAAATTTTACGATCATTCGATGGTCATGGTTTGCTGGTGGGGAACCTTACTTACATTTCTACGGAGATGGTTTTCGTTCGCTGTCCCTTTCTTACACATGGAGCTCAATGGCTGTAGAAAATGTGTAGAATTTCGATTAGTTTTCTACAGGTACAATCTGCCTGTTGGGTAGTTTACATACGTTTTACATCTATGAATAATCGGCTAAATATCGATATTTTCCATATTTTTACTTCTATTTCTAGTGACAAAATTAACTTTACAAAAAACTTCTTTGATCGCGATCCGGAGTACCTACGACTCAAATATGTAATTCATGTGTTAAATTTGGCAGTGGCGTAAGCATTCTCTCGTACCGCCACTTTAACTGCTTTCAGGACTATGACCCGAAAAATAATAAAGTTTCTTCCAAACTTTCGGCAGATTTTCTTTTTAAATATTGAAATTAACTATGGTTAAGCAACATTAGTGTCGGTGTAAATTTTACACCTTTACCTTTAAATTAAGCAACTGCGACAGCTTCAGAAGATTTAAAGCTTCGGTTTCAGTATCACAGCCAAACTTCAGTCCCAAAGAGTAAAGTGTACTATCCGAATCGCATCGAATGCGCAAAATCAACCTATGGGAAATATCAATGAAAATGAAAACTGCTTTAATTCGATTTATAAAAAATTTACTCAGCTTCCGGATAATGCTCGCGAATTTTATGCAATTCAAATGCATTGTCGAAAACAATTTTCCGCACGCCTACATCTCGAGCGTATTTGATATTTGAAATCTGCTTCGTTGGATTCGCATAAATAATTCGATCGCTTTCCACTCTTAAGCTTTTTATCTAAATGGTTCCACTGATAGTTTAGTAACTCTCTTAACATCTTTTACTATCAAACCTTTTCTATTTCATTTTTTGATGCACAATCGAAACTGGCTCCCACATTTGCCAAAACGGCCAAAATTTCTACGTTGTCATTACATTTGACGGCTGAAATGAAAAGTATTACAGAAATTTTTTTGTTAAAAATCTATACTACATTATCAATTCCAATTTTTTTTATTAGGCTAATGAAAGTTAAGATGCGACCTTATTTATTCTCCGCCCATTGAATAAAAACTAACCCAATTGCGTGCTGGTTAGCTTTCTTTAGTCCAGCCGCGTAACCAAGTGCGCACTAGGGCTGCGACATCGACCTCAAAACATCGATGTTTTACGACATCGATGTTTCGAACAAAAGCCATCGATGTCGATAAAAAATCAATCATCATGATAACTTAGAGATTGGTTACATTCAGGAGCAAAAAATATAGGTACAGGCTTGTTAAAACAAACAAATTTATTTATGCTATTAAAAATAAATTCTAGTTTTTCTAAATTTTTAATAATAAAGACCGTAGAATTCTAGGGTACGATGTCCGCGGCCGCTGTGTAAGTCTATACGTATAGTTTGGAAGAACATTAGACGTAGAATATTTACGGTGATTCTACGTATAATATTTTAGGTGCTTATACGTAACATTTCGCGCATTTTTTTTATTTTCGCCTTTTACATAGAGAAATGAAGGATTTGATGACTGATGTTGTCGTTGCACAGAAAGAACAAAATAATGATTGAGATATTATTTAAAAATTAAAATTTATTATAATAAGTAAATTATAATTTATTTTAGGTACTTAAGGGTGAAAAGAGCCTTCACACGGGATGGCTCTTTTTTTAAGCTTTTTTTGGGAATTCTTTTGGCGAACTAAATAAAGATACAACTGTGAAATTTTTACCACATATTTATGCACATTTTGAGCACACTTTACAATTTTTTCAGCCCAAAATTTTCGCTCATTGCTGAAGTATACGGCAACTTAGCCACTCATTTTCAAAAAATCTTTTTTTCGGGCGTTTTGCTTATCTCAAATAAAAAAATCAAACGGCATTTTAATCTGTGAAGTTTGAACTAGTGTCGGAACTAGGATTATCAAAAATTTATTGAAAAGTGAATTTTTGGCAACTTGTTGAACTCTTTATCGACACTTTTGGTGTTTTTTTACGACTTCTTCTGCTCGACATAAAAAAGGCTTGATGAATCACAATTATTCTAGTTTGTAAAGTGTCTACATGAGTACTGAATAAGTTATATTCTACACTATATTTGGATGCAATTAATGCAAAAAAAAAACGATTTTTTGAACCAGTCACACGGGATGACCCCCTTAGTGATTATATTGTGTTCGATGTTATTATAAAACATCGAACCAAAACATCGATGTATAAAAACATCGGAACCAAAACATCGATGTAAAAAGTACTCGATGTTTTTGCAAAACATCGATGTTTTAGAAACATCGATGTCGATGTCACAGCCCTAGTGCGCACATAAATATAATAAAATACTTCCAAGCTTTTCACCACAGAAAGTGAAGCAAACAAGCTGAAGAGAATTGTTCAAATCCATCGCTTCTAAATCTAGTAATGCACTGATGCTATCAAATATTTGGGTCAAAAAATTTGACGAAAAGTTGAGAAAAGGTCAGTCGGTTTCTGTCGAAATTGGTGAAAACGTATGCAATCCCTTCACACAACCTTGCGGGTTGAATATCAGAAAATCATAAAATCTGGTTGTGGGCGAATATATAAAAAATCTGTAGAATTAAAAGTCAATTTGATATCTCATCAAACCTGAGAGATATTGCGAAAATTTTGGAAAAAAATAATGTTTCAAACAAAAATTTGACGATTGTACTATCTGACTGTATTTTCCACTAACCAGGAACTTAAAATTTGGCATATACGTCAATTTTTCAAAAATTGTAGAAAAAGTGTGAGGATTGTGGAAAATAGAAGTTTTTACTTCGTGTAGCCTCCATAAAAAACTTCTTGAAATATTCATTATGCGTATTGCGATTTGAAATCTCAAGTTGATTTTTCGTTATGTTTTAAAAACAGTATTATATACAATAACGTAAAGTGGCCTATTTCCGACCACCTTCCTAATTCCGACCATTTTGGCTTTTTATTAATATATTTTCATTATAGCGAGTAAAAAGATAAATTCTAGGATCAATATATTTCCACATGTGTTCTCTATCCGTTTGCTATGCACAACGGGAGCTGCTGTCATTTCTTTATGTTGGGGTTTAAATTAATCGGCGGTGGACCTAAAAAACAAGAGTTTTAAGTCTAAAATCTAAATTTTTGGTTCTTCATTTTTCATAAATTTAAAAGACTAACTTTCATCAGAGTGAGTAATTAAGGTTTCTTTGGCTTTATAAACATTTCATCCGTATTGAAATGTAAAAAAATAATTGAAATTCATAGAATTTGTGAAACAAAGAAATAAAATGAAGTGGTCGGAAATAGGTTTCTCTGATTTCATGTGATGTCCTTATTCCGACCAGTGGTCAGTATTAGGGAATATTTCAAATAACTAAAATATTATGTTTATTTTACTCAAAATCGATATTTATTGATTATATTATTGTCTTTATTGTCTTTGATCCTAATTCCGACCTACTCAATATATATATATTTTAGATCTCGAAAGGTCATATAAAACGGACCTTTCACCTTCTGATATACTCGTATATTGCAGAATCCATAGCTTTTTCGTTTAAGAGTTTTGGCTTTATTTGACAGTTTAAGTAATAAATTGTTTTCTATTTAAATATTAATGGACGCAGTACGTTATTTGTTGCGAAATTTATGTTCCTATATTAGTTTTACCTTAGATTAAATCTACTAATATCACTGGTCGGTAATTAGGACATTCAATTTGATCGGTTTACCCATTTCCAACCTAGTAGCCGTACAGCAGGATAACAAGTTTACTCAGTGGCAATTACATTTTAATTTTGTGACTTATCTAATAAAATTAAACATAAATATATGCATATATATCCATATATATCCATATACAAAAAAAATTAATGTTTGTTTGTTTGTCCCGTATCTGTTCCTGTACCATACATCTGATTGTGATAAAACTTTGGTGATTTGTTGTGCGCACGTCCGCGAAGGTTTCTGAATTAGTAAAATCATTTTACAATTGTACCACGTAGAGTCGTTTCAATAATTGAGTGTTTTTCATATATTGTTGTTTAGCGGCAGTTCGTGCGTTTTCGGTGTATTAGGTATGCCACTGACAAATGGTAAAGTTGAAAATTTCCACCTGGTTGAAATTAAAACAACTCTCCAAGATTGACAAAATTTTGGCAGCTGACTGTTGCATGACGGTTCGTGTGTAATTTTATACACAAGACCTCCGAAATGGAAAAATTTTTTTCAATGAATGTTTTCATTGTTTGTTTGTCCCCATTTCAACGGAATACGGGAATAATACGGGCACCGGAAGTAATGGAAATAACGGAGCAACGGCAATAATGGAAGCAACGGAAGCAGTTGCTTCCGTTGCTTCCATTGAAGAAAGACTGAAAACCACTCGTATTGCAACGCATATCGTTGTGCTAGCAAACAAAAAAAACATAATGATGTATGGGGAAAGCAGTATAATAATGCAAATCGTAGTAGAATGTTCTTTAATACAGTTTTGGAGGTGTAGCACCAAACACACGTGAGCTTAGCCACGGGACGCGGCTGGTATTGTATATTTGGAATTGTAGTTGCCTCACAGTACCACCGAATGCGTTCAGGTTTCTACCTCCGTTTGGCAGAACCTGCACAGACTATCAGTTACCAGCGCTAACATGGGATTTCAAATTCACATACTCGATATCACTGTTAAATTTTCCATTTTTGATAATTCAACGAAACAGCTGAATATAATTTGAACCTGTGTCAAACTTACAGTTTGTGTGTACCTATTATTGTGTGTTTTGTCGACAAAGTGGAGTCCTTGACCACTGAACCCGAAAAAGTAGACGATCCAAACGACACGATAGAATTCACAAATATTTTTAAAATAATAGTCACACTACTCTTTAAAATATTTTTTGTGGTTATGTACTCACACAAAATTGGGATTGCAAAATCACAAGTGATTCTGTATGAATTTCTTGGTCCCTCGGAGACTGGGCAGTGTAGCCTAGTATTAACAGAAAGGTCCACTTGGGAGAACAGCGGATCCTCTTGTCCAATATTTCATATGGCCTCATGACCGGTATCCAGTATTACGTACATATCCAATATTTGGTTCGCCTCCCCTAGTGGCTTTTTCAGAATCTTGTACAATTTTTATTTCTTAAAAGGCCTTGAGCCACGTGTTCTCCTTATCTGACAAAGATAAAACTTAAAACATATTTTTTTACATTAATTGGAATCATTTAGGAATCATTAATTGGAATCATTTGAAATATATTATATCTGTGGCCACAGGGAATAAGTAGGTAAGTCCAAAAATTCCACCAAATTGGTTGAAATATTGGGTGATCTTCAGTGCCAGCTACCTTTAGTATAAGGATGCGATGGCAAGAATTTCGCTCCAATATAATTTGCGGATTATAAAATAGGTTTCGATATCGCTATATAGAATAATCCTCAGCAATACCACCAGCTGTAAGGGTGTTTCGGATTTAGGCATAATACACCCTCTGACGAGTCTATGCCATCAGATGACAAAACAGCTCCTTCGGACCCAGTCCAACACAGTCTTATAAAAAACTGGTCTATCCAATGAAGGTTTTCTAACTGTCATGCCCTCAGGGATAGCGATTTATCAACAGTAGGGATTTCGTGTTGGGGTTTCACACCAGAAACTCTACTGACGCCGGAAAACAACAAAAACTTAAACTGATAAATATTCTTTGAAAATAAACCATATCCTTATATGTTTGACATTTTTTGAGAGCAACGGTTTTCTTTTGAGCCGAAAGGTATCCTCTTTTTGAAGAACGCTCCAGCTCATACTCTAATAGACCAGTTTAAAACCGGTGATGAAAAGATAACAACAACGTTCATGTCAAATAATGTGACGCCAGTGATGCAATCGATGGATCAAAACGTCATTAGACTCATAAAGTTGTATTACGGAAAGAATCTTATCATCAGTGGCTGCTAACGGATCAGATTTTATTTAGCTTTGAAACTGCTCTAAATCAAATAAGTTGTTCTAAATGTAATACACGAGTCGAAAGAAGTTCCACCCCAAATGTTAGAATCCGCTATTGGAAAGTCTCGATAATTCATCACAACTGAATTAAGATGATTTCATTGAATATTTTGAAACCGCCAAGAAGATGACTCCAGCACTTTAACCGCTAAAACTACTCAACTTCTGAAATTTATTTATCCATCGGTAGGAGTCAAAATGTATTGCTCCAAATAGTTATGCGGTCGTTAATTTAAGTGCAATAATTATTACAAAATATTTGTGACGTAAATTCAATTGATGGTGATAGTGACGAAGAAATGAAAATTTTAACTAAAGAACGCTAGAAAATTTAGCACAGATTAGCAATTAAAATATTCAGTACTGGAATTCAATGTGGCGGAAAATAATCCGATATTTCAATTCTTAAAAAACTCCAAGATTAAGCGATGTTTCTAAATTTGGAAATAAAACAAACCCAAACCAAAATTACCAATTATTTTACAAACACCGCATAACGATGTAAGTAATCACTACGTAGATAAGTAAAAATACAATTGTGATGTGAATCTTGAAATTTAAAATATTTAAGAAAAATAACCACGCTGTGTTTTACTAAAAAAAATACCAATTTGCAAATGTGGTAGCACTGTTTTTGAATGAAATTGGGGAATCCCCACAATAAAAACCACGCGTTGAAACGTTGCAACGGTTTCTTCATTTGTTCAGCCTTCAAATTGAGCTGGACAATAAAATAGATGTGCATTGTTTTCTGTGTGAAGAACATTAATTTCAAGAATTATTTAGTTGCAGAAGGTGAGACATTGAGGATATTAAATTAAATGAAGGCACTATAAAAATATCCCACTGAAATTAATAAACTAAAATTAAAATTAGATGGGTCGAGGGCGTCACTGCAGTCCAGAGGAGAGAAGGCTTGTTCGTCAGCTCCGAGATGAAGGAAGAAGCTACAAATTTGTTGCCACATCATTGGGACGGTCAGAAAATTTCGTCACTAATGCCCTGAAACCGGAAAAACTTCTTAAAACGAGTGGGGTACCTAAAAAATCTTCAGCAGTGACCGACAATCGAATCGTTACATTATCTAAACGCGACCCATTGAAATCATCCAGGACAATTGCGACCGAGATAGGGAATATCATTTCATCACGAACTGTTCGACGCCGATTAGCAAGCGCAAATCTACCCGGTAGGACTGCTCGCAAAGTTCCTCTGCTTAGATCAGCAAATTTGATGAAGAGGAAAAACTTCGCATTGGTTCACCTGGCGCGGGCCACAGTGCGAAAAAAATGGCGCAATATCCTCTGGAGCGATGAGACAAAGATCAATTTGTTTGGTAACGATGCGGGAAGAAACGTTCGTCGTCCGAAAGGCAAAGAATTCCACATTTGGTTCAAGAAAAAGACAGTGAAACACGGAGGGGGCAACATAATGGTATGGTATGTCAGTGGTGGTCATATTGCTTGTTCAAGGGGGGGGGGCCATTGAAGTTCAGTAGATACTGTAGAGAAAATAGGTGAGGTAGCTACCCGTTAATGCAGCGTGGATGAAGGAATTTCAGAATATTAAAAAGTATTAACATTGCTCTGAAGGGATTTCTTTAACATCGCTCAATTTATCAACTGATTGTATGATATCAAAAATTTGAACCTGTGTTGTATGATTGTAAGTCCTTAAGCAATGGAAAATTGAATATCACGGGTAGGAGCTAGAAAATAAAATTAATTGATTTCAAAACTTGGTGAACATAATTTTCGATTTCAGTAGAAGTCGATGTCGATCTCGATTTTGGCAAAATTTAGAAGCCCAAACAGACTTCCAGATCTCTTACATGTATGAGAAAATTTCGAGATTTCGCCAAATCCAGTTTGAAATCTTTGGATGTAAATTAGCTGTTTTTTTGAGACCACTAGAAAAGTAGTGTATTTAATTCTTATTGGAAACTCAATATTGGGCATTAAAATCCGAACCCTATATCTTATAATCTAAAGACTTCAGGCCCGACGAAGAAGTGATCACCCCAATTATTAAGTTACCCTACAATACTTAAAATCTACGAAAGAAATATTTTATGTCAATGTTATTTATTAGGTATGTATATATACATATTCACCGAGTCTCCTTATTGAGTCGATCTATAGTTAAGATGACTGCCACCATAAACTAACCTAACCTACTCTCTTAATTCAAAAATTTTAAAAACCAAACTCGGAAATTCTCTAAAACTATTTTCAATTATAATAACTTCATAAGCAGTATCTTATACCTGATTTACATTGCAAGATTTTGGCAAGTAGATTTTGAAATCTCCAAAAGCGTTTACAACGCTCTGAAGACATTTGTTTGACAACGACTCTGATGATAACATTTTTAATTTATTTTGTAAGAGTTAACATTTGGAAACGAGGAAATTTAAATTGAATGAACAAGAGTCGAAAGCTTGCATTATCATGTAATGTGAAATTTTGTAATATTTTATACAGGTAGTTGTGGTGACAGATAATTTGAGGGCTGTTCAGTGACTATTATTTGATTCCGAAAAATGGGTCCCGATGTATCGACAAAACGGCCAAATAATATTATTCTATGGATGGTTGTAGTTTTAAATATATAGGTTATGTACCATCGGAAATACCATCTAGTGGTCGTAATGAGAAAGTGAAGTTTTTCATATTCAATCGGTTTCGACCGTATTTTTATAATGGTTAATAATACGAAGTTAGTATCGTCGGCAAAATGATCTGATTTCTAATGCTCAATATTATATTATAGAAAGAGAAGACGGTTCAGAAAGTCCTTCATCAAGTACGAAATCAAAAACTTTGATGGATTAGTGATTAAATGTGAAACATCATCTTTTTCGTCCTTGCTGAAGGACTCCTTTTTTCATAACATTGAGCACTCTAAAAGACTTCGTATCGTTTACCGTTCCAAAGTTACCCTCAAAAATTTATTTTTTAAGAAAAACTTCAATTCCTGAATTTAGGCACGAGATGGCATTTTCGATGGTACACCACCTATAAATATTTAGAGTTCCAATCACCCACAGAATGATACTATACTAGGCCTTATGTCGATATTTTGGGAGTTTCCGGAATCAATTTTGGTCGCCATGAAACAAAAAACGTATTTACGTTAGTTACTGTAAATATTCATAATTAAGTTCTTATGGCTGATTTCTCTCGTGATTTCGACAAAACTATTAAGATTACTGGATTACCGATAAATTTGAATAAGTTTTATATCTGCTCTGGTGAATAGGTTTTTTGAAAACATAGTTCAAAATCCACTCAAAACGACCTGGACAGCAATGATATTGTGTTTCGCTGCATTTACCAGAACTTACGTTTTAATATAGGATTAGGACGCACATAATGACAATTGTCCAAGCATAATCCAAATCCAAATTTTTCAAAATTAGTTTCAAACAGTAAAAGCTACTTCCTTAACAGAATACATCACAAACCAACGATTGATTATATATATATTTATATTCGAAATTTTATTACTTTTCGATTGAAATATTTTTAATTAGACACAGTCTTCTTTTTAATCAGGAGACAAAGACAAAAGAAGGATTAAAGAAAGACATAAGGTGGAATCCGATTTAATTGCATTATACTGTATTAAGTGCATTATACTTTATTAAGTGTATCTATTAATCTTATACCTTGGATACACAGCTCGTATACAAATCATAATATCGTCAATATCACCAGTGTATCACCCAATATTATGCATATAGTACGTCAACGAGCTGATATCGACGTAATATCAAACCTGTTTCCTTGTATATAAATTCGATAATTTTAGCTGATATAGCTTTCTTTTAACTGCCATCAGCGCCATCTGTTACTAAAATCAACTGAAATTCCAATGAACAACACTTGTGGATTTTTATATTCTTCCGTCAGTTAAAATTCTTTGAGCGTATTCTCACTTTTGTGTGATATGATGGTCCGCTTTGTACATTTCTTTATTAGCAATGAAAGTGCTGTTCGCCGGAACATCATACTGCAACGTTTAGCACGAAGAAGTGTATCCATGGTATTATAGTCTCATATAATTTTTCTTTAAAGCAGACGGGATAAAGTAATCACGGGTTACGAACTTGTTAGGGGGGAGGGGGGGGGGGGGGGGGGGGTTGCCATAGTCACACCTATTATTGTGACCAGCCGGAAATTGTTGTTTTTGTTTATTAATTGAAAAAATATTAAGTTTTTATTGAGTTTGCAAAGGCGTTTTTGTTTTTTGTAACTATGAAGTATGCTAAAGTGTAAAAATATTTTCATTTTTGCGGAATAATAAAGAAGTATGTGAAAGCATACAAGTTTGGAAAAGTAAAATGCGCACACCTATTATTTTGTCCAGCAGTGTATATTATAGATTAGAGAATATATTCATTGCCCCGTATATGTATAACAACAACCCCATAAACGTGAATTGACTTGGTTTCATCTAATTCACCTTACCTCGACTGTATCTACAATTCAAATTCAAATTTCTTTATTGCCAGGAATAATTTTTATGATTTACATGTATGAATTGATTTAGAGATTAGACAAAGATCTGTGCAACTACGTTATATTTTTAGCGCATGGCTGTAGGAAAATCAGTCAACAGTCTGGACGCAACTTTATTATTTTATGGGTAGAAGTCCGAAACGTTTTCAATGCTGAGATGCGATGTAGGTTACTATGCGACTGACAACTTAAAAAATAACGTTCCAAATAGCCTCCTGGTTATTCCTTAGGTTGTCAGTAGCATAGTCAGCTACACCGCATCTCAGCATTGAATACGTTTCGGACTTCTAGCCATAAAATAATAAAGTTGCGCCCAGACTGTTGGCCGATTTTTTTTAGTTTTAGTTACTATAGTAGCACATCTACATATAGGTACTAAGTTTCACCTTTCTAGCGTAAGCCGTTCGGAGATATGAAAAACCACCCCCACCGTCGTACCTTGCCACCACTATCAAAAATTTATTTTTCTGGGATGTCTCTATAGTAGCTCTATACAGTTTTCAATATTTAGCTTTCTATCTTTTCCACCCCCTCCCACCGTCACTTCCTACACCCACACCATCAAAAATTGTTTCTCCGCTAGAGGTCTCCTGTAAAATTTTTAAGATCATATCTGATACGATTCTTGAGATATAGTAATTTAATTTTTTGAAAAATTACTGTCCCCCCACTTTCGCGCTTAACCACCCCCCTTAAAAATTGTACATTCAGTAGACTCCACTGGTAATTCTATACACAGAAACCAAATTTTATCTTACTGGCACAATTGAGTCGGAAGATATTGTAATTCAAAGTTTCTCACCCCCACCACCATACCTCACCACCCAAATTAAAAATTGTAACCATTTTCTAGTCTCTTAGTATCTCTTACGACAACTACAAAGTTTCAGCCATCTGACATCAATCGTTCAGGAGATATGGATTTTAGAATTTTTCAATCAATGCTTTCAAGCGTTTTGGACGCATTATTTCACCCCCTCACCCACTCACACACCCCTCAACCACTATCAACCATTTTGTTTTGCATCATCACAAAGGTTTTAATAGAAGACCTCAAAGAATTCACTTTTACAGTCAGGCGCGAACGCAGAAAATTATTTCGGGGGGGTTTACAGACAAATTTACGAGTCGCGTATTAGTTACATTTAATTGTGAGTTCTAAATTACATCATTTCGGGGGGGTTTGAACCCCCAAAACCCCCCCTGCGTTCGCGCCTGTTCACAGTAGATGTATGTAGCTAAATTCCCACAGAACTTGATCAAACTAAATAGCAAACTTCCAGACAAACTTTTTAAATTTTACTATCACTAGTTATAGATGATAAAGTAAAATATTACTAGAACGGTTAAATGTTACCACGAAAAAGTTGTTGCTGCTACTTCTCTATGCCGCAGTACCCACACAAGACCTAAAAAAATCAAAAAAAATCTGAAAACGCTTACCATAAAAAGGAGTGACTCGCGGGAAACATTCCTTCCAATTATTGTAATTATTTATAACTTCACTTAAATCACAGACATAAAAAGATTCTTCCAGATCTTCAAATTTTTCGTTCTTCATTCTTCTTACCACGTTATGAATATTATTGTTGTCGTTATAGTAAATTAAAGAATTTGTCTTCTCCATATTATCGCTGTATATAACCGACATTAAATCTTGATTTATTTAACTTAATACTTTTATTTAAATGATAGTCAAAAACTCGATTAAGAAATTTCTATTCACTTGAATCAATGTTTATTTTATTTCACTGCCTTCGATAAACGAAATATACTATTTTCA
The DNA here is from genome assembly GCA_951812415.1 of Beris morrisii. NCBI lineage: Eukaryota > Metazoa > Arthropoda > Insecta > Diptera > Stratiomyidae > Beris > Beris morrisii. The sequence goes on along the minus strand of OX638313.1, from coordinate 49,657,740 downwards.
ATTTTTTTTTGTAAGAAACCGCATGTTAGGAAATATTGACAAAACAAAACAAGGAAAATATCAACTTAATTTTTTTATTAAATGTTTGAGTCTTCGGAATAGTTTTAGCGGCAGCTAAACTTAGAAGTCTGAAACTAAACTATGAACTGATTATTATATCGAGTGTCTCGTAAATATATCATATCACCCAACGCACCGAAATAAAGTGATAATATTCAAATTATAACATTAATGTAAAAGTAGAAATTGTAACCTTGCACATTATCATAAACCTTGACTGTATTTGGCTTGAATTAAATACTATTTATGAACTAGATAGGTAGGTAGATATGCGTGGCTGCCCGTGAGAACACGGACACACTTAGAGCTAACAAAAAGGTCCGTTGTGTTACCACAGGATCATCGAATTCGGTCCTACTCGTCAAACCATTTAGAGTTTGCAATGAAGCGTTGGATTCTCGCGATCTCCATTGCGGCAAGGTCACTAAGCTAGTTGAAGAAGTAACCTCCAAGATTAGCTTTCCTACTAGCGGATAGAGCTGGACAGGTACAAAAAAGATGAAGGACTGTCTTCTGCTCCTCCTCATCCAGGCAGCTTCTACAGAAGTCGTTTGAGAAGAGACCGAGTCTTTTAGCATGCCGACCTATAAGACAGTATCCGGTCAGGACACCGACTGTGGTGCTGATACTCGCCCTTTTGAGCGAAGTCAGCCTTTTAGAGCGTTTTAGCTTCGACCAAATCTGTCTCACAGTGTGACATGTAATACCATCTGCCCATCTTGAGTTGGTTTTCTCAATTGAGTCGAATCCCAGTAGCAGTTTACATGTAGAGAGAGGCACACCCATATTCCGATGTTCCGGCATAATCTAAAGGGTGGTACAGCGTCGAGCGAGTTCGTCAACCATGCAGTTCTCTAGAATATCCCTGTGTTCTGGCACCCAGCACAGAAGAATATTGAACTGTTCAGCCATCTCCTTAAGAGATGATCGACATTTTACGCAGGGACGTCATTTCAGTTTTTTCTAGGGGGGGCAAGATGTTATGTTCGTAGATATATTTATATATAAATATACAAATGGTATATATAATCTATAAAAATACATAATTCAGGGAAGGGCAAATGCCCCCCCCCGCAAATGACGTCCCTGATTCTACGGCAAACTTTGATGTTGTCGAGGCCGATTCCAAGGATTTTGTTGCCGCTTGGCCTTGGCTGTCTGTGAAAATGCTAATATCTCGAGTAGATATTACATTACACCTCAGCCAGGACAAGGCCTCCTTGATCGCCATGTGCTCCGCCTGATAGACACTACAGTAATCCGGGAGACGGAAGGAGCTGCTAATGTTAAGCATATCAGAGAAAACACCTCCACCTACCCCGCCTTCAGTTTTGGAGCCGTCCGTATATATGTGGACGGACTCTTTCGTCCGCACCGAATCCCAAGCCAAAGAACTATTCGTGGTTGCATACCCCATTTTTTTGCAATGGCCTTTTTGCACGAGTAAAGCGCAACTGTTGCTTTCCTTATCCATTCCTGGATGTTAGGTTTCCAGTAAAGTTTCTTGTCCAAAATAAGACCCAAATATTTTGCACTGTCAGTGAAAACTAGACTAGTACCATTCAGAGAAGGAGGGTCTACGTGAGGAATTTTGTATTTCCTGGTGAAGCGGACTAATTCTGTTTTGCGTGGGTTCACGCCCTACCCGCATTCAGATGCCCATTTAGAGAGAATAGAGAGAGCATTCTGCAATATCTCACTAATCGTGTTGAGGTGCTTTCCCAAGACAGCAATTGCAACATCATATGCATAAGCTCAGGGCCGGTCCTACCATATGTGCAAATGGCGCATTGAAACCGGGCGCCAAATTAAGGAAGGCAAAAAAATCATACTACTCGTACCTACCTATATCTCTTCAAATATTTTGCTATAAATTTAAAACATACTTAGAAATTAGTTGAAAGGAATTTTTCCAAACATTCCACACTTTTTCCAATTCATATTATAGATTTTGCAGTGTTTTTTAATTTTTTAAAAGCACACTTTCAATTCTCGTTCAAGAACCAAAACATTGAATCTTTTCTCTTGAAACTCTTCTTTCTCTTCGACACCGGATAGTACAGTTTTTCGTTTGTGCGATCATCTGCTATTCCAATTTTTCATTCATAAGTTCATCACCTAGTACAATTTTTCGTTCGTACGATTCATTTGGAGCACTCTCAATTTGCGCTCCCACGGCGCCGAAGCGCTTGGTGCTTATTTGATAGTGTGCTAAAAGGGCTCAGAACATGATTTCTATACAATAGAAAAAGATAGACATGGAGCACTATTGCGCCCTGCGCCATGATGAATTATGTGGGGAAATGGCAAAAACAACATTTTTGCAAGAGGGGAATGTATGTTGTAGATGAATCAAAAGAAAAGTGCATTGTTTTACATAAATCGAGCGAATGATGTGTTGTTGAATTCTTTTAACATTTTTGTGGAAAATTGGAGGGAAATTGGTGGGAAAATTTTCTTTTTCACAAAGATTGACAGATTCGGGAGTGTTTGTTAAAGCTAAAAGAATTAAAAAATATATATATTTCAAGTGTTTAAAAGTGTTAGTTATTCTACGAGGCTTCCAGGACAACGAGGCTTCCAGCCTTCTGGCTGGGAATATAAGCAAAGGAAAAAGGCACAAGATGCAGAAGCAAAACGTCAGGGAAGTAGCTTAAAAAAATGTTTTCATAAAAGTGCGGGAAATTTAAGTGAAGTCGTTAATTCTTCCATCTCTGCTTCCAATTCCAACACAGTTTCTAGCAATGCTACGATCCAAGCTATGTTTGAAGGTCCTTTATTACCTTCGTCCGGTTTTATAGATTCGTTAGTTATCATCTCCCAGTTCTTATTCTATGAATCATGAAGCAAGATTCATTAGTCAAGAACCTCCTGAAAGTTATCCACCTATGCAAAGTGAAGATTCAAATTTAGACCCGGCTTTGTTAATTGATGATCATGATAGGGTTGTGTTATTAAGGGGTTTCGATGACCCTGGCAATTGGTCAAATTTAAGTGACCAAAATAGGCAATATATTGTTGAGAAAGGTCCACTTCAAATTATTAATTATAAATTTCCAATTCGTAATAAACGGAAATTTAATATAAATTCATATTCCAGAAAGCTTGAAAATGGTACTACTGTTCCGCGCGATTGGCTAGTTTATTCTATTTCGAAGGATGCTGCATTTTGTTTCCCATGTAAATTGTTTTCTGTACAAAACATAAGTTCATTAGGTTGTGCAGGGTATAGTGACTGGACTCATTTAGCAAGAACCGTACATGACCATGACAACAATAAAAAACATATGAAAAACTATAAGAAGTGGAAGGATTTTGAGGTAGTATTGAAAACTAGCACTACCATCGATGTAGAATTACAACGCCAATTAAATGTTGAAGCTCAACATTGGAACGACGTATTGAAGCGTCTCATTATTTGCGTTCAGTTCTTTGGTTCACAAGCTCTTGCGTTCAGGGGAACTTCCGATAGATTATATGACAGCAATAACGGAAATTTTTTTAAATTAGTTGAAGCTATTTCATACTTTGATCCTGTGTTAAGTACACACCTTAGGCGAATATCTAATAAAGAGACAATGAACAAATACCTGAGCAAGAATATTCAAAATGAACTAAATGATATAATTTCGAATACAATTAAAGCCAAAATCATTCAATATATTAAAGCTGCCATATATTATTCAGTTATCGTGGATTGTACACCTGATAAAAGCAGAACAGAACAAATGACATTAGTAATTAGATTCGTTCATTATGAGAAGGGAGAATATAGTATTAGGGAACATTTTATTGGGTTTTTAGAAGCAAATGATACTACAGGAAAGGGTACACTTTTATTAGCCAAAGAGATTGCACATAATTTAGATGTCCCATACACTTTTTCCCAACGCTCAACGTACCGTTCTCGTAAAATAAGACCGATGTTTTTATACGAATGCCCAGATAAAACTTTACTAGATCCAGAATTAAAATTCAAAATAAATTTTTTTTTTAGAATATAAGGTCAATCGATCCAGTCTGTCAGAGAAAGATTTAAATTATTAGATACTCACAGCGATATTTTCAATTGTTTGTACGATATTCCTGGTCTTAGATTGTTCAACATTGAATTACTACTTCAAAAATGTCTTAATTTACAAAATGCTTATCTCACAAAAATAGCTCAGATATAAGTCACGTACAGCTTTGCGAAGAATAGAAAATGTTAGCTACGTTAGTACCTATTGGTTCGGGGAATTTAGACGTCCTTATCTTTATACACAACACCAACTTAGAGAAAATGATGCCAAACTCTGTTATTGTATTAAAAATTCTACTTATTTTGCCTATTACCGTACCATCAGGTGAGCGTAGTTTTTCGAAGTTGAAAATTACTAAAAACTACTAAAGATCAACAATGACTCAAGATAAACTTACATCGTTGGGAACGATCTCGATTGAAAAAGATTTGCTAGAAGCATTAAACTATGAGGACTTGATAAAGGACTTCGCCACACTTAAAGCTAGACAAACAGCTTTTATTGTATAAAAATATTTAAGATATAGCCCTTTCCATATAGTTATTTCATTAACCAATGATAAAACTTTACTTTATATGTTTTATGATCTAACCCATATGTAATAAAAAAAATCAATCTAATCACCATAAAATCTACTTATGTTAGTCTTTCACAACCCATACCTCAGAAAACATATCAAATTTTATAGTAATAATTATAACTGGACCGCTGTAATGATTTTATTTTTTGCGGTTGGAAGCCTAAATTGGGAGGGCCTACTTTTGTGATTATTCTTGCGCAGATATCTTTTTTAATAGAAAGTTAATACCTTATAGTTTTGCGTAGGTATCTATGAGATCTTTTCATTTATACAGGTTGATATACTGTAAGTCAACAACATTTCGACGGTTAAGTATAAGATTCAGTGAAAAATGTGTTATATAAAATCATTAGGGCGTCCAATTGTATAGTGCACCGGGCGCCGAAAAGTCTAGGGCCGGGCCTGCATAAGCTATCACTCTGCAGCTCGCCCCTTCCAGTCTCAATAGTACCTCTAAATTCCAAAGAAGAGGGGAGAGCACGCATTTATAAACTAAAAACACACTGAAATCGATAGGCTACGGGAGAAAAGTTTGGGAAAGAAATTTAATATTCACTCCACCCCCAAATTTGGTAAGATTTTTATACTCTAAATGAAATCATATAGAGTATTATAAGTTTAATCCAGCCCGAAAAGTTTGTAACGCATAGAACCGAGCCTCGGAAGAAAAAAAGTTATTTTGTGTTTAGTTGTGGCCAAAAACTCCAAATCCGTTTGCTGTCCGTCCGTTCGTCCGCTTGCACGATAACTCAAGAACCCGTTGGCCTAGGAAGTTGAAATTTTGTCAGCACCTGTAAAATGGAAAAAGTAAGGCTAAGTTCGTTAATGGGCGATATCCTTCCACTCCTTCGGGTACCTCCCATACAAGAGTCCTTAAAACAAGTATTCACAATTATTGCTCGAATTCTTCAAGTTAGGAACTTGAAATTTTGAATACTTAAAGTTTATAATGTTTGAAACGAAAGTTCCGAATATGATGCAAATCGAAAGAGTCCTTCGTGTAGCAGCCTACAAAAGTTCTTCAAAAATGTATACAAGTTACAGAATCCACTATAACTCTAGTACAAGTTAAAGCAATGATTCAACATTTTACAGGAATTAGTTTTATATCAAAAGCAAGACTGAGTTCATTAATTAGCGCAATCCATCAACTCCTTCGGGTAGCTGTCATACAAAAGTTCTTAAAACACGTGTTCACCAATATAACTTGATATGATAACTTTAGAACGCTTTAAGTTACGACTTTGAAATTTTGTATACGTTGATTTCATAATAGTCGCAGCTGAAGGTATTAATATGAAAAATATCCCGTAAGTCCTTCATGTAGTTGCCATACAAAAATTCTGTAAAAATGTCCCAACTTAATTTATCAAGAAATCGTTTAACCATCCATCGAGTAGCCACTATACAATAGTTTCTACCTGTAAATAAAAGGTCACACAATAACTGTATGTACACTCCTCATTCTTTTGATATAATCCCAACTAAAATATAAATCGGAGTTCAGTATTTCATCTAGAGTATCATACGATTGGCTTGCAGCCGATCGTGACTGCGTTATGTTTTTGGCACAGTTTAGAACTTCAGAATTCTAGAACAACTAATATTGGAGGCGGTGACCGTTCATACCTACCCACCCTAAAAGGTTGTTCAGTTATATCTTTTAAATTATTAGTTTTAGTGAAAAATGTTTTAAGAAAATTATTTAGATATTGAACATAACGAGAATTGATTTTTTTAAACCTTAAGAAGTTTGAGTTGTCTTTCGGCGTCAGAGGAGTCTGTTAATATCCTTACACGAATTTCCCTGTGAAGGGTCGATTGTATCATCCAATTTCTTCATTAAGAAACTAAATGGTGTTAATACACGTTTCCCAAGCCTAGCCGGTTTGATTCCTACGATATTCATACTAAGTGGATCCTGATTGTGAACTCCTCCTTCATTAGAATTAGCCATACACTAGGTTCCTCTACTTTATCAAGTCGGCTTTATCTCCTAGCGAAGTGCTCATCGAAGCTAGGTCCAAGTCCGTGAATCCTTTGCATCTCATGAACTGCCTTTCTCAAGCCAATTATAATATATACTATAATAAATAAAAAAATAGTTCTCAGTAAAAAGAAGGCTACTCATCCTTGGTTTAATTTCCTATCGAAAACGATTATTATGTTTAACATTGAATTAAACCTATGTTTGTATTTCAAAAAAAGACTGCAGTATATATGGTATTTGACAACATTTATGATAAGTAGCTTAGTCACTACGTCACCGAGACCCCAATGTAGTATTATTATTATTTTTTTTATTGTTTAGCAATTAAATCACTCGCTTTTAGTTCGCAGTCGTGTTTGAAAAGACCTCGCCAAGACACCGTGCAAAATAATAGTGGAAATGGGTAAAGGTAAAGGTATAAGTCGATTTCATTGTCAAGTCGCACACTTCAGCCCTCAGTTAATCTAATATTTAATACGAAAATTGTTTATTTAACAGTAGCTATATTTCTACTGTCGAATTGGAATTACGGTTGCACACTTCACATTCTGCTCCGTTTCGACACTCAGACAAAGACGAAACTATTTTCCATCGGTGTCGCGTATAAATTTCAGTTCTCGCTGAGGTATCATATGAGAACCATATGCTAAATAGTCTCAACCAACAATTATAACTTTTTAAATAAAGAAATTTTTTTCATTCAAAGTCAGAGTTGCTATGAGTGAACCCCCCATAAGTCAGGTCAGGAACGCGCCAGCTACACCGGGAAGCGAATCTTCCCACCATTCGGAAATTTATCAAACAAAGTGCTTTGAGGTTTTTCAATGAGTCATCCTAGTTAATTGCCATTGCAACTCCCCAGGTTTTCCATGGTTCCCTGCGGAGCGTAGACAAATTTCGATGCATTCAGAAAGTCATCTATGGACGTTTACGCGTTTTACCAACCGATTTACTGGCTCTTCCCGTCTATTAGTTACACACATTTGGTTGTCAGTTTTAATAACATCACATTTTTATCCTTCTTTTTAGGATCCCATTTAGGTAACGGAGTTACCGATTCATCTCTATGTCGACTGAGCCCTCGGTATCGGTAATTGGTAATCGAAGTCAGTCGTATTATTATTATTTTTAAATACATTGAGCAACAACTACAAAATTTGACGAACATATGGCGCGGAAATCTAAGCATCTAGACATCTAAAAAAACATGTTTTTTTATTAAATTGTATTTAATCATTAAGACTCATAATGATAATTAGCTTTTAAACATTCCTACAGCTAAAAGAAGATTTCTTCTGGTAAAATGTAGAGAAATGAACGGCGATGATTTCGTCGGAAATGATCGTAACAAGTACGAGTCGCCATCTTTGACATCAGGATTATGCGATAGATTCGCATTTTGTGTTGTATAATCTTCGCAAAGTTTACTGAAGTCCCACATTTTCAATGTGCAATCCAAAGCTCCTGGAAATATGAAATAAAAATTGATGAATAAATATGTAAATATAATATTATATTAAAATATGTTAGCAAAATTGTCTTATGGACAATGAAAAAAACTTCGAATCTTAAGCAAGGACAAAATAGAACCTACTTCGACACTCAAAATACTCACTCGATGGCTTTCTCCCTTGTCGTGTCCTAGTAAGACTAAGAGGACAAAAACGACGATAACGGGGGCCTATTATGATTCAAATTGCGAAATCGGAATTCTTACTTTTATAACTGGTCTCCGATCGGACTGCCTGATTATAAATCAATCCGAAATAATAATTTAAGTCCCCTTTTGAACTGTTACTCACTTCCTTCGATCAATTCTAGGCTGCGGTCCGAGTTACGCTTTCTGCACTTTTAGCACGCTCACAACCGGTCCGAATTGCGCTTGTAAATAATTAAGCAACCAATGGAAAGAATTTGCTGGAGAGCTATAATACTCGACTGAAAATCAGCTTTCCAATTTGAAACTCTTCTTAAAACAAGCCAATCGTATAATACTCTAGATGAATACTGAACTCCGATTTATATTGTAGTTGGGGATAAAGTAGAATTACGTGTGTGCATGTTGTATGTCCTTTATTAAGGACTGCCATTAGATTGTTACTCAAAACTAAAAGACAATATTCAGTGTTTAACTTCATACCTTGAACTGGGTAAGTCATCGAAAAAAAATTTCCTTTTTAAAGGACTTTCACATGGGAGGTGCAGGAAGGACTCACTCGATTTCTTACATATTTATCCTTTTCCTTGGAACCATTCAAAAATTAACGAGTACAAAATTTCAAATTCGTAGCATGAAGCGTTCAAAAGTTATCGGAAAATATTGTTGAACACGTGTTTTAAGGATATGTTGTATGGCAGCTACCAGAAGGAGTAAAAGCATTTCGCTGATTCGTAAACTCGAACTTCCTTTTCACTCAAAACTAACTTGTACAAAATTCCGAATTCGTAGCTAAAAGATTACTTGAGTTATAGTGAGTTTCGTAAATTAAGTGAATACATTTTGACAGGATATTTGTATGGCAGCTACACGAAGGACTAACAGCATTTCCTTTATAATCATATATTTAGCTCCAACTATTGAAAAAGTAACACATACAAAATTTCAATGTCGTAGCTTAAACCCTTCTAAAGTTATCGACCAATATTCTTGAACACGTGTCTTAAGGACATTTTGTATGGCAGCTACCAGAAGGAGTAACAGGATTTCGCTGATTAGTAAACCCGAAATTCGTTTTTACTCAAAACTAATTTGTACAAAATGTCCAATTCATAGCTAAAAGATTACTTGAGTTATAGTGAGTTTCGTAAATTAAGTGAATTCATTTTGGCAGGATATTTGTATGGCAGCTACACGAAGGATTGACAGGATTTTCTTCATAATCATATACTTAGTTTCAACTATTGGAAAAATAACACATACAAAATTTCAAAGTCGTAGCTTAAACCCTTCTGAAGTTATCGACTAATATTCTTGAACACGTGTTTTAAGGACATTTTGTATGGCAGCTACCAGAAGGAGTAAAAGCATTTCGCTGATTCGTAAACTCGAACTTTCTTTTCACTCAAAACTAATTTGTACGAAATTCCGAATTCGTAGCTAAAAGATTACTTGAGTTATAGTGAGTTTCGTAAATTAAGTGAATACATTTTGACAGGATATTTGTATGACAGCTACACGAAGGACTAGCAGGATTTTCTTCATAATCATATATTTAGTTCCAACTATTGGAAAAATTACACATACAAAATTTCAATGTCGTACCTTAAACCCTTCTGAAGTTATTGACCGATATTCTTGAACACGTGTTTTAAGGACATTTTGTATGGCAGCTACCCGAAGGAGTAGGACGATTTGGCCCGTTAACGAACTTAGCCTTACAAATTCAACCAAACATCCAGATTCAAAATTTCAAGGTCCTAGGTGAAGGCGTTCTTGAGTTATCGTGCTAACGGACAGACGGACGGACGGACGGACGGACGGACGTCAGGCGGATTGGAGGTTTTTGGCCACAAATAAACAAAAAATAATATATAACTTTTTTTCGTCCGAGGCTTGGTTCTATGCGTTACAAACTTTTGGCCTGGATTAAACTTATAATACTCTATATGATATCATCTAGAGTATAAAAACGAAATTGGAGAATTCTAGTACATGATATATTCATAACAAAAAAATTCGACATCGTACTAAATTCCAACTTCGGAATCCAATCATAAGATTCCACTAAAAAGCCAGCAACATCAGTGCGTCTCAGGGAGTGAGCAAAAGCCTAGTACGGACCTCGAGCAAAATTTTGCCACCCATATGAAAGCATGTAAAAAAAAGTTGTGTAAATTTTGCCAACTCAATTTTCGCCTTGGCTTTCTATTTGGTGGTACGGATTTCGTGGCAAAATTTCTGCCACGATTTGACAGTTCGCTCATCGACCAATAGATGGTGCTGAAACTGTGGAGACCAATTTTCTGCCACGATTTAAATGTCCTATTTAATTTTGCATTGCGATACGATAATTCTGACATCTCCTGTCAGTCATTTGAATTTCTCAGTTTCTTTGGTTTTTGTTATATCGAGTGTTTCTTTGAATTTTTTGTTAAACCAAAGCGGATTTTAAGATTTTTTATGCGCGTAAATTAGGGTAAAATTTACCTTTATGATTTAACACGGAAAATGATGAAGGAAATTTTTCATATTTTACATTTAAGTTCTAAATGAAACTTTGGTATGTTTTAGGATTCGGTCAATAAAATTTTTTGACATTCGGGACGTAAGACTATATAAAAAAACCGATTTCAAATTTTTAATTTTGCTCACCCAGTACATTTTATTCAAAACGCCATAACGGTTCCGTTTGACGTTTCTCGTCACACATGAACGCGAAAAAGGGGTTTTTTAAATACCTTAAGCCCCGCTGGGCTGCACGAAAGGTAGTTGGAGCGTAGCGCGCGCCAGCCAAACATGAACGCGAAAAGAGAGTCTTAATCCCTGAGCCCCGCAGGGCTGCACGAAAGGTAGCTGGAGCGTAGCGCGCATCAGCCAAACATGAACGCGAAAAGGGAGTTTTAATCCCTGCCTGAGCCCCGCAGGGCTGCACGAAAAGTAGTTGGAGCGTAGCGCAAGTCAGCCAAACATGAACGCGAAAAGGGAGTCTTAATCCCTGAGCCCCGCAGGGCTGCACGAAAGGTAGTTGGAGCATAGCGCGCGTCAACCAAACATGCCATAATGGCGTCTCGAATTGTAGGGTAGAATGGGTAGCCCTGCACCACAGGTAGAAATGCACCACTGGCCATTGGCGCGCCTCCGTACGTAAACTCTACAAAGCAGAGGTAGTATTCTCTTTCCCTTTCCTAACCGTACAATCGCGTCCAGTAGTCGTTGAAATACCAAGTAATCCTAAACAGTTATTCGGAGAAAAGGAAAAGCGCACAGTATAACAAAATTTTATTGTTTACGCAAAAAAAATTTTTAAGAACAAGTTATCGATTGTAAAGCTCTGTAGGTAAGCATATATATAGCGCGTAGTCCAACGTGTGTTTTAGTAAAGTACTAGTTTATTATTTGTTTCTATTTTTTACAAAAAAAAAAAAAAATATCTGTCTAGTCGGAATGGGTAGAATTGCACCACGAACATATAGGGAGATATGCACCAGTGGTGCATTACTCCCTTTCCGGTGAATTTTTACACGTACCTATTCATGATTTTTTTTACTGAAATTAGTATTTATTTCTATAATCCGTTAATCATTACAATTTAGATCAAATACAATGCCTCGTTTTTACCATCGTAAAACGGACAAGTGGGCATTTTCAGAAAATAATATGAAAAGTGCAATTAAAGCAATAATAGATGTAAATTTAGCACTCCTAAATTAAACGACTACGTTTTAGTCCAATTTCAAGACTATAAAAAGTTAAAAAATTTTTACGTCGGAAGGGTCATTGGAAACATAAACGAAACATAAACATAAGACGAAATCGTCTTAATGTGAGCTTCTTTCGAAAGAACAAAGAATATTTTGTTATGCCTCCTTTGCCTGATCACATGGCCACAAATCTTGATGACATAAAAATGATTTTACCGCCACCAGAACGGATTGATGCTACAAGCAGACAGCAGTCACATCTAAAATTTTCGACCGATTTTTCAAATTTAAATATCCGTTGAGTTATCAAAACATACAATCTTTGAATTATTATTATTTATTATTACCTATTATTATCTACTAACTTTTAATAGGTTAAAAATCGAAAAATGTTTAATTCATTTACTATTTAGTTTGTTATTGTTTGTTTAAGTAAATGTAAATATATTTTTTTTTTATTTCAACTAATTTGGTTTGGATTTGCTACATATTTAAAATGTGGTGCATTTATACCTTGCAAGTGGTTCATTTCTCCCGTATGATGGGAGAAATGCACCATTTGTACTGACTGTGTTCTTCTGCATTACGCTCAAGATTTGTTTATATTTTGCTATTCGTTAAGAATACAATATTTGCGCAAGGTATTTAATTAAATAAAGAAAAAAAAATTAATCAAGTTCTGCTTTTTTCTACGGAGCTTTAGAGTAATTCGTGAAAAATGGTGCATTTCTACCTAGTCTACCCTACTGGTTCGATGAAATTAAAAATTTGAAATCGGTTTTTTATATAGTCATACGTCGCAAATGTCAAAAATTTTTATTGACCGAATCCTAAAACATACCAAAGTTTCATTTAGAACTTAAATGTAAAATATGAAAAATTTTCTTTATCATTTTCCGTGTTAAATCATAAAGGTAAATTTTTCCAAAATTAGCCGTGGCCGATATTATTATCCATGACACTTAATTACCATAAAAAAACACGCGTAGAATAAATTTTATTTTGAAAAATGTAAATGTCAAACAAACAGCTGTTCCCAGCTGTTTACTTCTCGCCATTATTCTACACAACGAATTTTTCACTGTAGAGATGGTAGAGATATATAGTAAGCGTGGCAAAATTTTTGACCGAGGTCCGTACTAGGCTTAAAGGTATAGTCGCACGACTTAACTCGTCTGCGATCCACACATAACGATTGAGGTATTTAAGGAATCGGTTCCATTAACTGCTGCAGTGCACTGCGTTAGACACAATACTTCACAGAAATCGCATATTTTTAAACTTGCCTGCGGAAAAGTTTTAGTTGCTGTTCTGTGTCGTAAGATTTCCCTATTCATCGTGGTTAATTTAGCAGTCATAACATTGGCGGATACAAGGGGGGGCGGAGGGGGCGGCCGCCCCCCCCCCCCCCAAGAGCAATTACGAATTTTCTGAACATACATACTTCAACCGTTCTCCGATTTTTTTTACTCAAATGCAATGTGGCCTGTAATTAGCATTTACTGTAGTTCTGCGGTGCAATGCAAAGCACAGAACAGAACCATGATGGTGGATTTACCATACACTTAACGTTTGAGGCACGCCTCTATCCCCACCGTAAAATCAACCAATCAGATGGCTCGTGCAGTCGCAAGAGTCTAACATTCTTCAACTTTTTCTCCAACGCACGCTTCCGCATGTGTACACACATACAATGAACTGTGGTACCACACAATTCGCAGCTCATCGTATTTCTGTCGTTTCACACTTATAGGCAAGTTGCGCCGCAAAGGTATGTTGAGTGTAAATTGCTTTCAACACAGCAAAGAACACAGCCGACGAAAACCGGTTTGCAATGACATGATGGGGGTAGAGGCTCGCCTCAAGGGTGAGTGTAAACGCACCATGATAAAAAGACTACAAGCCAACATATTGCGTAGGTAATAGGGTCATTCCATCAAGAACCGCCAAGAATGACGAAATTTGTGACCTTACCTTCTCCGATTGTTTTGAAAATTTTTGTTAAGAACTAGTGAAAAAAATAATTGAAATTCAATTTTTTGTTTCTATCTCATTTTTTTTGTTAATTATAGTACGTTAAAGTTTTCGCAAAAATGGTGTCCGAGTCCTATTTGAATAATAAAATATGGCTTATTTTATTTTATATTGTCGCAATAAAAATCATCCTTGAAATTTTTTTCAAGGATAATGATTTTGTTTTTTATCCTTGAATATCTCAAAACGGTTTTTTTTTATATTTTGTAGGTTATACTGTTTTTCAAAAAATATCATAAAATTAACTTGGGATCTCAATGGGATCGGGGTCAAAAAATCGAAGAACATTATAGTGGCTCTCAATTATTTTATAGAAAAAGGGTCATTTAATCAAGAATCCAGTGTGACCTTATCATCGCCGATTCTTTTGAAAATTTATGTACTTGAAGAATTAGTGAAAAAAAATATGATTTCAAGTTTTTGTTTCTATCTCATTTTTTTTGTTAGTTATAGTATGTTAAAGATTTTCCAAAAAAGATGTCCGAGTCCTCTTTGAAAATTCATATCTCTGGTAATTTTTATCCTTGAATAATAAAGTAGGGCTTATTTTAAAGATTGTTGTTGTTTTTGTTAGTTAAAAAATGAGATAGAAACAAAAACTTAAATTTCAATTATTTTTTTCACTAGTTCTTCAAGTACAAACATTTTCAAAAGAATCGGAAATGGTAAGGTCACAACTTTGGCGATTCTTGATGGAATGACCCATAATAAGATGAAAACAATATGATCCCGTTTTTGCTAAGTGCAGTCTATGTAGCTAAATTCACACAGAACTTGACAAACAAAATAGTCGAATCAAAAAAATGTCCGCCCCCCCCCCAACAGCAAAGTCTGGATCCGCCACTGAGACATAACTAGGGTATATTCACTGGTAGTATTCTAGGTAATCTAGTAGTCATAACTGTAGGTAATATCCTGGTATTATTACAGGTAATTTAGTATATTCAAGGAACATAGTAGAAAATCACACATGTAAACTGATACGAACTATAAAAGTGAATTTGTCTCTATTAATAAATGTTCTACAATGTCCTTCTTTCGAAAATATGACACACTTATAATTGATTACAAAATATAAAAGCGGTTTCGAGCACAAAGACCTTGGTATTATATATGACTCGAAATTTGTAATTGATAGCCATATCTCGTACATGCTATTAAAAGCTGGTCGGTCTACGGGGTTTCTATTTAGATGTGGTAAGAAATTTTGTAAACTCGAAACATTTACAGCTCTTTTTAACTTTATCGTTAGAAGTACTTTAGAATATGGTGCCGTAATATGGAACACAACTTATAATGTTTATAATGATAAAGTAGAAAAAATAAAAAAAAGTTTACAAAACTCTTGGTTCTCAAAAAGTACTTCGAACCTGCCGAATACAGTGACACATTGAAAAGACTTCGCTTAATTAGTTATTAAGTATTAATAGAAGACTGATACACTGAGCTAACTGATAAGAAATTAAATCAATTCACCCAAGTTGATAAGCGAAATAAATATAAATATTGGCAATAGAAGCGTTTGTCGATCTCGATGAAATACATTTCGCAAACGAATATAATATTTAAATCTCCCGTTATAATAATTTAAAATAGTCATAACGAACTTTTTTCTTAATTACATATCTTCAAATTTGATCAAGTACACCTTCCCAATACCATAATTACAATTTTAGTAAACATGTGGGGTGTGGGTTACTCGAAGCAAAGATATTAGAATCTCTTTATATAAGATGTCCCAACCAATATAAAATCAATCAATAAAGCTTTACGATTGGCGACCAAACTTTGGCGGCTATTAGAGCTTTTTATACTAATATTTGTAGTCCATTGTAAACATGAATACGAAAGCTCTGTTTTATATTGTTTGGAAAGTCAACGTCACAGATTCCGAAATCGGTAAATTTGAAAAAAACATGATCTTTACATTTATTTGTCATTATTAACTAGTTATGGAAGGCGAAAAACTGCAAGAAATAATTGAAAAAAATTGAAGTTTAATATTTAACATCGGGTTAAACATTCCTGGTCTTATTTGCGATCAGGGTTCTAATAATAAAAAGTGTGCAACTTTTTTTTCTTTCACACCCGGTTGAGATCCAGAGACGGGCGTGGCGAAGGTATTGGGTACCAACAAAACTAAATGTCACAGGACAACAGTACTTGGGCGCGATTTTGCGTAAAACTTTTGACAACCTGTCTCAATCGTCGTCGGATCAGTCAGCCTCACTCCTCGACAGTCCAGTGGCAAAAGAGGCTTCGGTCATCGAGTTCCATTTCGAGGAAACCTCGTTTCCTGCAAACACTCACTCGTTCTCTATACCAGCATTGCAGTATTTGGTCCAATTGGCCTAATGTTGGTACTGATTTTCTTGAATAAAGTTCCATAGCCCTCTACTTAATGGCATGCACCAGCGCTGCTCCTTACTCAGGTTTTCGGGCTGAATTCTACGCGGGTCGGTTCTCAAGTGTTGGTAACGTTAAGGTACAATCTGGCTGGTACTGCCGACCGCCGCGGTCAGCAGCAACTGCCAACCTCAACTGCTCACCGCGGCTGCTTTGCATTCACAACCGTCAACTGTCGAGCAGTCGCAAACAGATATGTCAGCTTGTTTTTGCCTGAAGCAGTAGTCTACTGCCGGCAGTTACTGCTGACCGCGACGGTCGGTAGTACCAGCCAGGTTGCTTACCGTGTCTTTAAACGCGGACCTTCATCCGCTCAAGTTCGCGTGCCAATTCTTCCTCTCAGCAAAAGAAATACTTCAAAATGAAAAAAAAACTAATTTATTGAGCCAAATGTAAAGCAAATTACCTTAGCAACCGTCCGCACGCGAAAGCCATCTTCCCGGGTACCATATTCGAGCCTTGCGGGCCTTCGTTATTCTAAACGTAACAAGTGTTTTAAACTAATGAACATTTCTAAAGAAACACCTTTTTTAATGTTTGTTATGCCATGACCATCGGCGAGAAGTCTTAAATTTTATGTTGTTGGTTATTCTGCGCAAGAATTGTTCATGGAAAACGAAAGAGTCAACAAATTTAAAAAGAAATTCTAGACTGAGAATATTACATTAGTAATAACAATATTTTGGTATACTGTCATATAGAAGTCCTTCAAAAACGTGTGTAGATATCTTCCGTATGCTTCAGCCAGGAACTTGGAGTCATGGAAAAAGGAAGGTTTTATAGGTTTGATTTGGCATCTACCTACAGGTTCAGAAATACTGGAGCTATCGTTTGGTGGCTACTTGAAAGACAAGGTCATTATTCGCATTTTTAATTCAGTACGTAGATATTTTGGTATATCACTGATTGAAAAAATGTTATTTTGAGGAATTTTGTATGGCGGCTAACTAAGGGAGTGAACCGATTTGGACATTGAACCTAGCCCTGCAAATTCGAGCAAATATTCAGATTCTCAATTCGTGTGTTCGGAAAAGAAGATTTGGGGTAATTGGCTACAATTGAACAAAACTACTATAAACACCAAATTTTCATAGGCCGAGCGGAACAAATCATTCTTGTAATTTATCTAATGAATTAAATGATGATAGAAACGCTGGTTTCATTCGGACGTAGAATTTTTAGAACATTCCAGGAAATGAACAAAAATATCGCGAAATTTAATGCCGCGTTTCCACTATCGCCTTCATATGCGTAGGGCATGTGCGATGAGCGATAGGCGATAGGTCTAGGCGATAGTAGAAACGCTACATCGTGCTCTAAGCACATCCCTTTGATATGCGTCCAAACAGCGCCATCGAGGCATATGTAAGCGATTCTCGATTTGAGTTGCAAACTAACGCGAATGTGCCGTTTCCGCTTACGCATACGCGCCAGTTCGCATCATCCTATGCACATGAAGGCGTAAGTGGAAACGCGGCATAACGATTATCATGTTGAACTAGCACTATGAATATTACCGCCATACGCCTCATATTCACATATTTATATAGCTAAAAATGATGTCCCATTGACAATCCGATACAAAAAACCTGCCTTTGATTGATTTTTTTTTGTTAGTTGGCTAGCTTTCACGCCAACATACAGTGAGTTACAACATAAATTCTAAAACTTTGCATTAGCCACCGGAGTTGGCTCGCCAATCGTAAAGCTTTTCAAATTGATATTTACATGCTTGGGACATCTTATAGTTTCTACTGTCTTTGCTTAAAGGCAACACTTGTGACAAATACTCCACACATCGGTGGCCGGTTATTTCATTTGTGAATTTTTAGAAAGCTGTTGAACTCCAATTTTTCATAGAGATAGTCGAACTACTTAGAAAATAAAATAATCATTTATTATATCAAAGTTTTCGAACAACGATTAATTTTATTCAAATAAACATATCTCTGGTTTTTTAACCAATTAATTAAATGTGATATATTTACGACTTAAGCACCGCAGTTTTCAATTATTGCTGAATGTTTATTTTAGCGCCGATTTTTGAAGCAGTTATGAATCCACTAAATGACTATATCAACGCTGGTTTTGGATACAAGTATGAATCGATTAGTATCTATAAAAGGTTCTTACAACTTGATCTGAGGACCTAAAAACATATCCCTTAACTTAAGCCTGTCTATTCATGATTTGCTTTTTTTCTATAATTTTTAAATAATTTTGTTTCTGTCTCTTTTTTATTGCTATCCAACCTTTTTCTTTTTGTTATTTCTCGTTTTTTTTTCATTTTATTAATACATACAAAATGTTTGTTTTTTTTTTAAATCATTTCTATTAAAAAGACTTGCCATTGGTTTAAAAACAGCAAGTCTTATTGGATTCGAATAAACAAATAAATCATGCTTATTCTGGAAAACGGCGGATTTTTATTCCCGCCGACTATGCGGTTCGCATTCCATTCGCATTAAAGGCACATGCGATCATTGAAAACGCTCGGAAACTGTTTAATCGATATACTTTAAAGATATCTTTTCCGGCTGCTTGAAACCATATTTCAAGACAGAAAATGTCCAAAATTATAATACTGTAATGTGAGAGGTGGACCATATCAAAATGCTCTTTATTGCCAATTACTTTCTGCAAAAAAATGTTTAAAAACGCGACTATTGTATTATGTAAAGTAATTTAAATTAGTAGAACATAAGCAAATACGTATAAATACTTTAATGAAGTTCCTTTTGAATGACCTTTTTTATCTGTAAAAGTGCAATAAAAAATAATAATATGATGTGAAAAAACAACCTTTCATTTCATTTCAAATTCTCGACATACATATTATAAATGTATGAATAATTAACTGGTAAATAACTCTTATTACTTGTCTGGCAGATATACCGACTAATTAGTTAACAAATATTCTAGTAATCTGAAAATATTAGACATACAGTCTGTGCTTTGCCGTGGTTTTTCTTTCCCTACACTGCTGTGTCAAAAATTTTTGCAGGTATAAATACCTCTGTCATACCTGAGCTTCGCATTACCGAAGGGAAAAAAATAGTTAAGAAAAAGGAGTGAAATTTACAAAAAAAAGCGGTTTGAGTTAGTGTTTTTGTCGACTAACCAAAAAAGGCCTAAAAAGTGGAAGGAAGAAAATTCCATGCCAATCTAACTGAAAATGTTTGGGCGTACTTGTAGAACACATTACATGGAAAAAATCTAAATTCAACGAAAGAACCCTTGAGGCATTTAAGGCGAACTTGTAACTAATTAAGTTCAGGCTATGTGAACAAACTGACCGAAAGTTGCAGGAAAAGATGCCAAGGTGGACAACAATGACGACTGGACACATTTTCACTAGTTTTAAGATATAAAGTTGTTTCAAATATATTATTATTTAAAAACAACGCCACACGTATTTATGGCACAGACTGCAGCATAATTCTACTAGTAATTTATTGATAATGCTCTTAAAATATTTCTGGTAGACATTTCAGCTAATTACTTGAAAATAACCAGTATATTACTGAAAATAAGAGCGCAATATAATCTCCACATGTATCGACCGAAAGTACATAGCAGGCATGTAGGGTAATTTTTGTTCACTACTTGTTAGCGATTCCCGATAGTTGACTACGAAATTACTCAGAATACTATCAATGAAATACACCTGATAGTAATATCACCTAAAATTTTTGGAAGTCTTACCTTCTTTACATACGGACTTACCCGTTGGTCGCCTCATACATCAGTAGGAACGGCATACATAAAAGATATAACAATATTTTCAATTCCCTGCATAACTTAATCTTTTCGTTTAAATTTTTTTTTCTTCAAATCGAGGTACCTACAAATTAAATTACGAAATTTCAGAAGTTCAATGATGCAATTTTCAGTTTGTGAATTGAAAACCATCGAATAAAATTTATAAGCTTAGCTCCGGTGTGTTATGCAAAAAGGTCTTAGTTGGAGGTATGCAAGAAGAAAAGTAATCGATTGGTATGTGCGAATTAAAGTGGTCGATCGCTTACAAATCATGCCGTCGCGGATCAATCGCAGAACAAATCAATCAAAGATTAATTGCCACCTTTTGATTGAATGTCAGCTATTAATACAATTTCCTGCATTGCATGAACTATAGGTTCATTGTGGCGAAATACTTTTATATAAAATGCCAGTTCGGGTAAGTGTACTTAATTTCTCCCGCAATATACTTACAAAGTATCCGATAAGTATCCAGCCAGTGGGCATAGCAACATACCTTCACAGTTATATAGAGGTTTGGAGGCTCCAACATGAATGTTGAAGTCGTTGATCTTGTTCCTATTGGTTAAACGACATAACCTTATTTGTTGCAAAAACTCGGTTATAAGCTTAGTTCTAAGTCCTCATTTAGTCTATAACTCGAACGAGGTTTTTTGAACTGTTGTCCTCATATAATAAATACAAATTAGTTAATAATTAAATTTACCGTATAAAAAATGTGCTTAGTCTGCACAAAGTACGGAGAGCGGTTAAAATTGCAGTGCGACAGAAATGCTAACGCCGCCACTACCCTAAAATATCAGTTATGTTTTTGGGTCAAAAATTAACTACCTAATGCTCAGCATTATAGACAAACGGCTAAAAAGGTAGTTCACGAAGGACGATATGTCATACCCAACAACTGAATTCCGCCTTTTTCGTTCTTGGTGAAGGTCTTTTGGAACAGTTCTTCTTTCCACAATATTTATTTTCGTATCACTTGCCGTTATCAATATATCTCAAACCTCAATTACTGATTATGGGCACTTTCGACGGTACATAACCTACATATTTGGAGTCCTAACCTGCAGAGTAATATTTTCTAGGTTTTTTTGTCATCTCGGGAATATCATCCCTCAGTTTTTATTTTAAAGCTGGGCTCGTGCTCCCCGAGATCTGATCGGGATAAAACTCATGGAAACATATAGACATGGACACATATGTATGTTTCCATAAGTTTCATTAGTAAAAAAGAACACATCAATAAAAAAAAGACACATATTTGAAAAAGTCAGTGTTTGAGAAGAGCGCTGTTACTGCCCTATACCCCAAAGATGGTCATATACATATTTAATAATAATTATTATTATATATAATTTGCTTGTCATGTGGCATTACAAAGATTCATTCGTGTTATGACAAAGAAAACTGTTATTGTTAAAAAACACTTACCTGAAGCCAATATATTTCCATCCCTACTGAAACATAGACAATGAATAGAACCGGTGTGATTTGAAAGCGACGCAATTAGTTGGCCATGCGAGAGGTCCCAAACTAAAACACGATGATCGGCAGAACCAGATGCTAAATATCTGCCGCATATGGAAAATGCTAAACTGTAGATAGAAGCCTAGAAAAATCAATTAAACAATAATATATCTACAGTAATTTGGTATATTGATTTAACTTACCTTATGCCCAGTCATGAGACGGACGTAATTCCCTGTGAGACAATCCCAAAGACGAACAGTTCTATCGCTCGAACCCGTTGCTATATAGTTGGAGTTAGGATGAAATTGTACACACTGTAATGTAAATTTTAGCTAATCATCATTGCATACATAAAGTGCGAATATACTCACATCAACATCCGTTAAATGACTAACAAAAATACGTAAAGGTTGATGTGAATCAGTAGCCCATAGTCTGGCTGTTTTGTCGTGAGAGCATGTCGCAAAGTAATAGCCATGCGGAGAGAATTTTACATCCCAGACTGGAAATTGATGACCCTTATAAACGACCTTAAAATAATATACATTATATCACTTAATTCCTAAAGGAACTGTTCTTCTGAAATTACCACACAGGTCCAAGTATTAAATGACCAGAGACGAATCGTCGTATCTTCGGAGCACGATAACAGTAAAGTTTTATCTGGTGAAAATGAGCACCGGTATACCGGACCACTGTGTCCGTAAAACGTTCTCGAAGTTTCAGCCGTACGATCATCCATCATTCGTACCATAACATCTTCGGCATCCCTATCAATTTCTTTTAATTGTTCGGCCGACTTCATTTCACGCAGTTTTGATGGCGTCAACGACCAAATTTTTATATTCGCATCGGCAAATCCAACGGCTACCATGCTGGAGTCATCGCAAATTTCTGCACTGCAAATTTTAGGACGGTTTTATAAGTTTTCAGAAGAAAAAAATTCAAATTATCCTACCATGTAACACTATGTGCTGAATTTAGCAACGTATAGAAACAGACTGATGGTAAAGTATCTTTTCCTAGATTTACTCGTTTTGAAGCTTCTCGTAGAGATTTCATTTTCTCGAGTTTGTCAGCATCTTTAAGATCGGGCAAGGGAATACGATCGTGTGGTGGTGCATTCGGATCAGATTTTGATTTTTTCGAAAAGAGTGGATCCTTTTTCGATTTTTTCTTTTTTGGCGGTGCGTCTGGGTCCAAATCATCTTCTTCTTCGGGGGGAGTAGTTAACGTTTGAAAGTCTATCTGAAAACAGAGAGCAATTCGTTATTTTACAGCAAAAACGTGCACTTTCGGCAAGGACCAAGTTGGAATGGAAATCAAAGTCCAAAATTAGTCACAAACAATAATAGATAGTCAGTAGAAAAACGGTGTAGGATTACATTAAAAGTTGCTCCTGGGGCAAACTTAGACCTACGAACCCTCTTTTGATCGAAGTAAAATTTCACGGCAGCGAAAAGGCTGATCGACAAGGGATTCGCGACCAATAGTGAAAGAACGAGACAAAGAGCAAGAATTAATTTTACAGATTTACAGAACACCGATCGAGTTTTCCCCAAAACCGTACCGACAGAAATGCAGCATAAGGACGTCAAATTCGCAGTGCACAGGCCAAATCAGGGGCTTAAAATCATGGTAGGTGGCAGCATAAACAAAAGACCAACGAATTGGAAGTCGCTGATCGAATGTGTAAAGAAAATCTAGGCAGCTATCCAGTCTTCGGGATAGCTTCAGACTTAGAGCCTTAAGTTCCTCGCGCTAAGTTCCTCGTTAAAAAGATTATTTTTCAGAGCTAAGAGAATTTTATTTCATTTTTGATGTAACTCTAATGAAGTGCACAAGCTTAATACTTTCCACTTTTGCGTAGTTCTGAGTACAACAAAACCAATACAGTGAAATTGCCAATTTAAGGCAGGCGTCCACTAGGGCGGCCGGGCCGGGCCGCATCGCAAAAATCCGCCTGCCATACATTGTTATGGAAGTGCGTCCACTGAACGAAACTCGCGACGGAACGAAGTACGTAGAAGAAAAAATGCTCGCCGCACCGTTGCGATGCGGCCCGCCTCTAGTGGACGCCTGCCTTTACGGTACTCTTTCATTCTTTCAGTGCCGACAATTTAAAATTCGAACGCAATAAAATCTTCTATAAAGACAAATAAACGAGGAGGTTTACACGCCCGGAATGCATACAAGGGATAAGTTGAACCATCCTAGAACTGACATCTTCATCATGTCGAACCATAGCAACAGATTCCAACCTCCTGCTAATCTCATCGAAGACTGCGCCGGTATGCCTGTAAACGAGACCTTGAATCCAACACCTGGGAAGAAAGCAAAGATACCGCGCATCGTAGTTACTGAGTTAACTCAACCAACAGTAAATGCCATCATGAAGGAACTTCAAATTCATGACCATGAATTATAGCCGAACAAGAGTTATATCTGGATAGACTACACCAATATCACTATAGATGGAAGATGAACTGCGGTGTTGGAGCGGAAATTTTCTCAGTCACACACAATGTCGCAAACTCTTACCGTCTACTAGACCACGCCAGCGGAGATACTGGAGATCCCTAAGGCCTGTCGGACTTTGAAGCAAGACTCTACGCCAAAACGACATGCTGTAATACCCACAGACAGCCAAACCGCAATCAAGGCCTTAGATTCGGCTATGACCTCCTCTAAACTCGTCGAACAGTGCCGCGAGGAGCTAGCCTACTTAGAAAGTCAGCTCAAAGTAACCCCGTTTTGGGTTTCCGTCCACTGCAAGATAGAGGGTAACGAGCGGGCAGACGAATTAGCTAGGCAAGGTTCTGCTCTTCAGGGCTCTCTTGCGGAATCAGTTCAAGTCCCGCTAGGGACTTACTAACGAGTTGCGTCATAGATATGGACATCCTACTGCCGAAGCAGAACAGACGAGCTCATAAGCAGGAGTCGTGTAGACGTCTCCAGAGTCACGAAGGTCGGCACGGGGCACTGACCAATCGAAGGCAGCCAGGCTGGGTATTCCCTTTAACTCCCATTGCCGCAGTTGTAGGGATGCAAATGAGAGGGAGACAGGTATCCATCTTCTTTGCGGTGCTCCGGCTCTAGCCAGAGCCAGACTTCGTGCAACGACCAGATTAAGCGATTTGTGGTAACAAAACGTCACTTTCTGTGCTAATTGGGCCCTGTTCGACAGAGGGGCCACCACGTAAACCAACCAACCATATCAATTATTTTGGCCTTACTCTAGACAAGAACCTAAGAACAAGTTATGATCATGCCCTGTACCCATTATAAACCAGAAAATTTAAGCTCTCAACGGATAAGATAAAGCTCATTATTTTTAAACAGGTAATCTAGCCCATACTTTCCTATCTGGTAGCATCCTTCCTATAATCTGACGTTGTTGTTGTTTGGTGTGAGGGAAGACATGCAGCAACGCAGTTCATCTTGAGCACTTAGACAAAACATGGCACCTGTTATACTCGAGTCCCCCAGTCTATACTCGAACTTTTTCGTTCTCCTTACGAATGGCAAGAGCTCTTGTCGGAAGCGAGAACGAAGTTCCTCCATCCTCATAACATCAACGCCGTATACGTGCAATCTCGCAAAAGAAAAAGCTAGACACTCTAGAAGAAAATGTTCCGTTGTGTCGCAAGCAGTGCACATGGGATCGTCAACGATTTTCATTCTGACCAAATATAAGCCAGAAGTTAACCCTGTAACCATAAAAATATATGTACTGGAGATGACGAGCAGCGATTATTTTAAAACCGGACGATTCCACGCAAATGACTATGAACACTATGCTACTTTTAGCATCTTACTCACATTTATATTATACCCCGGTCTTGAACACGAAAAACACCTACCAATGGAATACTACGCTACTATTTGCATTTCACTGCCACCTGGCTTCAAAACGCTCCATACAAAAACGTTCAATCTGGCTTCAAAGTACTTCATACAAAAACGGCGTTTTGTCGTCTCCAGTATTTATATCTCTATGCCTGTGACCAACCAGACCAATTTCAGGTCAGGTTGAGGAGAAAAGCAGCAGTTCATCCACTTGTTCCCTCAACAAGGTTTCTAGTCTGCCGCATTCCAGTAAGAAGCCGGCACCTTGATCATCTAATCTGACATACTCTTGTGTCAACGAATCTAGCCAATATGTACATTCTTTTATGTGCTTCCGATTCTTCTGTGTATTTACTTGTTTTATCTGTAGATTAGATTAACTACTTTAAATTTAAATAGTCAAGGCTTTTAGAAAATTTCCTTGGATAAACTCACATTAAATCCTATAGTCATGTGGTCTAATCTCTAAATCAATTTATACTTGTAATCCTTAAATTACATTCCTGGTAATAAAGAAATTTTAATTTAATTTTAATTCGTTTCCCAATTGAATTAATAAGACCTAAAGTTATCCAAGGTTTTCTTCCATATTTTTCACGTTTGTTTCTACTAAATTGCGCTAATCGAAGATCCTGATCACTGTAATCATCATCATGAATGGCGCGACAGTCCAAATCGGACCAGGGCCTGCAGGATACAGTGTCTGAAGTCATCTCGGTTCAGCGCCCGCGTCCTCCAATTTGTGCATCTAAGAAGCGATCTGCAATCTGCGTCAACTGAGTCCTCGTATCTTTTTCGCGGTTTTCCCACCGGTCGTTTGCCATGAGCTCTACCTTTCAGTGTGCGTTTGGGAATTCTTCCGTCGTCCATTCGCTCCACATGGCCTGCCCATTGTAGCTTACGAAATTTTATAAGAGTCGATGCGGCTGGGTCGTCATAGATGTTATACAACTCGTTGTTGTACCGGATACGGCATTCAGTGCCTTCTCTTACAGGTCCCAAAATTTTTCGAAGAATTCGTCGTTCAAAAGCGTCTATTGATTTTTCAGACGCTTGGGTGAGAGTCCACGTTTCGCTTGCATATAGTAGCACAGGTCTTATTATTGTCTTATATATGCGAAGTTTGCTCAGCCTGTGCACTTTTTTCGATTTTAAGATCGGGAGAACCGTGAAATACGCCTTATTTGCTAGTGTGATCCGTTGTTTTACATCGTCTCGTTCGTTGCCGTCTATTACAAGGTGTGATCCCAAGTATGAGAAATGATCCACATTCTCCAGGTTGTAGTCCCCCACGGTCATATTTTGTCTAGTTGGCCCGTTTCTTCTTGTTTGGGTCATGAACTTGGTCTTATTCTCATTGATCCTTAACCCGACATCCTTTGCCGCTGAGTCTAGACAATGGAAGACTTCCTTCGCGTCTGGAATAGATCTGGCCATGATGTTTATGTCATCCGCGTACCCCACTAGTTGAGTGGAATTGATTAGTAGGACACTTCTGGTATCAACGGGTACCTTTCTGATGACATATTCTAGAGCGAGATTGAAGAGCATGGGAGCGAGATTGAAGAGCACGGGAGCGAGTCCATCTCCCTGCTTCAGGCCGGATTCTGTTCGGAAGCTTTGGGTAAGTTCGTTTTGTATCCTTACTTGAGATTCAGTGTCAGTCATGGTCATTTTTGTTAATCGGACGAGTTTTGATGGGATTCCGAAGTCAAGCATTATTTTATATAGCACATTACGATCTTTACTATCGTATGACTGTTGGAAGTCCACGAAGATCTGGTGCACGTCGATGTTATACTCCCAGCATTTTTCTAGCACTTTGTTTGACTGAGAATATCTGGTCAATAGTCTATCGTACGGTTCTGAAACCACCTTGGTATTCGCCAATAATACTTTCTGTATAAGGCTTTAATCGATTCTGAATTACTTTCGTCAGTATTTTGTAGGACGTAGACAACAATGATATGCCTCTGTAATTTTCACATCGCAGTTTATCTCCTTTCTTATAGATTGGACATATAATGCGCTGGCGCCAGTTGTCGGGTATTTTTTCTTCAATCCAAATTTTTGTCATGATTTTGTGTAGGAGATTGGCGAGGTATGAACCACCTCCCTTTAGGAGCTCTACTGTAATCGGCTGCCAGTTATTTTTACAAGGAAAAGGAATAGATAAAAGTGGAAGCTTGTAGTCTCATCTTAATAAAAGGATCGGTCTGCCGTTAATAGAAACTTTCACACATAGACTGGTTCAGCGACAATTGAATACTGTGTCAGGTAGGAACTATCCATTGTGCGCGAATAGGCGTCGTAAAGTTTCGAGTCTTTCATTTCTTATGATTTGTGGATTAAATAGCCACCACCTAACTTCATAAAAATATAAATACAGTAAAGTCCGTTTATAATGACGTTGAAGCGAAATCGCAATCAGGTCATACTAACCGGACGCCATATAAAGCAGACGTTGAATGTGCAGGAAAAAATTAGGTGCAACGAAAACAGCCATTTCGATAGAATCGTTTTTACATATTATTATAACAAAAGCAACAGGAAAACTAAGATGTATTTACAGAGCAAATTTTAAATTGTATTCATAAAATCAGTAATTTTGGTTTGCCGGTTGCCTGGTTTCATTTTTGACTTGTAATAACTGTCTATTATTGCATTGTGAACAGAAGACATTGCACTTTTCAGTTCTTCATTATCAATGTTGCTGTCTACGAACTGGTTCAATAAATCTGCCGCTTTCAACGCTTCTTCTGCACTAGGATTATTGTGCATCACCTCGGAGTCCTCGTCATCATCACTCTCCAATTGTCCACCAATAACATTTTGAACGATATTCTCGTCAGTTGGTTCTTCGTATGTTAAGAGATTATTATCTAAGTCAACGTAATCATCCCATACATCGGTTGGGATGCGCGACTGAGAAGCTTCATTTTTTATCCCAAGCGCCAATGGAATGTTATCGTTGTCAGAATCAAAATGTTCGTCAGGACATTGAGAAGATGACGTAGCACTGCTATCAATAAATCCGGCGTGTTTATAACAATTGAAAATCGTGCTTGGCGAGATCTTGTTCCAGGCGTCGTAAATCATTAAAATGGCATCCAAAATTGTAACATTTGTAGTAAAAAGTTCTTCGTTAGCATCTAAGCGTTCAATAATTTTAAGCACAAGATTTTTTCGAAAATTTGATTTTAGTGATCGAATAACACCTTGATTCATAGGTTTTAAAACAGATGTCGTGTTGGGTGGAAGAAAAGCAAGAGTTATAGACTTCAAATCAGAGATTTTCGGATGTGCTGGACAGTCATCTATAAGAAGTAAAATCTTTTTCCTATTTCGCACCAAGTCACGATCCCAGTCTCTAACCCACTTCTCAAAAATATCGGAAGTTATCCAAGCTTTTCGGTTATTTTCGTAATCAACTGGCAAGGATCTCACACCAGTGACACATCTTAGACGTCGTGATTTTCCAATTATCAGCAATTTTTTCTTTATTGTCCCAGTCATATTCGCCGCTACTAGGACGGTTATCCTTTCTTTCGACAATTTTCCGCCATTAGAAGTCTCACCTATGAACTTTAACGTTTTATCAGGCATCAATTTAAAGAAAAGACCTGTTTCGTCCGCGTTGAATATGTTATCGTCCGAAAATTGCCGTCGTAAATTAGGCCACTGATTTGTCAACCAATCTCTGACAATCCCTTGATCAACAGACGAGAATTCACCACTTATTTTGCCGGCAATGTTGTGCCTGGCTTTAAATCGATTAATCCAACTTGGTGTGCACGTGAAATTTATGCTGAGATGTGAAGCAAACACATTGGCCTTTTCTAACAACATTGGTCCACTGATTAGCATTCCTTGACTTTTTTGGGTTTTGAACCACTCAAGCAAAGCTTGCTCTACTTGGACTTGAGTTGATTTTCGAATTCGTTTAGGCTTCAACACATTCGAATTTAAAGATTCCTTAATCTTGCTTTTGCTTTTAAGGATCATAGATATTGTTGAATGACCGACACCAAATTCTTTTGCAAGTGTTGAATTCGATTCACCGTTTTCCAATCTACAAATAATAGCGCCTGTGTAAAGATAAGTTTTTGTTTTTATTAAGGCTTCGCCTTCGACAAATTAAAAAAATTAACCTTTTTCTTCAACCGTTAAAGCTATCCGACGCTGGGGAGGCATTTTTCGCGTGAAAATTAAAACAATCGATGTGCAAAGTGCAACACTAGGCGAACAATTTACCATTAAACAAAATACTTCCCAGGAAATAATTTTCTAAAGCAAAGATTAGGGGTGTGAGTTAATATGAAAACAATTGAATATGAACGTCATAATAACCGGACTAATTTGTAAGAAAAACACACGTCATTATAAGCGGTTGGCCATATTAACCGAAGTCATTCTAAGCGAATTAAAATGCATACTTTTTATATGAAAATCAAACTTTTTAGCGCAGTTGTGTCATACAACGATTTGTCATTATAAGCGAAGTCATTAGGTTTGTTCTTTTTGCCTACACTTTCTCCACTTTTGCTGTTCTTTTTGACGAGTGACGTCAGAGGCCGCTGTTCTTTTTGTCGAGTGTAGATTGCACTTTCTACACTTTTCTACACTCGCTCGAGAGCAGGTGTAATTTCTTACACTTTAGTGCAGCTTACCATCTGTCAAACTTGATGGTTGCATGCAGATAAGATTGACTATTAGCATTTATGGAAATTCTGTTTTCAATGAGTACATGCAAGAATTTTGTATGGCAATAAATTTGCATTGATAAAAGTGAAAGAATAAAGCAAATAAAAAAGTTCGAAATTTTAGCTGTCACGTTTCTACACTCTACAATTTTCGTGTAAATTGTATTACACTTAAAGTGTAGGCTACACTAAAGTGTACACTTAACCTGGCAAAAAGAACAAACCTATTATAAGCGGATTTCACTGTACCAGATTATACACACCAACGGCAGACAAGATGTGATTATGAAGCGAGAAAAATTATTAATGCTTACCTCTTTTAAGAGCCCGTAGTACACTCGAACCTTATTATCCTGCCGCTTTGCTTCGCCTGTAATCGCACCAGCCGTAGCCTCACACTGCGCCTTATTACGCGCCACACCTTCGTACAAATCGAAATACAGATGCTTGTTCACAATCTGCGAAATTATGTCCAGCTTCTTGTCTTGGATATGCCGTTTGAGGAGCGATAGCGAATCGCGCGACATCCGTATGATGAATTTCTCGGTTTCGAGCGCCTGTGCTAAATCGTTCTCCACGATTTGCGATCGTTTCGTGACGAGCAGCAACTGATTGATGTCGTCCTGATAGTAGTGCTCCTGTTCCGGCCCGAATTTCTCGAGAATCCGCTTGGCCGCATCGTCGTGTGCGTTCTGAATGAGTCTGAGATAAATTTGGGCAAGCACCGGATATAAAACCATGGCCAGTTCGTGTTTGTAGATGTCCAGGGACTCTTCGACGAAATTCCGGAGTTCGGAGTACGTGTTTTCGTAGATTTCGGGATCGCCTTCACCTTCGTAGGCTGACAAAACGCAACTAACGTCCGTTTCTGTGGCATCTTCGATTTCCTCTTTAAGGTTTGCCTCCTGCCGAAGAAGATCTTCGGTGGCCTAACGAGAAATAGGAAAAATGACGATAACTAGGGCTTTTGTGAAATCGACTTGGCGGCGGCCAAACGGTAAACAAACAAACAATTTTCACAGTTAAATAAATACGCACCTTTAAATTGTACTTCCGTATAAGTTTTAGCACAGCCAGTAAGTCACGCTTGTCACTCGCCATGACAACTTTTGTAAGAAACAATTTGCGCGACAAAAAGTAAACAGAATGAAATCTGAAACTGATGTCTACAAAAAAAACTTCTCCTTCAGCTTATTGACAGTATAGAACTGACATGACGCGTCGTCAACCATCAAGGGTGCGTTCAGAAATAAACTCGCATTGAATTACTGAATTAGAGCTACCTTCAGAGCGAACATGTACCAGTGCTGCCAACCTTAAGGTTGGCATGCATTACTGCATTGAATGGCATATATTTGCTTGGATTGAAATAAAATTTTCTGAATCTAAATCTGAATCTGTTTGGATTTAAGCAATTAATATAGCCGCTGCAGTCACATCAAATTCAAACCTTAATAAATGTTGCTCTAATTTTCTATCAAATAAAATTTTGAATTATCGGTTATCGCTAGTCTAATTTATTAAGGCGGTTTCCTATGATGTTCTGTTACGTTCTAACTGGAACTTTCCTCCAGAAAAATTCAACTAGCTTAGTACGTTTCTTATTTGACTCCCAGCAGGCAGACCATAGACATCGAATAGTGGTGAAATTTCTACACATTTTCAACGAACATATAAGTCCATATGTGCGAGAGAGATGGCACAAAAGTCTACGTTAAAATGTAAGTAAAATTCAATAGATTTTCTACATGCACGAAACAAGAAAACTTTTACAGTAAATACGTAAAAGTTAAGGGCAGGTATCAGTTCATGACGATGAAAAAATTCATTTTAACCTTATTATTTTTTAATAATAAAGTATTGTGATCGACCTGAAATTTCCAAAAAATTTGCTACCCTGAAATTTTGTATTTACACGTTTTAGGACTAGTAAACATAAAAAAAGCAAAAAAAAATGTCCGTCTGTCCGCCGTAGACGCCGTACGCAAAATCGGTTGACGGCGCGTAGCTCCCAAACCCGTTGAGATATTAAGTTAAAATCTTTATGGTGGGTAGATTGGGTGAACCCCTACGGATGGTATCCTTTAAGGGGGTGGGGGTGTGAGGGGGTATGAGGGGGGAGCATTTTAGACGAAAAATTTTGGATTCTAGATCTCAGAAACTACTTATGCTAGTAGGCTGCAACTTGGAACTTATGTAAAACTATGATAGTGGGGTGTGAGGATGTTGGGTGGAAAACTTTGGATTACAATATCTTCCGAACCAATTACACCAGGAGGATCAAATTTGGTTTCTGTACATGGGATCACAAGTTGAGTCTACTGAATGTAAATTTTTTGAGGGGGAGGTTGAGCACGAAAGTGGGAGGGTAGCAATTTTTATATCTCGAGAACCGTACCACTAATTTTACAGGAGTTGGAATCAGTAGACTTCTAGTAGGGAAAAAAATGTTGAGGGTGTGGGTGTTGGGGGTGATGGTGAAAGTGGGTTAAAGGGAAAACATTTTGATGTTTATTTCTTGAAAACTGTAATGAATAGAACACTAAAAATTTACGACTATATAGAACTACTATAGAGACACCATAGAAAAATAAAATGTTTGACAAGGGTAGCACGGTACAGGGGTGAGGGGTGGTTTTTATACTCTAGATGAAATCATATAGAGTATTATAAGTTTAATCCAGCCCAAAAGTTTGTAACGCATAGAACCAAGCCTCGGACGAAAAAAAGTTATATATTATTTTTTGTTTATTGGGGCCAAAAACCTCAAATCAGCTTGACCTCCGTCCGTCCGTCCGTCCGTCCGTCCGTCCGTCCGTCCGTCCGTCCGTCCGTCCGTCCGTCCGTCCGTCCGTCCGTCCGTCCGTCCGTCCGTCCGTCCGTCCATCCGTTAGCACGATAACTCAAGAACGCCTCCACCTAGGATCTTGAAATTTGGAATCTGGGTGTTTGGTTGAATTTGTAAGACTAAGTTCGTTAACGGGAAAAATCGTCCTACTCCTTCGAGTAGCTGCCATACAAAATGTCCTTAAAACACGTGTTCAAGAATATTGACCAATAACTTCGGAACGCCTAAAGCTCCGACTTTGAAATTTTGTATGTGTTACTTTTTCGATAGTTGGAGCTAAATATATGATTATGAAGAAAATCCTATTAGTCCTTCGTGTAGCTGCCATACAAATATCCTGTCAAAATGTCTACACTTAATTTACGAAACTCATAATAACTCAAGTAATCTTTTAGCTACGAATTCGGAATTTTGTACAAATTAGTTTTTAGTGAAAAGAAAGTTCGACTTTACTAGTCAGCGAAATCCTTTTACTCCTTCTGGTAGCTGCGATACAAAATGTCCTTAAAACACGCGTTTTAGAATATTGGCAGAAAACTTTAGAAGGGTTTAAGCTACGACTTTGAAATTTTGTATGTGTTATTTTTCCAATAGTTGGAGCTAAATGTATGATTATGAAGAAAATCCTATTAGTCCTTCGTGTAGCTGCCATACAAATATCCTGTCAAAACGTCTTCACTTAATTTACGGAACTTACTATAACTCAATTAATCTTTTAGCTATGAATTGGAAATTTTATACAAATTAGTTTTGAGTAAAAACGAAGTTCGAGTTTACTAATCAGCGAAATCCTTTTACTCCTTCTGGTAGCTGCCATACAAAATGTCCTTAAAACACGTGTTCCAGAATATTGGTCGATAACTTCAGAAGGGTAACATTGAAATTTTGTATGTGTTATTTTTCCAATAGCTGGAGCTAAATATATGATTATGAAGAATATCCTGTTAGTCCTTCACGTAGCTGCCATACAAATATCCTGTCAAAATGTATTCACTTAATTTACAAAACTCACTATAACTCAAGTAATCTTTTAGCTACGAATTCAAAGTTTTGTACAAATTAGTTTTGAATGAAAAGAAAGTTCGGCTTTACTAGTCAGCGAAATCCTTTTACTCCTTCTGGTAGCTGCCATACAAAATGTCCTTAAAACACCTGTTTAAGAATATTGGCCGATAACTTCAGAAGGGTTTAAGCTACGTCTCTGAAATTTTGTATGTGTTATTTTTCCTAGAAACATTTTTCCAAATTTTTCGATATCTAACCCCTAAGGGGGTGTAAGGCGGTTATGTATCATTCTTTTTCACGAATTCCGATATATTTCTTAGGTCTAATGACATATAGAATTCACTTTCACTTCTAAATGCTTTGAATATAGTCGGGGAATAAACCGATTTAAAGTATTTTTTGATATTAAACACCCTGGGGAGTAAGACATTGTTCAAGTTTTGACGAATTCCGAATTTTTTTTAGGTTTAATGAGATCAAATTCACTTTTACTTCTATGGAAT
Source organism: Beris morrisii (assembly GCA_951812415.1). Lineage (NCBI taxonomy): Eukaryota > Metazoa > Arthropoda > Insecta > Diptera > Stratiomyidae > Beris > Beris morrisii. The sequence goes on along the minus strand of OX638313.1, from coordinate 49,623,147 downwards.
ATTCTATTGATAAAAAAAATACGTTAATAAATAAAAAAAAAACCGCCAACAGTCTGGGCGCAACTTTATTATTTTATGGGTAGAAGTCCGAAACGTGTTTAATGATGAGATGCGGTGTAGGCTACCATGCGACTGACAACCTAAGGAATAACCAGGAGGCTATTTGGAACGTTATTTTTTAGGTTGTCAGTCGCATGGTAGCCTACACCGCATCTAAGCATTAAACACGTTTCGGACTTCTACCCATAAAATAATAAAGTTGCGCCCAGACTGTTGGCAGTTTTTTTTTATTAATTTTTATCCTTAAGCTATTGAGAATACGTAGACAAAGGGATATTTCGATATCGAATGTATTTCACGAGTTACAGATCGATTTGCGGAACGGTCGGCCGACATTCAATACGATTTTTTTATAACTTCAAACTTTAAACGCGTTTTTCTCGAAACCACTTTTTCCGGAGCGCGGTACGATCTACAGCTTCAATGAATGAACCGATTTTAATGAATGAAAGCTTAAAACAAAGTAAACTAAATTTGGGGGGCCCCAACGTCGAGTTTTTTTTTTTTGTTGCCCTTTTTTTTTATTTGAGTTTTTAAGCTAAAAAAAGAGTGAAAAAACTGTTTTTTTTCCAAATAGCTGCCATTTAAGTCTCAGGGGCGTTTTTTTTAAGATCGGAAAATGATAGGGCCCCGCAAATTTAATCTAGTTTCATAAAATTATTGGTTTCAGATCACTTGGCAAGGCTGTAGAAGGTACCGCGTGCATCAACTCACGCCGATCGCGGCCTTACGTCATGGGAGCTGGAGCCGACATTTTGCAATATTTTTTTATGAAAAAATTCACAACTATTCTTCACTTGTACCTCTATAAAACCCGCCAATGGTTTTTTCCATATTATATTTATTTTATATCCAAAAAAAAATCCTGAAATTGAGGCATTTTTCGGGCCTTTTTTGCTGATACCTGACCTTAAGTCAAATGAAATTTTGATTGCAACGAATTCCGTGTTACATGGGAGGTGCAGGAAGGACTCACTCCAATTATAGCATATTTATCCTTTTACCTGGAACCATTTAAAAACTAATGTTTTCAGTTGCTATAGGTTTACCATTCTGCTCCAGCAGTAGGATGGTTATATCTTCCTAGATATAACGCAGCTAGTTAGTCCACCTGGAGTTCGCGTTTGAAAGAAAGTGGGAGGATATTTCGCGCATAACAGTTCCTAGCGGGACTTGAACAGATTCCACGAGGAAGCCCTCAAGAGCAGGCCTCTGGTTGCCCTCTATCTGTGTTTCTGTGTCCGGGAACCCAAAGCACGGTTACTTCGTAGAGATGGCGACGATTAATCAAAATATTAAAAAATAATAAAGTAAAATGAAGGTCGACTTTGCTATTGAACGAAATCTGAAAAAGACACATAGTGGCATTTCCTTCGATTGGTAACCATGGTCCTAAAAAGTATAAATCCGAATTCAGTATTTCATCTTGAGTATCATACGATTGATTTGCTGCCTATCGTAATAGCGGTATGTTTTTCTCTGGCTTCCTTTAGCTCTAATCAGTCTATTGCAAAGATTGCCAGAAAGAGGTGTTAGTACGATATTATCAACGGAAAATGTTAAAGGTGATTCATTAACATGGCATCCAAACATTCCTTATGAGTGACTAAGTCCTTCTTTCTCATTTAGGTACTTCAATCGTTTCTTTTTCATACGAAAAATTCGTTTTATTTCTTTATAGAACATCAACATTTTCCTTATTCTAGTTTTCTGTTCCGATAGAAAAACATTTTGAGTATTTACAAAATTGTATGAAAATATTTACAAAACATCGGCTTTTATTTAATTATTTGGAGCATGCAATAGTTGTTTATCTTTTAATAATTTTATATCATAAGGCAATTTAATTGGTAGAAGTTTGATAGCGCATAAGTCATCATAAAATAGATAGAACTGTAATTAGGCTATTAAAATGTAAAAAAATATAAAATTCTTTTTTTTATAGAAATTAGCGTAATATCGGGAAATCGAGAAATTCTTTCTTTGGTATATTTAAAAACAAAGTAAATAATCAGTAATTAAAATAAAACTAATGAAAAACAAAATTAAAAAAAAAACTTAAAAAAATAAATAATACGAAATTCAGTAGTTCGCAACTAAGAAATAAGTAAGCCCGCTATGCAAATACATATGGCGCTCATGAATGACCAAGGTTGGCATAGAATTCCATTATTTTCTTCACCTGTAAGAGAAATATATAAATTAATAAATTTATTCTACACATAGAGAATTATTTACCTACCTGTTTCTTTATTAGCTTCCAAGCGAGATATTTGGTTTTGAATTTCTTCTTCGATTATGTTTTCATCTGAAACCTTTTCTATATCATCTAAACGGACATAAAAGGTAAATAATACAAAAATTAGTAACAGTGTAGGATTTAAAATAGTAATAATAAAAAGTACATATATTGTTATCCCAAAAAATTAGCTGATGAAATATTGTTACATGTTCGCCCAAGACACTCGACAATGATATCGAAGCTTCCAGCGAAACTATAACATTCCGATGTCCAATTGGAATAGTGTAGAAAACTCGATACCTATACTTCTCGAATGTTCTACACTCCGTATGTTCTACACACGCCAATGAATATGCTGGAAATATCTCGACACCATGAAGTATACATATATGTTATATGTAGGATAGGTAATCTGGCAACCCACAACAAACACCAAACTAAGCATGCATTCTCCAGCCTAAACAGCTCCAATAAGACTGATGATTACATAAGGATTGCCTAAGGTTTGGTGAGTCCTCTGCATGAAGGTTTGTCAGTAGAGGCACAACAAAAGGTAGTGCACTCCTCCTCATTCATTGGAATTGAAATTGTTAGCAAACTAATATCTAAACTGAAATTAAACTTTAAGGTCATTAGTTATACAAACACTCGGATCTCTCAGCTGAAGGTGTAAATTAATCAGGTAATTCTTCAAAAATTGTATGTCAAACTCTGGAAAAATAACCACCAAGTTTTTTTTGGATACGCAACTGCATACTCGTATATTGGAAATCTAAAATCCAAGGGGCGGTAAGATAAGCGGGTTTGAATCTTACTCATAACATGATAAGTAAGATGAATCAAAGAACCTCAATTAAAGAGCCATGAATTGCCAAAGGTGCCATATTGGGATTAAAGCATAAAATCTACACTGTATACTTTGTCAAATATAATAATATAATAAATCGAACTCTCCTGGCTAATTTCAGTCCCGGTGATATCACAGTAATGAGATGGGATCGAAAGGATGGAAATATGATTCTTCTCTTCTACGCGCACTTGCCACATGGAAAGCATGCACTAAGATTTGATGTTTGCATGGTAGTCGTAATGGCGAAGTAACATAAACTAGATCTAGTCTTGGAGTGTGATGCCAACACCCATCATACGATTTGGAGTAGCACGAAGATCAACGAACGAGGTGAGCTTATTTAATTTCCTAACTACACGTAATTAAGTATATGTAACCTTTCAATAAAAGAGTCTGGTGACTGCTTGAAATTCGCGGATTATGTGCATATCAAAATATTTTCATATTTTGAGCAAATGGGGAGGAGGTACTGGATGTGAAATTCGTTAAAGAATCGAGCAATCTTAAGACAGACAACAGGAGAGTCTCCATCAATCATGCATTTTTCGGGTTTTTGGCTTACAGTGTTAGAAAGTCATGGGTGTGTTATGACAATGGACCAATCGAAAGGTCTACGGGCCATTATTAATATCGTCAGTTAAATTCTAACTGAAACTTTAACCGGAACTTTTGTATGAAAATCTGTCAGTTAAAGTTTCAGTTAGAACGCAACTGAACATCGTAGGAACGGGTCTACGTGAGTCAAACCATGGTTTAGATAACTGCCACTATAACCTAACCTAGCTGTTATCGTACGGTGGTGGCGCAAAACAATGGAAATTGAAAAGGAAAACAGATATTGTGGTCTATTCTGTGTACAGTCACAAGTCACAATTTTAGCGGAGAGTCACAATTTTAGAAAATCTGTGACTTTTCATATTCTGGCATAAGTCGCAATTTCGACGTTTTAAAAAAACCTCACTAAATTGTGACTAGCGAAATAGATGACCACAACTGCGGGCCAGGTACACAAATTTAATGTTTCCTGAAGTTATAGTACTTAGGACGTATTCGAATACTTTGCTTCGTCTATGACTACGTCTATGTTGACGTCACAGCATAGCATTGCTATTATAACAGTTTAGAAAAAGCTTAGCTAAACACCGTCAAAATGGCTCAGCTGCTTATTTGACATTTCATAAATCAAAAACAAAATCAAATTCAATAGAAAAATTTGAATTTTTTTTAAGTTTGCTAAGATTGACTGATAGCTCAGCTGTCGTAAAAGTAGTCAAGACACGAACCGAAAAGACACACTTTGCTATGTCTGACGTCATAAACTGTTATAACTACACGTAGACGTAGTCGAAGCAAAGTATTCGAATACGACCTTAATATTGAAATGAATGGAACGTTTGTTATATAAGCTGCTGTAATTACTGGAAGAAGCTTTGTGTAATTTAAGGGTGTTAGGAAGAGCCACACTCAGAAAATTGAGGAACGCAATTGATCCGTTTTCATTAATCGACAATACATTTGAGAGTTACTTCGCACTTCCACGTTTTAAATGTTTAGTAAGGTACACAACTTTGCATACACCTGCAAAGGCCGAATTGAACACTGATACTAACACAGCATCATCATTTTCACATCACTGGATCTCTCCAGCTATGTAGAGAAATTTTTGTGACCATTCTTGTGACTGCAGCGCCAGAATACGAAAAAACTATTCGATTATAAAGCCTTACGGACCTCGATCAAAATTTTGCCATGCTAATTAACTACATATAATATCTCTACCATCTCTACAGTGAAAAATAGTGGAAAATTCGTTGTGTAGAATACTGTGGAGAAGTAAACAGCTGTTTGTTTGACATTTACATTTTTCAAAATAAAATTTATTATACGCGTGTTTTTTATGGTAATTAAGTGTCATGGATAATAATATTGGCCACGGTTAATTTTATACGCGCATAAAAAATCTTAAAATCTGCTTTGGTTTAAAAAAAATTAAAAGAAACACTCGATATCACAAAGACCAAAGTCAGTTTGAAAAACTGACAAATTCAAATTCAAATCAGAAGATGTTAAAATTATCGTACCGCAATGCAAAATTAAATAGCAGCGCATTTAAATGGTGGCGGAAAATTGGTCTTCACGGTTTCAGCACCATCTTTTGCTCGATGAGCGAACTGTCAAATCGTGGCAGAATTTTGACACGAACTCCGTACCACCAAATAGAAAGCCAACGCGAAAATCGAGTTGGCAAAATTTTCACAACTTTTTTTACATATGGGAATCAAAATTTTGATCGAGGTCCGTACTAGTGATGGGTTGATACCGATATATGGCGATATCACCTAATGCGAATATATTCATTACGCGGTATTATAATATCTAAACTAATACGTGAATATTACTAATATCTACTGTATCATGTCGAGCTGGTGCTAAAGTTAAGCTGAAGTATTTGAATTTTGAATGTCAATATGAATTCGAAAATGCACTATTATTAGCGGCTTATTGCAGAATATCTGATTGCTGAAAAAATTGTAACCCGGTATAGACACTATGAACACAAAACCAAAAATTCATGAAAATCAAAACCAAAAAAACCAACAAAGATGTTAAACGTTACGGATTTACCCATCTACCCTTGCCCAAACTTACGAGGTGCGAAATCACACATATTTACTCTACTATCATTTTCATTGTCCGATATATGTAAGTTCTATTAAATTCCATTGCTATTTTCAAATCTAACAACACCCACCCTTTCCTCCTTACATAACGCATAGATTTAGCGATCTATTTTTCCTTTACTTACTAGGATCCAAATTGCACTAATTTACCAATCTACTCTTCTTTTCCTCTTACAATAAATTGCATACATTGTCATTCATATCTTCAAAGTAGACATTTACCAATCGTTCCTTTTCTTATGGATTCATGGGAGGTATGTGCGGCTTCTGCCGGCTCTACAAACTACTCTTTTCCTTACCTACTAAAGGTACAAATATTGATATATATTCTTTGGTTACTTACAGATTTACCCTTCGGTCCTTTCCCTTCCGATAAATATTGAATTTGTTGTTTAAATCTAACATAATATTCCCTTACTCATTTACACTTTCCTTATTTAATGTGAGGTGGTAGGTGAGAAATTGCACAGGTGTACTTTCCCAGACCCTTTCCTTCGTAAAGTGCCTGCTTTCTTTCTCTAGAATGTGCTCAATATAATCGTAAATTTTTAGTTTTTATCCTTTGCGGTTCTCGAAAAATAATAATCAGATTTTTTTTCTTTTTCACCCTCTCCCACCATCACCCCTACACTCCCACCTTCAAAATTGTTTTCCCTGCTGGAAGTCTACTGGGCCTAACTCCTGTAAAATTTCTAAGATCATATCTAGTACGTTTCGTACTGGAGAGAGATATATTAATTTATTTTTTTTAAAATTGGCTATCCCCTCACTTTCGTGCTCCACCTCCTCTCCAAAAAGCTTACATTCAGTGTACTCCACTTGTAATCTTATATACAGAAACCAAATTTTATCTTCCTGGTGTAATTGGTTCGGAAGATATTTAAATCCAAAGTTTTTCACGCCACACCTCCACACCCCACCACCCCCCTTAAAATTTTTAGACCTTATCTAATCTCCTATTATCTCTTAAGATAACCACAAAGTTTCAACCTTCTGACATCAACCGTTCAGAAGATATGGATTTTAGAATGTTTCAATCTCAGCTTTCAAGCGTTTCGGACACATTGTTTTTCCCCCACTCCCACACCCTTCAACCTGTATCGACAATTTTATAGCAATTGGGCCCACGATCATAGTTCTATATAAGGTCTAAATTTCAGCCTCCTAGCATAAGCGGTTCCTGAGATCTAGGAACCAACATTTTTCGCCTAAGACGCTCCCCCCCTCTTCCCAATTACACATCCAACCCCCAAAAGACACGATGTGGTAATGGCAATATTCCCTACCATGTATTAGGTCAGATATTCATATTAGTATGTATTCACTGATATCACATATTAGTATGGATTCGCTAATATCACATATTAGTGAATATTAAATATTCACTAATATTTGATATTCACTAATGTGTGCACATAGCTCCCATGTATCCACAGGAAAAGGGACGATCGGTAAATGTATGCTTTGAAGATATGAATGACAATGTATGAAATTTATTGTAAGAGGAAAAGAAGAGTAGATTGGTAAATTAGTGCAATTTGGATCCAAGTAAATAAAAAATAAATAGATCGGTAAATCCATGGTATGGGAAAGGGTCGATGGGAAATGAATATCATGATATTCGAATATCTGATATCGGCATATTCCTAATATCTTATATATCCTAATATTAGTAATATCATAGCGAATACTAATATATTAGTTTCATCTCTACTCCATACTAGGCTTAAGCGTAGTCACAAAATTTTAGTCACAGCAGGTTGTGACCAGTGATAGGTCACAATTTCAGAATAGGGCCGATTATCAGCAGTTTTACCACATCTTATAAGCATTTTTAGTGCCGTATTATTCACTTCGGATTATTTTCGCCTTAATCACTGGTTAATTTCTCTGGGTATAAAATGGCATTATTCACGTCAGGTTAGCGATTTAATAGGTCGGGTTATCTTAACGACTGGTTTTCCATTTTTCCATTATTTTTCCAGTCAAACGTCCAAAATTTTATTAATTATTTACAAAAAGTGAAATTTTTCTTTTTTTGTGAATATTTAAATTTGTATTTTCAGGAAAAATGTGAATTATTAGCTGCAATTTTATAATGGTTGCGGATCTGGGAGCAGTACAATCGTTGTGTGTGATTCACAGCTTACATGTTGAACGAAAACCATTCCATTTGATTCCGATAGTTTTTTGAGTGTGTGCCACCGGGTGATTGGATTTTATAGTGCGTACAACAGTCTAGAATTGTAACTCCCAAACTCTTCATCATCAATGACGCGACAGCCCAAATTGGGCCCTGGCCTCCTGAAGTCGTTGCCTCCAATCGTCTCAATCCAAAGACGGCGTCCTCCAGCTGCTAATTTTTAACATAGCTTTGCTATCCTCATCAACCGAATCTTCCCATCGTTTGCGTGGTTTGCCTACTGGCCTGTTACCAATCGCTTTGCCTTTAAGAGCACGTTTGGGGATTCTTCAGTCTTCCATCCGCTCAACATGGCTAGCCCACTGCAGTTTACGTAGCTTGAAGCTTCTGGCTCTTCGCAGAGTTGATACAACTCATGGTTGTATTTTATTCGCCAGTTCGTTCCTTCCTTCACAGGTCCCAAAATTTTTTCGGAGGAAATTTCTTTCGAATGCGCTAACTACTTTTTCGGAAGCCCTTTCTAACTATTAAATTTAAAATTTATTTGATGGGAAGATTGCGCGGACCCCTTCAAGTGGTGACTTTCTGATGGGTGGGAGTGTGAAGGGAAGAGGTTTGAGGCGTTTTAGACGAAAAATTTTGGTATTTATATTTAAAAAATTTCAGAAATTTGGAACTTATATAGATCTATGATATTATACCCATTTGAAATACATTTGTTTACATGAGTGAAGAGGTTTGGGAGTTCAGGAAAAAAAACAAAGCGGCCGAAACGCTCGAAAGCTGAAATCGAAACATTCTAAAATCCTTATCTCCTAAGCGATTTAAGTCACAAAGTTGAAACTTAGTGGTTGTAGACTTGGTACTTGGTGAATAGATCGAAAATAAATTTTTGAGAGTGGTCAGTGGCGTGGGTGGGTGGTGAAAAACTTTATTTTGAGATGTCTAACGAACTAATTACACCAGAAAAAAGGAAATTTGGGTTATGTTTAAGGATGGATGGAGGAGATCGCTGAATATAATTTTTTCTGGGAGGTGGTGGATCATCGAAGGGATAAGAATTTTTATAAAAAATCACATCTCATATCTCAGAACCTGTGTAAGATAGAATCTTAGAATTCATACGAGAGCTAGACCTTATACACCACTAGCTGAAAACTGGGGGGAGATGGTGGACGGAGTGAGGGTGGAGAACGATAAAATGGAAAAAATTCATTTAGCTTTGCAATTCGGAATCGGCAGAAACAGTCTTTGACGTCGCATATGTCGATGTCGATTCGTTGTGCCATTTTGTATTGGCGACGCTCGAGTCATCTTCTTCGTCAGAATCACTCCAATAATCCCTCAAATGAGCTCTTGCTCATTCGTGAATAATACAAAATTTGTCAAATCGCCGGTTAAATCCCTGGGTATCGCAGTAAACTGGAACTTTTTCACCGGTTAAATTTTTTATCTGGGTAACTTTAATCAGTGATTAGAAAACCAGCGAATCACCAGTTAAAAACGATAACCGGAGGTGAATAATACCAAATCTCTGGGAAAACTGGAATTAAATAGAGGTTATAAATAACCCGAAGTGAATAATACGGCCCTTAATGGATTTTTTTTTATGGTGCAAGGAGTGGTAGAACATGTTTTCACAGCACTCTCATATGAATTGGCTCATGCATGAGATGGACATCAGTTCATTTTTGTAAACTTTTAGAAACAAATCTATCACAATTCTGTACTATTTATATAATAAAGTAAAAGCGCCTATAGTCTAGCCTTTTTCTAGTAGGGATGGGAATCGATTGCTCAACAATCGATTGTTGCAAGACCGATTAATTTAAAATGTTCGTTTAAGATCAATCGATTAATTGATGCCTTCTAATCAATTAATCGCGTAATTTTTTAGTCCCAGGGTTGTCGTATACTTATACGTAGGCTTTATAGGTAGATTTGACTTGAATCATTATACTTTTAACATTGTGATTGTCCAAACATAAGATTTTAACTTTGGTGGATTCTTTTCGTACATATAGCGGTAAATGTACATAGAAAAGGTATTAAATTGTGTATATTATGATAATATTTATATGAAGAATTTTTCTATCTTTCTCTCACTGTCTCACATGTAGAGCTTATAGTCCGTTAAATTTCCAATTAAGTTCCTGGCTTTGGTTTTTATATGGTTATGAAAAACCATGTTCGACATTTGAGGATGAATGTGGAAAGGTCAAGATATTAAGGTTACAAAAGCCTTTTGATCACCTATCTGAACAGAAGAAAGATTTTGCCAAAACACTTCTTCTAAATTAGAATTATTATTTTGCAAATAATTATTTAACAGTCTAAATTAATCATCGAGTTTTTGTAATTTATGGTCTTCAACAACAATGTGCTTTCATTGTACACTGAGAGAACAGATTTATTGCTGCAATAAAAATATACACATATGCCAAACGAATTAAAACGGTTGTAGGAAAAGTTCCTATCCCATTATTGGAACCGAAATTCTGGGTTGGTCTTACCGAATTTTCGTTTATTGGTATCGAATATATTTTCGGACAACTGAATTATTTGTCTAGCCAACTAGAATCTCTTAATGCACAAATGCGCGGGTTGTTGATAAACTCTAAAAAAATTGGAGTTATTTGTGTTAAATTCTACACTGAATTCTTTTTCGTTACCTAGGAGGAGGTAGAGAATTCTTCTAAGACACTATTTTCCTTCTTCAAATATTATTTTTTACTTATTGACTTAATAAAACCCATGGCTGTAGGTAGGAATCGAACCTGTGTTGAAAGTTTTTGGAGTGGCGCGCGTAACCAAGACCTTTCATTTTCATTTCCCTATGTGCAACTTAACTTAGTGTGGATTAACTAAGTTACCGCAACATGTATTCGGATAGTGGAACACACATTTCGGTTTCCACAGCAGAATGTTGCTGAAAATAGTTTGTGATGAACAATATTCAATTGCAACTGCCAACATTATATTGCGGCAATCAATATTGAATTGCTAGACATTTTTCTGTTCGATTCTTTCAACAGAATCGTGCAAACAACGTAAATTGATAGTCTTGACAGAATGGTTCTATTGCACGTATTACGTGTTTATTCCCTTAAACGAATCTGTTTTGTACAACCGAATATCTATTGCCTCAAACTAATTCTTATTAGCGTAACTTCGATTGCTGCAATGAAAATTTTATTGAAGCAATCTCTTGCCAACAAATTATTTCTCTCAGTGTATAGTTCTCACTAAAATGCTTTTATTGTTGATTTTGGTATCTATGTACAGTGGATTCCGTTGATAATTGACACAATATAATAGGATAAGTGCATTAAATTTGACTGGAAAAGGGTTTTAGAATCTTGTTATAAAATACGTAGAAAGAGGTGTCCAGTAAGTAGGTAAGGAGATAAGCATAAAAGTATGTAGATGTACTAAATTTTAGCTAGAGTTGGCGATTCAGTTCCGAATTTGAGACCGAAAGAAACAGCAGGAGTAAAATAATTCCAATAATTTGATATAGGAAGCAGTTTTCTCATCGAAATTTTGCTTGCTGGGTTGTTATTACCAAACGTGTGTTGCTGGATCTCTTATGAATCCACAATTTTTTTCTATTACAGCTAATTTTGTAGTAAAATGTTGCCAAATCTGTCGAACATCGAATTTTTTTACTGTTTTGTTCTATTAATTAACTTTAACTAATCGATTATGTCGATTAATCCACATCACTTATATCGATTGATAAAATAGACTTCTTTAAAAAAAATTAATCGATTAATCGAATCGAAATCGACCAACCCTACTTTCTAGCAACAACCCGGCGTTTCTACTTACAAGGAGTGGTCGGATGACTACTTTATATGTTATGAAAAGATGTGTTTGACCTCCAAGACTTCAAAACTAGTGAAATCGCAATTTTCTATTTCTAGCATGAGCCAATTCATATCCAATGAGCCTTATTAACAAACTTCGCTTTAATTTTTCGGCCTAACTTATTCAGATGAATACGATTTCAACTGACTAGCTCAACGTGCAGACAGACAGGCAGACTGACGGACAATCGACGAGCATCATCGAATAAAAATTTTTTTCGTTACAAATTTTAGGTCTTGAATGATCAAGCGTGAAGCTTGTATTACTATACACTGTATGCGACTATGTCAAATATTTCACTATTCTATCAGATAGTGTAATTGTCAAATTTTTGTTTATCACATTATTTTTTTTGGTCTATTTTGACAGGAAAAACTTGATTGAACTTTTCGTAAATTTTTTTTAGTTAAATATTTTACAGAATGGCATACAGTGTAGTACATACTAGCTTGAGACTCACAGTTATAAATAATTTGCTTCGTTTTCTCGTAATCTGTTTTGGGAATTGTCAAGACACACTTCACTGTAGCGGGAGATGTAATTTCACTCCAAGGTTTTTTCGCAGTCGCTGTTACATCGAAACCCTTTTTATCATTTTTCGCTTGTAGTTCTGTACTTAATAATGCGTCGTTGATCCTGTGGAAAGAATAATATGTAATTGAGTTCTAGAGAAATAAATTGAAATCGTTGCTGTTAAACGAATTTCGTTAAGCATCCTTAAAAATTATACTAACGATATTGCTAAGTGTGGTGCTGGATGAATGTCTTGGACATTACAAGAAACCGCCAGGTCATCCCCTTCTTCGTCTACAGCGGCCTCTAAGTCGAAATCAGTTTCAGGACCTAAATTTGTTTTATATACTTTTTAAGTTTTTCGCTTTTGTACCTTATTTTATTTTAGTACTTATAATTATTAGTTCGGAGGATTTCCGTGAAATGCTTTGAAACGACTGCACTGCGCACATATACGTGCCGGTCATATTAAATTCGGGGCTCCTTATCGAGATCGCTCGGTATCGATCGTGTTTGTCCTGTGATAATGAAAACGTTGTGTCGATGTGCGTTTTCATTGAACCCTATAAAATATTTATATTAATGCTACTAAACATACACATAAATCACATTTATGACAGGAACATTAAAAATTTGTTTTAATTAATTTTTAAAATTTCTTTAGAAAAAAGCCGGAACATTTTACTTACTAATGCCGTGGGCTTCTGATTAAGAATCCATTGATAAATTGGTTTATCATTGAGCAGCCATTTCAAAACCAAGCCTGTTTCATTCGAGGAGATATCAAATTGGCAATCTAAAATTAAGGGTTCCGGAATTTTGTCGTTGGTTAATGTGTAAGTTGCAGGAACTTTTAAACTGGTAATTTCTACTGCAATCGAATCTGAAATGACCAATGGGTATAAATTGTATAAAAAATAGTAGTAAAGGTTATATTATTTTATAGTACATATATTGGGATAATATAACTAACTTCATTCCCGTAACCGTGCTTCCCTATAACACGGCTATTGGGCCCACACTTCTCTGGAAATTTCTGGTGAAATCATAGAGTATTATAAGTCCAACCCAGCCCGAAAAGTTTCTAACGCATATGGTAGAACCGAGCCTCGGGCGAAACAATTTTATACGTACGTACGTTAAAACCTGTCTAAAACGGAATGCTGTGGTACCCAACTTTTTGTTCCGTTTTAGCAGGTTTCCGTTTTATACAGTTTTGTTCAGCAAAAGTCTTGATTTGAAGTACAGTACATACCTATATAATAATGTTTTTTGGGTACTTTAAAAATAATGAACAAACACAAAATAAAAATATATACTATACAGTTCAAATAAAGGGTGTTACAATAACGCGTTCCGAAGTTAAATCAAAATTGAAAAAAAGAAGTTGATGGAGTTAATGCAAATTTTATAAAAAAGTATTATTTGGTCCATGGCAATTAAGTATGGGAAAGAATATTACTCAAATGCTCTGACCAATAGATCCTTTAGTTGTTGAATGGTGTTGAGTTTATTGGGGTAAGCCATGCTTTTGAGGTAAACCCAAAGAAGCAAGTGCAACGGAGTCAAATCGCACGATCTCGGTGGCCAATTGATTTCTCTGTTTCTGGAGATTATTGGCCCGGGGAACTTCAGCTGTGTGGCACATCGCACCATCTTGCTGGAACCACATCGATGTCATAATCATACAATATTGGCCACACGAAGTCGGTGATCATGGCACGGTACCTTTCCCCGTTCACTCTGACAGAGTTGCCAGGTGCATTTTCGAAGAAGAATGGACCAATCACTCCACCAGCGCAAAATGTACATCACAAAGTGAGATTTTCTGGATGCATTTGCTTTTCAAAGAGTGCCCCTGGATTCTCATCAGCCCATATTCTGCAACTCTACTTGTTGACGTATCCACTGCGATGGAAATAAGCATCATCAGAAAATAAGTTTTGGTCGCAACTCCATTGGAAACTTGGTTTTGCTTTTTGCTTTTGCGTTTTCTTTTTGCACCCTACCAACAATTTGCCAAAGAGTGAGCTACCTAAATTTCAAAACAGGTGTCCAAAACTATTTTAAAGGTTTTTGTAACACTCTAGTTCCATAACAAATTAAAAGCATTTTTCCGTCTTTCACTTGCAGTCAGTCATACTCAAATCCACTCATGTCACATTTCAACTGTTTTCCGTTTTGCGAAAAATTTCGTTCCGCGAATCACGTTCCGTTTCCGCGTTAGACAGATTTCCGGTTTATACAGGGTGTTTTGCATTGGAAAATGCTCCGTTCCCAGTTTTTTTTCCGTTATGGCAGGTTTCCGTTTTATACAGGGTCCGTTTTAGACAGGTTTCACTGTATTATGTTATGTTCAGTTGTGGCCACAAACCGTCCATCGGTTTGCACGATGACTTAAGAACGCGTTGACCTAGAGATTCGAAATTTTGTCACCACCTGTAAAATGGATAAAGTAAGGCTAAGTTATTGGGCGATAACCTTTCACTACTTCGAGTACCTCCCATACAAGAGTCTTTAAAACAAGAAATTCATGATTATTGGCTGAATGCTTTAAGTTAGACACTTGAAATTTTGCGCACATGAACTTTCCAATGTTTGAAGCTAAAATTCCGAACATAATGCAAATCGTTTCGCAGCCTACAAAAGTCCTTCAAAAATGTATTCAACTTAGAAAATCCACTATAACTATATAACACGTCAACTCCTTCGGGTAGCTATCATACATATGTCCTTAAATACGTATTAGCCAATATTTAACGATAAATTCAGAATTGAAAGTGTGTATACGTTGATTTCATAATAGCAGCAGTTAAAGGTATGAATATGAAAAAAAATTTCATAAGTCCTTCGTGTAGCTGCATTAAAAAAAAATCTGCCAACTGTCTGGGCGTAACTTTATTATTTTATGGATAAAAATCCGGAACGCGTTTAATGCTGAGATACGGTGTAGGTTACTATGCGACTTAAAACCTAAAGAATAACTAGGAGGCTTTCCATCTGCCTCTACCCAACCCATTCCATCAGATCCCTAATTTTTTTCTTTGACTTTTTCCATTAGATCTAAGAAATATGTAGGAATTTGTGAAACTGTATGCTACCCCTTTTCACCGCCTTGGGGGTTGGTTATCAAAAATTTCTAAAATTGGTTTGTAGGTGATTATTTAATCACAGTTAATTTGATGTCTAACCAAACCTTAGAGATAGACTTTAGAACACCTAAGAGATATGACGAAATTCGTGAAAATATATCTACTCCTTTTTCACTGATCATTTTTTATGCCTCCTTTTCCCACGCCAATGGATATTTTTGAAAAAAAAATGTATGTAAATTTCTTTTCTTATACTTTTTAGCTCGGAGGATGAGTCAGAGCGCAAAACAGCTTGCCCAACTCTTTCCGCGGAACTCAACAAGGACCCCATGCTAGCGATAACTCTTTATGATTCAATGGTACCGAAATTTAATTTCACAAAGACATTGTAAGTTGTCCTACCTAAAAGGGAGGATTGGGCCACAAACAAACCCACTCCAAAACCAGGATCCATAATCTGGAACACAGACGGATCCAAAACAGATCAAGGTGTAGGAGCAGGAGTTTATGGAGTGCGCTTAAATGTCAAATTCTACTGTAGCATGCACATAACATCCACTGTTTTTCAGGCGGAGACTCATGCTATTGAACTATGCATTAGAGAAAATATCAGACGGGGCTACAAAAACCAACAAATATATATTCTCTCGGACAGCAAGGCAGCACTAATGGCACTTCAGTCCGTTCAAATCTACTCCAAACTTGTTTGGAATTGCCTCCAATGCCTGATTGAACTCGGAAATAAGAACAGAGTTAACCTCATTTGGATTCCGGGACACAGCGGCTATGAAGGTAATGAAATGGCTGGGAAAGTTTCAGAAGCTGTGTTCATGGGACCATATGTGGGATACCATTAAGCACAGCCAGAATGAACATCCGAATGTGGCAAAAATCTCAAAGTGCCATTCACTGGGACTTGGCACCGGGCAACAGGCACTTAAAGCTTTTTATGACAAAACATTCGGAAAAAAGAACATCTGATTATCTAAAATTAAGCAGATGTCAGACCCGAACCCCAGTGGGAGCTCTGACCGGACATTGTCACATGAGGAAGCATCTCAATAGGATTGGTCTCTCTGAGACTAAAATTAGCAGAATATGCAATGACGAAGACGAAAGACCAGAGCATATCCTCTGTGAATGTGAGGGTTTAGCTCACAAAAGACTTCTTCACTTCGGTCAGGGTTTCATGGACCCATCGGAATTGCTGACCATTCCTCTTTCCAAAATACTAGGCTTCATTGAAAGCTCAGGGATCGAAGAGGGATCATAGTCAAACCGGGGGGACGTCTCAATAGACCCAACTGTGGCTGCGGTGACAGAGGTTAACCATACCAACCCCTATTTCCAATCTACCTATCTATCTTCTTATAAGTTTGCATATATTAACCAAGTTTGAACTTTCTACTTCCTACTTCCCCTAAAAATTTTAATCATCTATCTTAAACTGTTCTTGAGATATGAGAAGCGATATTTTAAAAAAATTCTTAAGTAAACTGCATTTGACGACTTTTATATAGGTTAGGTTAGGAAGGGGGGTAGCCGCTGGTGCGGCCTAGCACATAGACTGCCAATAGGTCTGTTGTGATATCACATGTACGCGAAAGAGAAATACCCAATGTGCCCAAGGCCATCACAGGTAAACCACCCTGCCAGCCTGACACACTGTAGCAGTTTTTTTTTTATTTATTTAGAGTAAACGGACAACATCCTTTTCGTACAAAATAGTATAACAATATTAGCGGAATGATAAAAATGTAAAAAAAGAAAAATATAATAGTATGATAAAATTTAAAGAAAATTAGATTAAAATACGGGAAAAAAAAGCATTTACACATAGAAAATTCGTTTAATGTCAGTAATTGAAGTATTAAACAAGTCCGCTTCACTTGTGTAAGTATTGCCAGCTCGCATTATTCTTGAAACAGGGCTATATTTACCATAATCTGTCGAGTGGTAATCGACGGAAAAGCTGTCGATGGACCGAGATGAGTAACCAGGTACCCTGAAGTTGATGAGACCAAGAAGACTAGGACAATCCAACTCATTATTAATGACCTTAAACAATGTGACAAGCTCTGCTAGTTCGCGGCGTTTAGATAAGGTGGCAAGGTGCAAATCCGACGACAACGAATCATAGTTCATTTCATTGATGGGAATGTTTAATTTGAAGGCTATCAGCCGAAGAAACTTATGTTGGATCGTTTCGATTCTATTCACATGAACATTAAAGTGAGGGCTCCATATTGGAGAAAGGTACTCCAGGTGAGGTCGCACTAACGCACAATAAAGGTATTTTACAGTATGTATATTAGTGAAGGACCTCGTGTTACGCGAGATAAAACCCAGCATTCTACGGGCAGTACCGCAAATGCGGTCATAATGGGGAACAAAAGTAAATCCTTCATCGAATATAATTCCTAGATCCTTGACAGTGTGGACTTGAGGTAGGGAGATACTGTTAATTTGGTAGTCGAAACTAATAGCTTCTCGTGTCCTATTAAAAACAATAAAATGGCATTTATCAATGTTAAGATGGAGATGATTAGAGATACACCATGAATAAAGTGAGTTTAGATTTTTCTGAAGGACTAAACAATCGTCATGGGAATTTACGGTTTTAAAAATTTTTAAATCGTCAGCAAATAACAAAAAGTTAACGTCGGCAAACATAGCTACTATATCATTGACAAAAAGTAAAAACAGGAGAGGACCCAAGTGGGATCCCTGGGGAACTCCCGAGTTAACAATAAACGGATCGGATTTGGCAGACTTTATACGAACAATCAACCTTCGGTCAAGTAGATAATCCTTAAGCCAATTAAGGAGAAGGCCAGTGATACCGATGGTGGTTAATTTTTGGATAAGTATGGAATGGTTAACTTTGTCAAAAGCTTTTGAAAAATCCGTGTAAATACTATGAACCTGTAGTCGTTTTTCCAGCGAACAACATATATTCTCAGCATAGGGTAATAGATTAGTCAAAGTTGATTTCTGTTTTTGGAACCCATGCTGGTTGGGTGAGATGAAATTCTTAAACAAAGGTGTTAATGCATCAGTAATTAATTTCTCAAACAGTTTAGGAATGACCGACAAAGAACAGATTGGCCTATAGTTCTCGATATTGCTTTTATCACCAGCCTTATGAATAGGTACCAGAAAGCCAATTTTCCAAACTGAAGCGAGGCGTCCCGTTTCCAGAGATTTATTAAACAATAGTGACAGCGGAAGTGCGAGATACTCACTGCACATTTTTAAAAATAAAGCAGGGACGTTGTCAGGACCAGCACTCTTACTCACATCAAGAGCATTCAACAATTTAAGGACGTCATCAGAATTAATATTAATAGACGACACAACAACATGAGAACTGGAAATGAAATTGTAGTCAACTTGTACTTTACTAACATAGACGCCAGAGAAGTAACGAGCAAACAGATCCGCAATACCGTTTAAGTCAGAAGCACTCGCCGACCCTAGAAACATTTCAGGGGGTAAAGTGTTGTCGGACCTAAGAGAATTGATGTAGTTCCAAAACTGCTTTAGATTAGATGGGATCGCATTCTCGACCTGAGTAATATAAAGAGAATAACACTCCCTAGTCATCACTTTACATGAAGACCTAAGCGTTGAGAAACACTCGTAATCGAGCGCTGTGCCAGATGACTTAAATTTAGCATGAGCAGCTTTCTTATCGGAAATAAGTTTTTTTAGGTCGGCGCTATACCACCTTGGAAAAGACGAATTAAACACAAGTGAGATTGGCACAAAGTTATCAATTATATCGTGGAGAATTATATCATAAAACTTGTTAACGGCATCATCTAAATCAAGCATCCCGAAAATACTAAACCAATCTAATAATGCGAGCTGTTCACAAATTCTGGTATAGTCAGCTAATTTAAAATTATAATCCACATACGAAACAGGACGATTCACATTAGAAACGTAAGATAATAGAACATTCAGCGCCGGATGATACATCGTGTCCAGTGGCAGAAGCTCAAACGATGATTGCGACACGGTAGCAAATGACGATGTAAGGTTTGAGAACACCAGGTCAAGTAAACTGCCGTGTATATTGCGGATAGAGTTGATTTGAGAGAGGTCCACGTCGCAGAAATCGTCTATGACTTGACGACAAGATAGGCAATTAGTTGATACATTCCAGCAGTTCGTATTCCATCGCACGGCTGGTAAGTTATAGTCGCCAACAATGAGAAAATCAGCCATCGGAAGGTTATTAATAATATTTTTGACGTCACTGCAATGAGAAGCGAAAACCTCAAGCGGAGATGACGGAGGAATATACACAGCTCCTAGTACCAGTTGAAAGCTGCCCATAGTAATCAAGACGAAGATTTGCTCAACACTATTGTTACCGGTCGTTAAAAGTCTTGAAGATAGTTTATCAGAAACTGCAATCAAACAGCCTCCACCTCTTTTGGAAGAGCCATTAAGCTGGCAACGATCAAACCGATATACTATAAAGCGATGCAAGCCTAATTCACTAGTTAGGATTACATCGTCCAACCATGTCTCGGTAAGAATAATGACATCGAATTCGGCAGTCGCTAGATTCCTTCTGAACATGCATAGCTTGGTTCGCATTCCCCTAACATTTTGATAGTACAGGGAGAGAACCTTGCGCGAAGAACAACTTATGGTATTACTGGTGCTGGTGAGGCTGCTACCTCGTTTTTTGCACGATGAACAAAACTTCTGATCCGAACGGAGACAGGCCAGATGGCCGGATCCAAAGCTCGTTCTAGAAGGTGTACTGGAACTCCAATTTTGAAAGTCACGAAGCGAAGAGAAGAGATATCAACGTCTCTTTTCGTCAATCTAATACATAACAGCTGATCCGCAGATATGTTCAGCCTAAGAGCCGTATAGTTTTTAACGGCATCCGACGTAGTCCCAGACTCGAAACGAGACAAATGCAACCATCTGATTTCAGGAATGACGTTAAATGCGTTACATGCAGAGGTGTCGGTGCCTGCAAAGTTTAATCGGCGTTGAGGCCGACGATTAATTTTAATATTGGACACGGAGGAAGATGTGCCAGCAGCCGAAGAAGGTTGTTTGCCAAGCCTTATGTTTGCGGCCCCAGGAGAGTATTCCTATCTCCAAGTAGGATAAACTGAGCAACGAGACACGATGTGAGGCTCGACTACCTCGTGTTAGCCTGCGATATGGCCGTCACGTCGATAGCTTGCTTAATGTCTTCAATTGGCCTCCTCACTAAAAGACCTAGCGCTTGGTTCAGCGCCGAAAGTTCCTTTCATGGAGGTGATCATCATTCCACCCCTCTCTGCTAGGGATCCGCGTTGAAAATCTCCTAGAGAATTCGAGCTGCGGAATTAAGTAGTCTGTATCCTCTAACGGGTTACATTCACTAAACCGTCCGAGTATGCAGCTGTGCCCCCAGGGTCTACATACCCAGTTGCCTGACTCCCTCAGCCGCGCTGCACTTATTTCTGCTACACTCTTCCCCTAAATATCCAGCGGTAGAAGATGAAAAATCACTTCTAGAGCCCTTGTAGGTGTGGTGTTAAGTACGCCTGTTACTCCTGTGAAAGCTAGAGGTGAGTGAGGCTTGGTGAGTTTTTTGAGGTAGGTGGACTTCTCCAGCGCCGACTTTTATATATAAATCGAATTTTATTTTTCTAACGCAATTGGTTCGTGAGATATCGTAATCTAAAGTTTTTCACACACCACTCCCGCACGTCACTGTTCCCTCTCAAAATTTTAGAGTGTATCGATCTCATCTTTCGTTTCAGACGCATTTTTTCCCCCACTCCCACACCCCTTCACCCATATCAGCAATTTTTTTTGCAAGTGGCTCTATATAAATTTAAGCTTTCAGACTCCTAGCATAAGCGGTCGCTGAGATCTAGAAAACAAAATTTTTCGTCTAAAAATTTTGGAAATTTTTTCACCAATTTGTTATTTGAAGGGTGGCATATAGACGAATTAGTACGAAGAAGGTACTGTAGCTGCCATACAATGATTCTTAGAAAATATGTGCGAAAAATCGTTGAGATAGGAAGTCTAAATTTTATAGGAATTAGTTTTGAGCTAAAAGCATTATTAGTTTTGCTACTGGGTGAAATCTCCTCACCTCTTCGAGTAGCTCACATACAAAAGTGCTAAAAACACAAGTCCACGATTGTTGGCCGACAACTTTTGAACGTTTCAAGCTCGGAATTTGAAATTTTATACACATGTTTTTCTTAGTAATTTCTCTATCTGCAACCAGTGAAATATTAAATTGGACACAATTTCAAATTACTAGCTTAGTGTTCTGAATTGGTGAGCATGTGTTTTAAGAACTTTTGAATGGAATTTTCTTTATATTCGTACCTTTAACTGCAATTGATGCAAAAGGTGAATGCGTTCTTGAAATGTTGTGCGTTCGGACAGAAAGACAGACAACAAGCAGTTTTGGGGTTTTTGACGATCAATGAACAAAAATAATGTAGAACTGGTTTTCCTCCGAGGCTCCGTTCTATGCGTTACAACCCTCAGCCCAAAGGTTTATTATAGATTAAACTCATAAGATATGTGTATCATCGGATTCTAGGTCACATTAAAGATTTAAATTTGCATTTTTGAAAATCGCACTGCTTCACAAAACAGATTGTATTGCATACCATTTACTGCACATTAATTACATTCCAAGCTCATATTATAATCTCAAGTTCCTACATTTTCGAATTAATAATATGGTGTAAATGTACCTACTATAAAATTGTTGACGCCAGTATAACAGACGTTTAATATTTATACAAAAAGGCTAGTAACACAGGCGGCTGCAATCCGATCGGGTAGTTATCAAAAAGATACCAGTTAAGATTTGAATTTCCAACTTGCGTTAGCTAAAATTTAACAGAATCAACTGTATAAAGTTAAACCCGAAAATCCATAGGTGTCTTTAATGTATAACTATACCTGATGGCTCATCATTACTGGGGACTCGATTAGTCGTCGGGAACGTATGAGAATGAGCATATGATAAGCAAATAAACCAAATAAGCTGGAGTCACTAGAGCATTATTTGTTTTCAGTAGAAATAATATACTCGTATTATTTGCTTCCTGAGCCAATTGATTAAAGTGCGAAACTGCAAATGAAGACATACACATCAGTTTATGTATTTACGCAAGCAATAATCTCGTAATCAAATAATAAGATTTGCTTTGCTTATAATTTTCAGTGAGAGATAGTAAAAATTAGAACAATATTTTGTTCTAATTTTCACTATGTCCTATAGGACATAGGAACTTTGCCACTAATAAAATGAAATGGTTACTCCATAAAAAAAATTTGCAAACAGTCTGGGTGCAACTTTATTATTTTTTTGGGTAGAAGTCCGGAAGGCGTTTAATGCTGAGAAGTGATATAGGTTACTATGCGATGTTTTAGAGAATCGAATTACCATTTGATAAGCTTCGATATTGATGTACCCGAACTTAACATATTTATTTCAAAATACAAATTTTTGCTATCGTGACACTTGAAATTCATTGATCAATGTGATTTTTCTCAGAAAAAAATAGAAAGTAATTTTAAGTTCGTTTTTACATGTGCCACCAATATGCACCAATGTGCCAATAATATAATATGCACGTTTTAAAACATAATTTTTAATAGTACCAGACGGGGTGTAGGTGTTTTGCCTATTTCTAGAACGCTGTACACTAGAAACTTCAAACTTGGTGGGTATTTGTAAATATACTAGGGAAGTAATTTGGGTAAAACTTATTTCATATATGGTGGTGGTGCAAAAAGACAGGTGAAGTGCGAAGTGCATATATTTTTACGAATTTCATCGTATCTCTTAGGTCTTAAGAATTACCCATCTGAATTAATTTTTCTTTTACCGGTTTTTCAGATAAATGCCTGGAAACCGTTTTCAGAATTTTTTTAAATTCAATCCGAAAAGGGTGTAAAGAGTTTGCATAAATGAATTTCACTATACTCCTTAGGTTTGATTAGACATCAAACAAGTTTTTACTTCGTCTGGCTTTGTAAACGGCTAAATGCTGTATTCAGGTTTTTTGATTTTCAACCTCTGCGAGGGCGTGAAGGAGTTGTACGAGTTGTACACGTTTTCATGAATTCCTTCATATTCCGTAGGTCTGACAAGTTATCGATTTGATGTTTACTCCACAGACTGTTTATATAATCGCCTACAAACTTATTTTCGAATTTGTTGCTATTCAACCTCCAAGGGCGTGTACAGGGGTTGCATACATTTTCACGAATTTCATCATACCTCTTAGCTCTGATGAGATATCGAAATGGGTTTTATTTCTTCGGGCTTTCTACATAATCGCCTAAATATTAATTTCAGAATTTTAGGATATTCAATCCCCAAGGGGCATACGTTTTCACCATTTTTCCATATCTCTTAGGGTGGATCAAATTGGATTTCACTTCCACAGATTTTTTGTATAATCGCCTAAAACCCGATTTCAGGAAGTATAAAGGGGTTGCATATGTTTTCACGATTTCCAACATTCCTCTTATATCTGATGAGATATAGAATTTGTTTTTACTTCCTCGGGCTTTGTTATGTAAACTCATAAAATTTAATTTCAGGAATTTGGATATTCAACTTCCAAAGTGGTGTATCCCTACATACGCTTTCACAAATTTCATCACCCACCCACACCCCGCAAACAAAATTTTACTTTTACAGGCTTTTTACTTAACCGCCCAAAACTAATTTCAGGAGTTTTTAGTATTCACCCTCTAAATGTATTTTTGTATATATGTATAATCGGTTAAAATCCGATTGCAGTATTTTCCAGTATTTTACTTCTATGGACAGTTTATTTAATTCAATATTTGTATAAAGAACCACTGATGAATGTTGAAAGTTTTATCTTACGAGAAGTTATTCTAGTGACAAAATTAAATTTCCAAAAAATCTTCACCTCCAACCTCCAGAAAATTTCAACTTTGAACTTTATATGTTTTTTATTGGGTACGGTACGGAAGTGGGGAATGTTTTTCAATCTATAGAACGGCTCATGCTAGAAAGTTGAAACGTGGTGGGTATATGTAGATCTACTAGAAAAGCAATCTAGGTAAAAAAAAATTCAGCTATCCATTAACGTATGAAAGGTGGGCATAAGAAATATTCAATGTAAATGGAATACGTATACTTTCACGAATTTCGTCATATCTCTTAGGTCTTCTTGAATATTAAATTAATTTGTATTCTACTAATTTTCTACATAACTGCCTAGAAAGTGTTTTCATAATTTTTTATAAATTCGACCCCTAAGGAGGTTTAAAGGGGTTGAATACATTTTCACGAATTCAGCCATATTCCTCAGGTCTAAATAGATATTGAATATCTTTTAACTTCGACGGCCGTATTTTTTAATCATCTAAAATCCGTTTTCAAAGTTATTCCCTTTTCAACTCCTAAGAGGGTATAAAAGAGTTGAACAGGTTCTCACGAATTCCTTCCACTCAAGGGAGTGTGAAATTGCTTACATTTTCACAAATTTTTCGAAATCTCTAGTGCCTGATGAGATATCAAATTGCTTTTTATGTAATCACCTATAA
The DNA here is from genome assembly GCA_951812415.1 of Beris morrisii. Classification (NCBI taxonomy): domain Eukaryota; kingdom Metazoa; phylum Arthropoda; class Insecta; order Diptera; family Stratiomyidae; genus Beris; species Beris morrisii. Next base: position 49,598,111 of record OX638313.1, on the reverse strand, counting down.
ACATATTTCACAATTGTTCGAAATTCAACCCCCCAGCGGATGTACGAGGGCGGATTGATAATGACGTGCAAAAATCAAGAAGGAGTGGGCAGGTAAGGAATTCGTTATTTTTTTTTACCTGGACCATCCTTAAATAGATTACCTGCAAAGTTTAAGCCTGATACCTCGTTTAGTTTTCGAGAAGCAGCCGTCTAAGCAAGTCGACTTATAAAAATTTTTAAAAATGGATAAAAATGAATTTCGTGTGTTGATTAAACACAATTTTTTAAAAGGGAAAATAGCTAAAGTAACCAAAGAAAAATTAGGTAAGCATTATGGGGATTCTGCACCATCGATCCGAATGATTTACAAACGGTTTTCTGAATTCAAGTGTGGTCGTACGAGCACACAAACCATACCAAGTCCAGGTCGTCCAAATGAGGTCACCACGCCAGAAATGATCGATAAAATCCATGATATCGTGATAGAAAATCGTCGAGTAAAAGTGCGTGAGATAGTTAACGTAGTAAGCATCTCATTTGAACGTGTTTGGAATATTTTGAAAAACCATTTGGACATGAGAAAGCTATCCGCAAGATGGCTGCCGCGTTTGCTCACAATCGACTAAAAACGCAATCGTGTGACAACTTCGCAGCACGGTTTACAACTGTTTTAACGTAATACAAATGAATTTTTTCGTTTATTCGTAACTGTTGATGAAGCATGGATTCACCACTACACTCCAGAAACCAAACAACAGTCAAAACTATGGAAGGATGTCGGTTCAAGGAGGCAAAACCGTTCTATCGGCTGGAAAGGTTATGGCGACAGTTTTTTGGGATTCCAATGGAATGATATTCACCGACTACTTGGAGAAAGGAAAAACAATGACGGGAGCATATTATTCTGAGGTATTGGTTTCATTGAATGTTGAAATCAAGGCAAAACAACTTCATTTCGCGAAGAAAAAAGTGTTGTTTCACACGTCCGTTGTTGCAACGGCAAAACTGTTTGAATTACGGTACGAATTGCTCCCTCACCCACCGTATTCTACAGATTTGGCACCCTGCGACTTTTTATTATTTCCAGACATGAAAAAATGGCTTGCTGGAAAGAGATTTATCACGAATACTGACGTCATAAGTGAAACCAACGCCTATATTGAAGGGTTGGACAAATCATATTATTTGGAAGGGATCAAAAAATTGGAAAAACGCTGGACTAAGTGTATCGAGCTAAAAGGAGACTACGTTGAAAAATAAAATAAATTTTTCCGGATAAAATTATGTTTTCTCAATTTTTGCACGTCATTATCAATCCGCCCTCGTAATAGGTTCGTATACGTTTTTTGACTTCGTCACACCTCTTAAGTCTGATGAGGCAAATTGGTTTTGTCGTCTAGTGGCTTTTAGTGTAAATAATATACTGAAACTCGAGTCGATTACGCGGGCTTTTTATGTGTTTAATCAGCTAAAAATTTCTATTTTAAATATTTTTATTTCTATTCTATGGATAAAATTAACTTTCCAAAAAGCCTCATATCTGGAAACAACTGATTTTATACTCCGACTTTGACCGCGTCTCGGAGTATGAACAAATTACGTTATTCATATGTTAATTGTGGCAGTGGCGTAAGCATTTTATCACGACCCCATTTTAACCGTTTTCCAATCTTTGACCCGAAAATAATAAAGTTTCGCCCAGACTATTGGCTGATTTTATTTACTTAGTACATTATGGCGTAAGACAAAACACATGAAACTAATGGCAATACATTAAAAAGTTTATATCCTGATATGTGAAGATGGTTCACTCTGACATTAGACCATACTACACAAATTGTAAATATTTCTAAAAGAAAAAGGTAAATTCCAGTGATTTCTGTCAATACCAGATTGAGATCTTAGCAGTTAGACCTGAAGCGTGACTATATTCATAAGAACTGATTCATGAAGAAATCGCAAGCACGTAAAACTCAGATCAAAATGACAAGCCTGATATTTCAATATATTATTTATATATTTATTTGGGTGAGGGTGCATATCGAATGGTCAGGTATAAATCATAGCTATGACGGCCTTGCAAAACAATAGCCGACTCAGCTCTGTATAATGCATTTTACTTTATTATTTTTTAATAATAAAGTATTGTGATCGACCTGAAATTTCAAAAAAGTTTGCTACCCTGAAATTTTGTATTTACACGTTTTAGGAGTAGTAAACCCCAAAAAAGCAAAAAAAAAAAAAATGTCCGTCTGTCCGCCGTAGACGCCGTACGCCGTCCGCCGTCCGCCGTCCGCCGTACGCCGTACGCCGTCCGCCGTACGCCGTACGCCGTACGCCGTCCGCCGTACGCCGTACGCAAAATCGTTTGAAGGCGCGTAGCTCCCAAGCCCGTTGACATATTAAATTTAAATTTTTATGGTGAGTAGATTGGGTGAACCCCCACGACTGGTATAATTTTGACGGGTGAGGGTCCAAGGGGAGAGGAGAGGGGAGCGTTTTAGACGAAACATTTTGGTTTCTAGATCTCAGGAACCACTTATGCTAGAAGGCTGAAACTTGGATCTTACGTAGTACTATGATAATGGATTCATTTGCAAAAAAATGGTTGATATTGGTTAAGGGGTGTGGAAGTGGGGGGGAAAACAATGAGTCTTTAACGCATGAAAGCCGGGATTGAAACATTCTAAAATCGATATCTCCTGAACCATTGATGTCAGAAAATTAAAACTTTGTTGTTGTCCTTAGGGATACTTGAAGATTAGAAAAGGGCTAAAATTGTTAAGAGGGGAGGTGGGGTGTGGAGGTGGGGGGTAAAAAACTTTGGATTACAATATCTTCCGAACAAATTACACCAGGAAGATAAAATTTAGTTTCTGTATATGAGATCACAAGAGGAGTCTACCAAAACTAAATTTTTTGAGGGAGGAGGTGGAGTACGAAAGTGGGGGGATAGCAATTTCTCAAAAAATGTCATTTTTATATCTCAGAAACCGTATTAGATATGATCTTGAAAATTTTACAGGAGTTGGGGTCGGTAAACTTCTAGTAGGGAAAAAAATTTTGGTGGTGTGGGTATTGGGGTGATGGTGAAAGGGAGTAGAAAGGAAAACATTCTGATTTTTGTTTCTCGAAAACCATAATGAATAGAAAGCTAAAAATTTAGGATTATATAGAACCACTATGGAGACATTCTAGAAAAATAAAATTTTTGATAGGGGTATCAAGGTACGGGGGAGAGGGGTGGTTTTTTATATCTCAGAAATGGCTTAAGCTAGAAAGTTGAAACTTAGTAGGTATATGTAGATGTACTATTAGAATAATTAAAGCAAAAAAAAGTGCAGATTTTTATTGGCGTTCAGAGGTTGAGTAAAAAAAATGTCCGTGAATTCACATTTTCACGAATTTCGTTAAAACTTTTAGACATGTCGAGCTATCAAAGCAATTTTACTTCTGCGGGCTATTTATATAAGCGCCTACTAACGATCTTCAAAATTTTTCGATATACAACCCCTAAGGGGTTGTAAAGTGGTTGTGTACATATTCACGAATTCTGATATATTCCTAAGGTATATTCAGACTTGGAATTCACTTTTACTTCTATAAGCTTTAAACGTAGTCGGGGAAAACCCCGATTTAAGTATTTTTCTCTATTAAACCCCCTGGGGGTATTGTTCAAGATTTCACTGATTCCGAAAATCTCTTAGGTTTATTGTGATCGACTTCGCTTTTACTACTATGAATTATTCTATTGATAAAAAAATACGTAAATAAATAAAAAAAATCTGCAAACAGTCTGGGCGCAACTTTATTATTTTATGGGTAGAAGTCCGAAACGTGTTTAATGAGGAGATGCGGTGTTGGGTACTGTGCGACTGACGACCTAAAAAATAACCAGGAGGCTATTTGGAACGTTATTTTTTAGGTTGTCAGTCGCACAGTACCCAACACCGCATCTCATCATTAAACACGTTTTGGACTTCTACCCATAAAATAATAAAGTTGCGCCCAGACTGTTGGCAGATTTTTTTTCTTGCAGGGCTTAGTTTACGAGAAATTGCATTAGATTTTAATACGACTCTGAACTTTAACCTTTTTTATACTACACCCACGCAGCAACCTTTATGAAACATTTTAATCTTCTGATTCTATAAAGAGTCTAAAAGGTTACATTTTCCATGAAAATTACATGAAGACATAAGATGTTTTTTTGGAGTATTTATCCAAATGAGAGTAGTGCATAAAATTTACATTGGAAACACCAAGAACATTGCTGTTTTTGTTATTTTTTATTGATTATAATTGTAGGCAGTAGGCTAAAATGTAGATTTTAACCGGAGTATCTGATCCAGTAAAGTTCATAGGAGCTGGTATTCAAGGCAAATCCTCCATTCTAACTGACTATCTACGGAAAAAAGTTATAAATAATCATAAAAACTGAGTTGTTGTTGTTATTTTCAATATAAATTTTCTATCCTATACTCTGTTCTGGATAAATGTGAAGAAAAGCCTATAGATAAAACTTAGCAACACAATCCTCTAATGTTTCTTATTATATAATATATATATATAATGCACAAAGCCATTTTGAAATATTTACACTTATGATTCTAAATGTGTCTAAATTTTAGACAATGTTACGCAGTAAAATGTTGTTTACATTAGTACGGCCACCTAGCACAATGAAAGCTTTTTTTTCGCCGACCAGTTTCTTGCAACAATGCAATTCAGAAATTTTTTTTGTTTAATTACGTTTCTAATAAATTTAAAGCGTTTATTAAAAATATATATTTTTTAAATTTAATATTAAAGAGTAATAAAGAAAAATGTATTAAAAAAAATATACGTGATGCGACTACTAATTTCCCCATCCCTATGCGATCGATAGCGACCTTTTACTGCCCCTCCCCCTCCTCCACCCAAATTCTACCACGTTATTAATGGACGATACCAGGAGAAAATGGATTTCAGTATATAAATTCCAAGAAGCAATTTACTTCTGATCTATCTCCCGGATAATCTCACGTTAATTCTATAAAGCACAGAAATGATTTCACAAAAGAAAGAAAGATATGCAAAGTCGTGTTTATCTCCGTTTGCTATTCAGGACATAGATACTTCACAAAATCTAAAATAAAAAGCAAAAAGCATCAAATTGACTTCTCTTATCAAAACAGTAAAGAATTTAATCCGTTTTATTTACAAGATCCGATCCGGACTATCGGAAGTCAAGAAAATAATCCAAAAACGGGATTAAGTGAATTCGACCTGAATACAAACATTGAACTAAAGTGTGGAAACTTAAAACCTGAAGGAAATTATCCAGTAAGAAACAAAGCTAAAGAAGAGAATATTTAAAAAGAAGAATGTCTTTAAGACGGCTAATCTGCAAAAATGTTTAATCACCTTCATTACATATATGTAGTACCTCTATACATAAGTCTGATATAATTACGGAAGTTGTTGTTAACGACAATGTTAATTACAGTTAAATAAATTTTTTAATCACATTAACTCTTCTGTAGTGGACATTAGAACTTGCTTGAATTGTACTCTAGTTTTGCGGTGATTGGATTAATTTTATTATTAAAGAATTAAAAAAGGGACTTATTCTTTTACAGTGATATAGCCTCTTCCCTTTCGGTGGTGAACCTCGATTCGTACTGGCCGGTTGATAAGGGAGAATTCTATTTCAGTGTACTCCAAAAAGAGTTTGAGAACTTTTGACAAAGTTTGGCATAAGTCTGTTCTTGTCAAAGTAAGAGAAATTGACACCTCCCTAACCCAATGGATTGAGAGCAATCTCTCAGAACGATCTATACGAGTAATTTTTGATGGCGTTTTGTCATTTTCCTTCCCAAATGATTTCGACGTTACTCTAGGGGCTGTTATATCTCCAACTATATTTTTATACTCTAGATTAAATCTGAGGATATTATAAGTTTAATCCAGCCCAAAAATTTGTAACGCATAGAACGCATCCTTTTTGTTTATTTGTTTATTTGGGGATTGCTGTCCGTCCGGCCGGCTGTCTGTCCGTGAACACGATAACTCAAGAACGCCTTCACCTAGGATCTTGAAATTTTGAATCTGGGTGTTTGGTTAAATTTGTAAGGCTAAGTTCGTTAACGGGCCAAATCGTCCTACTCCTTCGGGTAGCTGCCATACAAAATGTCCTTAAAACACGTGTTCAAGAATATTGGTCGATAACTTCAGAAGGGTTTAAGCTAAGACATTGAAATTTTGTATGTGTTATTTTTCCAATAGTTGAAGCTAAATGTATGATTATGAAGAAAATCCTGTTAGTCCTTCGTGTAGCTGCCATACAAATATCCTGTCAAAATGTATTCACTTAATTCACGAAACTTACTATAACTCAAGTAATCTTTTAGCTACGAATTCGGAATTTTGTACAAATTAGTTTTGAGTAAAAAGAAAGTTTGGCTTTACTAGTCAGAAAAATCCTATTACTCCTTCGGGTAGCTGCCATACAAAATGTCCTTCAAACACGTGTTTAAGAATATTGGCCGATAACTTCAGAAGGGTTTGAGCTACGTCTTTGAAATTTTGTATGTGTTATTTTTTCAATAGTTGGAGCTAAATGTATGATTATGAAGAAACTCCTATTAGTCCTTCGTGTAGCTGCCATACAAATATCCTGTCAAAACGTCTTCACTTAATTTACGGAACTTACTATAACTCAAGTAATCTTTCTGCTATGAATTAGAAATTTTGTACAAATTAGTTTTGAGTAAAAACAAAGTTCGAGTTTACTAATCAGCGAAATCCTTTTACTCCTTCTGGTAGCTGCCATACAAAATGTCCTTAAGACACGTGTTCAATAATATTTTTCGATAACTTTTGAACGCTGGAAGCTACGAATTTGAAATTTTGTACACGTTCATTTTTAAATGGTTCCAAGGAAAAGGATAAATATGTAAGAAATCGAATGAGTCCTTCCTGCACCTCCCATGTGAAAGTCCTTCAAAAAGGAAATTTTTTTCGATGACTTACCCAGTTCAAGATATGAAATTAAACACTGAATATTGTCTTTTAGGTTTGAGTATCAATCAAATGGGAGTCCTTAATAAAGGACATACGACATGCACACACGTAATTCTACTATATCCCCAACTACAATATAAATCGGAGTTCAGTATTCATCTAGAGTATTATACGATTGGCTTGCAGCCGATCGTGACTGCAGTATGTTTTAGTACAAAATTGGGCGCATAAGTTTATACTTAGTGGAATTACTTGAAAATTTCGAAGAAATTCAAATTTCGTCAATAAACTATTTTTACAGATGGCTAAGAAAAAGAACAAACTATATTCGATATTACGAAATATGTTAACACGAAACTATGAATATCAAACAAGATATGAAATCAATAAGCAAATTTTGGGAGCAGATGTCCCATTTTACCCCTGATCGTTACGATAGAGAAAACGCAAGGTTCGGTAAAATACGTATCGTAAATTTTCTTTTGGGGTATTTTCTCAAGATAGCATTACAATATTATTCTGAGAATGCTGATGCTAAGATGCTATATTAAAACTTAACAGAAGTCCACACCACATAATATAACACACTAAACTCTTATTAATATTCTCTGCGAATTAAATGAATAAAATATTAGGTGACAAGAGTGTCTGGCTTTTCCTAAAATGGGTCAAGTTCTATGGAAGACGGTATGAGAAGTGAAAATTTTGTGCACAAATCGTGGACGTTTTCCTATGGAGTCAGCTCAGTTTATTTCCAGACTATGATTTTAAGATGTTTTTTTCTTCATCTAGATTACCATTAAACTTGAAAGCTAATTTTATTTTCGGAATAGTTTGGATTTATGAATAGAAAAGCGTAGACCAAGATCCATTACCGAACTCGTAATATATTTAGATCACAGTGTAGTTTGCTGTTTATAATTGCCTCATATCACATCCTGTAGGCCTTTAATTGTATAAAAGTTTGACTGATTTGTGGAAACATTAGATTTGTTGTAGTGATGTGATGTGACGATGATGAGATAATAAAAATTACGTAATTCGTATTGTGGAAAAAGGCAAAGAAATACCAAAGGAAGACCTGTGAATCTCTTCAATCGTTTATTTGCACTACAGAAAAGTTTAAAATTAATCTAATATACCTTATGACATCGAAAAAATTGCTTTTCTAATTTATCGGATTACGTATAATAATTTCAACTTAGTCACGAATCGATATATTTCATTGAATGTAGAGTGAAATTCTGATATTCTTTCGTTTGATATTTTGCAAAGTGCGTTCAATAAAAAGCGGAACGCCGAATAAATTCACAAATACGCAGCAGACGACTGGTACAGACACGGATCTGTAGTGAGCCAATTGTTATTAACAAAATTTTATTTGGACAGAAATGTAAACTTCATTTCCGTTTGTTTACATAAACCATAACGATATTTTGTATAATATCTATACCAAACATACTCATGGCTATGCTCAACTTATGTTACATTTAAATATACGAGTAAATCCTGAGTCATCAAGTACAATATAGAGGAACGAGGGTTTTTACATGACAGACATTTGACTGGTCATATTCTGAGTATTAAATTCTCTGCAGTGGCGGTGCAGTGGCATACAGGGTGGGTCCATGCCTCCTATCGTAAAGGTGGTAGGTCTATGCAATACCCTGGAAATCTGTTATCCCTGGTCACAGTGACTTCCTTGGAAATGAAAAGGCAGACGAGCTCGCCAGGAGGGGGTCAGAGATGAGCATAGAGTTAGCCGATGAGTCGGTTTTATGCCCTATCGAACGTGTAAAGGGAATGAGTGATTTAGAAGCACTCAGACAAACTGCTTGGGTGAATCTTTCGGGTTACCGACAGGCTAGAATGTGCTGGCCGAAACTTGGTAAAAGAAACTCTAGTTTCATATTTTCTGTGAGCAGGAACGCATGTAGAGAACTCATAGCGGTCTTAACGGGACATTGTCCTTTTGGGATACATGGAGAAAGACTGGGAATATCCATGGCTGATCTGTATCGCTGTGGTGATGAGAATGTAGAACCAACATTGGACCATCTAGTGTGTGGTTGTGAAAGTCTGGCTCGTACCCAATATCGGTACTTGAGGAAATTCTTCTTGACCGATCTATCAGAACTTGCAATGATACCTTAATGGAGAACTACTCTCTTCATAAAGAAGAGCAATATTTGGAATCAATAGTTAAGAGTCCGATTTTTATACGAGGGGAACACAATGGATCCTTAGTGATCTCTCGTGATGGCTGTGGTACAGTGCTACAGTTCACTTTTCTGAACCTAGCCTAACCTACTATATTGTTTGACCATGATGTTTAAACAATGTATGTAAGCTGGGATTGAAACATTCTAAAATTCATATCTCCTGAACGGTTGATGTAAGAAGGTTGAAACATTGTACACGTTTCTAAAACGCTCCTCCCACCTCCCACTCACACGACCTTCACTCAAAAGGTACCACTCATAGTGGTTTACCTGATCTGCCCACCAAAAAAATTTCAACTTTGTATCTGAACGGGTTTGTGAGCTACGGACCTTTAAACGCTTTTACGTACGGCGGACAGCGGACGGCGGACGGCGTACGGCGGACGGCCTACGTCTCCAGCGGGCAGACGGACTTTTTTTTATTGTTCTTTTTTGGGCTTTACTAGTCCTAAAGCGTATAAATACAAAATTTCAAAGTAGCAAATTTTTTTGAAATTTCAGGTCGATCACAATACTTTATTATGAAAAAAATAATAAAGTGAAATGGAATACATGTACTGGGTGTATGAGTTTGGATTTAACCGCCTCTATGACACAGTGAATATTGTGGTGAAATATGAATATAATTTTTAAAGCATTTTCACAAAATCTTGTCAGTCAAAGAGATTTTAAAATTTCTGAAATGTATGGATTGTTAAGTTACGACAGAAAGCGGAAAAATGATCTATTTATACTCACTTCTTCGTATTCCTGCACTTTTAAATTGAGAAAAATTTTATTGGACAAAATTGTAAACTACCAGCTTCGTCGATTTCCTGTTCATCGTGGAATAAATACAACCACAACAAAGTTGTTTTGGATATATTTGTATGGGAGCTACCCAAAAGGTCTTATTCGATATTGTCAACTCAACGAATTTGTGTAAAATTTTCATTTACATTTATAACTCAAAAATGTTTCAATCGATTTAATTAATTATAAATGGTGCCGGAATATAAATAGCAAATTTGTCGGGGACTTTGGCAACACAAAGAACACACTCGATTTTTGCCCATTGATAACTTTAACTGGAACCTTCGAAAAATGAACTTGTAGAAAGTTCCAAATTCCTAGTGTACTGAAGTTTTCGGTCAATATTCGTGAATCGTTTTTCAAGGCATTCTGTCGGAAACTACCCAAAGGAGTAAGAAAATTTTTGTCATGACTGCACAAGACCCATTTGATTTTGTTTATACTAATTTCTTTAGCTGCAACTATTGAAATGTTCTGAAGTTATTCCTTTTCAAGAGCATGAGTAAGTACTAAAATACTGTCTGAGTTCTATGCTCTAAAGCCATATTGTATGCGGTTATTAACTAATGTTGTTTTCAAAAATATTGGTTGTTTCTTCAAAAGGTCATACGAAAACTATACCGTTAAGTATAGGAGGGTTTGCTTAAATGAAAAACGTTGATTTATTAATGAAACTTTTGTTTCTTGAAGTTTTCGGCATCATATTCTTCCATCATTAATAGGACTGCAGTCGAATTTATACTCGTAAAATGTTCAAATATCAAGCGAAATTGGTTTGCGAAAAAAATACTTGGCGAATTAAAAGCGGTGAAAGCAAGATCTTTAAAATTTTGTGTCACATTCACTTAAAAAATCAACTTTTGACATTTCATCTGTATTCATTCTTCTAAATTGTCCAACAAATATAAAGTAACATGTAAAAGTAACAATGTTTTACCATCCGGTACAATAATCGCTAAGTCTTCAGGCATTAAACGAGCAATGAACAATACTTATGTGCATAGTATACAAATAACGATTAATTTGTGGTTTATGAATTTTCCGGGGAATCCCAGCGAGAAATTCGAAATGCACCGTGAATTTGAACCCACAGGACATGGAAATGCCCAAGTGGTTTCGCGTGACTGCATTATTGTATTGTGCAGAGGCTATGATTGGATGGCATCGATAAATTGTATTATGCACCATCGAATTACGAATTAAAAGTTATTGACTAAAACGATTGTGGACAGCGGTCATTTCTGCAAAACTTATATCTCTGAATACTGCAGTTGTCATTCAGTTAAAAGCCATAAACGGGAGCGAACAAATGTATATAGATTTGGTGGTTTATTTTACTAATTTTTTTTTACATAATATTGATTTAAATTTAAAACCAAAAAAAAAAAAATTTGGTTCCCTTACTCACAATGAAAACTTAAAAAAAATATATCACAATTTTATGATAACTTCTACAGCTTGATGAATATACCAAATCTCAACTTTTTAGTTTAACTGGTTTTTCTGAGATGGGTATGTTGTGATAAAGTGAGGATCGGAACATGTATTGTAGGGCTAAAAGTAGAGTAACATACTCGTATATATACGTCCGTTTTCGTTCCGTTTTTGCGATATGTTGTTTTTGCGTATCTTTTGCCATTTCTGTCTTTAATATTAATAAGTTTCATTTAAATCTATTAAAAAAAATGTTTTACCATTATAACTAAAATATTTGCTACTTTTACAAAATTTAATCATTTTATAGCCATTTCAATTATATTCTAACGTAATCTTTTTTGTTTACGATCATATATATTTTTTTTAATTATATAAATATATTTTCTCACTTTTCATACGAGAGTTCACTTATTGCTGCACCCTCAGAACTTTTAAAGTTATCTTCCTTTAATGCTAACTATTTCTCTAATTGTGCAATACCTTTTTTTCAATCAAGTGCAACTAGGAAGGAAAAACCACAAAACGTTCCATACAGACACGTTCCCGACTATTACTCAAAATAAAATTGGCGTTTACGGTTAACAGTGCACTTCTATTGCACCCCAACTTTAACCGCTTTCCAGACTTTGCCACAAAAAGAATAAAGTTGTGTCCAGACTGTTGGCAGATTTCATTTTTGTTCTAAGTTTCATGACGGAGTTATATTGTTGCGCTGTTTATCGTGAAATCATTTTAAATCAGGTTTTTTCAAACATGTTTTTGTATCGATTAATTGATGAACATAACGCAGTCACAATAAGCCGCAGCCAATTATGAGATACCCTAGATGAAATACCGAACTCCGATTTATATTGGGGATATAACAAAATAATGAGAAGTGCATGTAAAGACTATTATTACATGGCGGTTACTTGATGGATTGTAATTTCCAGAAAATACGAACACCTATTTTGAAGGACCTTAGTGCAGTTCACACTTCAAGAAGTTCCTTGCTTTTGACTTAAAATTAATTCTTTTGAACTTTTTTACTTTTACTTTCACTTGTATAAATTTCGGAAGGACCTTTTTATGTCGGTTATACGAAGTTTTAGATTTGCGTATTCGGCTTTCGTGCTGGAAATATTTAAACATTTATACGAGTATGTGCAAAATTTCAAGTTCTAACTTAAAGCATTCAACCAATAATCTTGAAAACGTGGTTAAGGACTTTTGTATGGAAGATACCCCATGAATTAGGAGAATATCGCCCATTAACAAAATCAGCTTTTCTTCTTCTAATTTGAAGCGTGGAGGTAAAATTTCAACTTCCTAGCTCAACGTGATCTTAAGTAGTCGTGCGTGCGGACGGACAAAAAGGTTACGTTACGTTTTTGACCTTAACTGAACATAAAATATTATACAACTACAAACTTTTCGGGCTGGATTAAACTTTTAATACTCAATGATTTCATCTAGAGTATAAAAATCTGGGCGAAATTTTATTATATTTCTAGTCAACGCCCAGAGGACGATACCGTTCTATCACCCTTAACAATGGTTTACGTTTTTGGGACACAATTCGGAACGAGGTCAAAGTCGATTCCATTGTTTCTAGACAAGGAGGTTTTTTGGAAAGTTCATTTTGCCACTAGAATAGAATCTTGTAAGATACAATTTTTAACATTTTTCCTTATACAAACATTGAATTAAATAAACTCCTCATAGAAGTCAAAATATCGAACAATCCTAAAATAGGTTTTTAGCCGATTACATATAAATAGAAAAAGCCCGTGTACACACATCTCGAATTTCGTCATATTTCGCGAAAACGTATGCAACCCCCTTACACACCGTTAGCGGTTGAAAATCAAATTAAAATTAGTTTTTGGGTGATTTACATACTTCATCAAATCTAGGAGATATGACGAAATTTGTGAAATGTATACAATCCGGAAGTAAGCGGATGGAAGTTTGAATTTTGAAAAATCATAATATCAGTTTTTAGGGGATTATATTATATAAAAAAAATCTGCCAATTATTATTTTTCGGGTCAAAGTTCGGGAGCGGTCAAAGTCGGAGTGTATCATGAATTGCTTCGAGATTATTAGATTTCTTGGAAAATTATTTTTGTTCTTAATATAAAAATATTTAAAATAGAGATTTTTAGCCGATTAAACATTGAAAAAGTCCGTGTAGACTATTCGAATTTTGGTATATTATGTACACTAAAAGCCCATAGCAGCAAAAACGAATTTGTTGCCTTATCAGAATTAAGAGATATGACGAATTGTTAAAACGTATACAAACCCATTACTTCCACTTGGGGTTTGAATTTCGAAAAAATTGTGAAACAGGTTTTTAGACGATTTCATAAGAAGCAACTTGATATCTCATGAGACAAGACGGATTTTGGAAAATTTGTGAAAACTTAAGCAAACCCTTCACACCTCCTTGGTTATGGAAATTCGAAAAATCGTAAATTGGTTGGCCGTAATAATCAATTTTATATCTCATCAGAATTAAGGGATGGCAAAAATTGTGAAAACATATACAAACCCTTGGGGGTTGAATATCGAAAAATTGAGAAACGAGTTTGTAGGCGATTATATAAAAAGTCGGTGGTAATAAAAAGCGATCTAATATCTCATCGAACCTAAGAAATATGTCGAAACTTTGAAAAGCATACAACCCCCTTACACCCATTAGGATTGAATATCTAAAATACTGAAATTGACTTTTTGGCTTTTTTATATAGGAAACCTTAGGAAGTAAAAATAAATTCGATATATCACCAGATATGCAACCTCCTTACACCCACTTGGGGGTTGAATATACAAAAATCCTGAAACGAGTTAATAAATAAATATGAAGACAGCACGAGAAAGTAGGAACCGATTCAATTTCTTATCACTTCTAAAAGAAATGACGGAACTCGTGAAAACGTGTTCAACCCGTTTATTCCCTCTTAGAGGCTGAAAAAGGAAAAAACTTAAAAACAAGTTTTAGGTGATTATTACGCAAGCACGTGAAAGTGAAAAGATATTCGATATCTGATAAGGCGTGGGGATATAGTAGAATTCGTGAAAAAGTTTACAACCCCCTTTGCACCCTCTTAGGGGTCGAATTTTAAAAAATCCTGAAAACACTTTCTAGGTATTTACATGAAGAAGCCGTAGAATAAAAATGAATTCAATATTTGAGAAGACCTAATAGAAATGACGAAAACCGTGAAAATATATGCATTCCATTTTGACTGATCATTTTTTTTGCCCCCCCTCCGAACGCCAATGGATATTTAAATTTTTTTTTATCTAAATTGGTCTTCTAGTTGATTTACATAAACGTACCGAGTTTCAACTTTGTAGCATAAGCCGTTCTATAGATAGGAAAAACATCCCCCACCCCCGTACCATACTACCCCAATAAAAAATTATATTTTTCCAAGATGCTACTAATACAGCTCTATTTAAATACCAAGTTTTAGCTTTATATCATTATAGGTTGTCGAGATATTAAAATCGAAACTTTTTCCTTTTCACCCTCCCCCACCCTCACCCTCTACACCCACACTTCCAAAATTTTGTTTTCTGCTAGGGGTCTATTAGGCCTACTTCTGGTAAAAATTTGAAGTATCTATCTTTCACCGTTCTTGAGATATGAGACGTGATTTTTTTGAAAAATTCTTATCCCCTCCACTTTCATGCTCCACCGCCCCCTTAAAAAATTTTACTTTCATCAAACTTCGTTTGTACACCTTAACACACAAACCAAATTTTATTTGTCTAGTGTAATTGGTTCGTGAGATATCGTAATTTAAAGTTTTTTACCCCCCCCCCTCCGTACGCCACTGCCTCCACTCAAATTTTTGTTTTCGATCTATTCTCCTAGTATACCTACAGATATTCATTAAGTTTCAATTTTGTGACATTAACCGTTTAGGAGATATGGATTTTAGAATGTGTCGATCTCACCTTTTTTGCGTTTCAGACGCATTATTTTACCCCCCACTCCTAAACCCCTTCACCCCAATCGGCAATTTTTTTGCAAATGGGTCCACTACTGAAGCTGTATATAAATTCCAAATTTCAGCCTCCTAGCATAAGCTGTTGCTGAGATCTAGAAACTAAAATTTTCCGTCTAAAACACTGCCCCCTCCTCCCCCCTCACACCCCCACCCATCCAAATTTGGCCACTTCGAGGGGCCTACCCAGTCTATTCATAAAAAATTTCAATTTAATAGCTTAAAGGGTTTGGGAGCTACGAGCCTTCAAACGATTTTGCGTACAGCGGTCGACGTACGGCGTACGGCGTACGGCGGACAGACGGACTGAAATTTTTTTTTGCCTTTTTCGTGTCTACTCGTTATGAAACGTGAAAAAAAAATTTTTGAGGGTAGCAAATTTTTTTTTTTTAAAAATCGATAACAATACTGTATTATTGAAATAATAAAGTAATAATGGAAAATAATAAACCAATATGATAACTCATCAGTCCTTAGAGTAAAAACGTATGCAAGCCCCTTAACCTCCTTGGGGGTTGAATATCCGAAAATTCCAAAATTAATTTTTAGATAAATATGTGGAAAGCCTGAGGAAGTAAAAACCAATTTGATAATTCATCAGATCTAAGAAGTATGTTGGGCTTCATGGAAATATTTGGAATCCCTTAAGGGTTGCATATCAAGAAATTCTGAAATCGGTCTTAAGCAACTACATAAAAAGTCTTCAGAAAAAACACCAATATGTTTCCCCATCAGACCTAAGAGATATGAAAAGAATTGTGAAAACGTATGCAGTTCTTGAAAATAAAAAAATCTGAAATGGATTTTTAGGCGATTATATGAAAGGCTCGCATAGGTATTGTGAATACTTATTTCATATCTTTTCAGACCTAGGGAAATATAGCGAACGTCCAAATGTGTACAATCCCTTTACATGCCCTTATGGGTTGAATTTAGAAAATCTGACAGTTTCTCGGAAAACATACTCTCCATCCCCGTACCATACTACTATATTACATTATATTATAGCTCTACTTAAATTCTGAGCTTTAGCTTTCTATCATTAACGGTTCTCGATATATAACAATTGTAATCTTTATCTTTTTACCGTCCCCACTTTGGCACCTCACACCTCACACCACCAATCCCCAATTATTTTGCCTCTGCTCTCAGGACTACCTCTTACAAAAATTCTAAGATCCTATCTTAAACTGTTCCTAAGATTTGAGACGAAAACTGCCATGCTCCACCGCCCCCCGAAAAATTTTATATTCTGCGAACACCCCTGACTACCTTTACACACAAACTAAATTTCATCTTTTTGGCGTAATTGGTTCGTGAGATATCGTAATCTAAAGTTTTTAACCCACACGCCACTGACCCCCCTCAAAATTTCCGCTATATTCCCGTAGTATATGGTACCTAAAAACAATCCCCAAGTTTCATCCTTGTCCGGGGTTTCGAGCGTTTTGGACGCATTGTTTTCGCCACACTTCCGTACCGCTCCATTTAAGTCGGCCATTTTTTTCACAGCTGGCTCCATTATCATAGGTCTATGTAAGTTTCAAGTTTGAACTTCCTATCGTAAGCGGTTCCTAAGATATGAAAACCATAATTGTTCATCTAAAATGCTTCCCCACCTCCGTCTTATACCATCAACCCCAAAGAAGTCGCCACTGAAATATTGGCTTCTAAACGCGTTTGCGTACAGCGTACGGCGGACAGACGGACTGCATTTTTTCCCCCAGTTTTAGGTCCACTAGTACTAAAACATTAAAAAGGGTAATAATTATTTTTTTTTAAAGTCGATAACAATACCAATAAAAATTGGATAATTAAAGTAGAAGCAGAATTAAGATGAATAGATTTTCGTTTTTTCTGAAGACGATGGGGTAGCGGAGCTGTAATATCCCTGAGGCTTCACGCCGGATAGGAACTTAATTCGCAGAAAGCCGCAGCTTCATTTAAAGTTATCGGTGTGGTACTGTTCGGAACCATGTGCATTTATCGGGTTAAGTCGATAGTGGCAATCCAAGAGTTTTTTCTCACGCGGCTTACAAGATGTATTCAGTCCTAGTAATAATATGTACATATATGTCTGTTCTTAGAAAATAAGAAACGATTAATTTTTCAGATGATAATTTCAACAACTAGAAATTATGGCGCTAAAGTTCTTCCTTCATACAAGTGGTAGTGAATCTTTCCAATCTTTTCGATTTTATGAAGTACTATTACACGGCAAATTTCTCTCGAATCCTTTCATTTAAATACAATATCTTTTATCTTTATCCTTACTGATCATACCTCCACAATCTATTTATACCTACTTGAAAAACCTATGTTTACTTTTTCTAAATATTGTTACAATCGCAAAATATTTTTAGTAATACCATCTGTTGAATATGGGAGCTTTCACTCAAATCGTAATGGATTTTCTATTTTAAATTCAAATTTAACTTACAATTGCAGGCGTACATAAACGTTAATCCATAAAATAGAATCGCCTTCCACATGTTGCTATTATTTTGTTAAACCGAAGGCAGAATATTTAAAATTTTTATGAATTTTCGTATTTTCGTAAAATTATTTATAACCACCACTGAGCTATTAGCAAAAGCTATTTCTATAGTTGAAAATCAAACACATTCACTGACGGAAATTTCGAATTTTCTATAAATTTGTCATTCATTTACTATACGAACTAGAGATCACGATTTTCTCATAATTCATAACTTTTTCACGCGATAGACATATTTCAAATATGTAATTAGTTTTAAACACTGAAATTAGAATTTTTTTTATTATTTAAAAGTTAAAAATAAATATAAGTAACCGCCGGAAGGATACTAATTAAGAAACCACTTGTATCGCGTCAGTCTCAAGCGACACTGACGAAGGCAAATGTCTTACGAAAAGTCAACAAGAACTTCTTAAAGTAGGCACTACTGTCTGAATTCCGAATTAGCATAAGCCAAAAGCCATGCCATGGTACATTCTAGCTGAGGCACACCGAGGAATCGAGTGGCGTAGACCCATCCAATGTATTGTTTAATGCGGGCGGAGCTTTCAACTAGCGAATTTTTTAAGAAAATTCTAAAGTGAGAATTTCATCGTAAAGTTAAAGCATATACCTAGAAGGTGGACTAGCTTGCAAGCTTTTCACACAACACACTCGCGTGGCAATTCATGGAAAATCACATAACAAAGTATCAAGTTCGCACAGGAAGGACATTTTTTGAGCATAAAGATTCGATTCATTGAAGTATGCAGGAAGACATCGTCCTTCCTAAATCTATTCATACGAGGACATCACAACTTTGTGATTGGCTAACATGGAACTTGCCTTCAAATTAACCAGCAAGTGTTCAGGACTTAAAATAGACGGAAGGAGAATGATTTCCTGCAATTGAAATTGCAAATCTCAACGTAAGGGGTATTAATTAGATTTTTAAGTTTTGTATCCAACTAAAAAGTTCCTTGAGTTTGAAATTATTTTACTGCCAATCGATTACCAATACTTTGGAGTTAAGATATTGAAAAATAGTAGACACTGAAATCCACTAAAATCAAACTTTGTACTAAGCCTACGATTTATTAAAGGCGCAAGGATTTCCAAACGACAAACCTTGAAAGCGGATTTGGCACTTTTAGTTGATATAGTCGCTAATAAATTTAAGTTCTTCTTCAAAAGATACAAATTATATGGGAGCAGCCTGTTCGCCAATCATTTTACTTTATTATTTTAATATAATGATTGTGATCGATTAAAGAAATGGTACCCTTAAGTATTGTGATCGACCTGAAATTTCCAAAAAATTCGCTACCCTGAAATTTTCACGGTTTAGGACTAGTAAAACCCAAAAGAGAAAACAAATTTCAGCCTGTCCGCCGTACGCAAAACCGTTTAAAAGTGCGTAGCTCAGAAACCCGTTGAAATTATTTTGGTGAGTAGATTCTTTGAACCTTTATCAGTATTACCTTTCGAAGTAGGTAGGGGGGGGGATGTTAGAAATGCATTTTAGACGAAAAATTTTGGTCTCTAAATCACAGAAACTGCTTATACTAACTAGTCTCTGTAACTAAGTATAACCAGGAAACTATTTGAAACGTTATTTTTTATGTTGTCAATCGCATAGTAGTAACCTACTACGCATCTCAGCATTAAACGCACTCCGGACTCCTACCCAAAAAATAATAAAGTTGCGACCAGACTGTGTGGAGGTTTTTTTTCCTATCTCTGGAATGGCTTATATGTACTACGATAAAAAATTTGTATTAAAAAAATTCATTGGCGTACGTAGATTTGGCAAAAAAAACCAGTCTGTGATTATAAAAAAAATATTCTTTGAATATAGGGTGCATATGTTTCTACGAATTTCGTTATATCTCTTAGGTCTTCTGAAATATGGAATTAATTTTATTTCTACAAGCTTTTTAGATAAATGCCTAGAAACCGTTTCCAGGATTTTTATAAATTCAATTGCTAATGGGGTGTAATGGGATATGGCGAAAATCGTGAAAATGAATACAACCATTTTCACGAAATTTACCATATACCTGTGATCTGATTAGATATCGAATAGGTTTTTGCTTCTACGGGCTTTTTATATAATAGCCTAAAATCTGTTTTCAGACCTTTTCCTTTTCAACCCCTAAGAAGGTGTTAAGCCGTTGTATACGTTTCAACGAATTCCGTCATATCTCTTAGGGTCGATAAATATAAAATTTTTTACTTCTACTGGCTCTGGTGATATAAAATTGGCTTGCACTTCCACGGACTTTTTATATAAACACCTACAAATTAATTTAATAACTTTTGATATTCAACCCCCAAGGAGATTAAAGGGGGTACGTACGCTAATGCATATCCGATTTTTATACTCTAGATGAATTCATATAGAGTAGATAACTATTATAAGTTTAATCCAGCCCGAAAAGTTTGTAACGCATAGAACCAAGCCTCGGGCGAAAAGAAGTTATATTTTATTTTGTGTTCAATTGTGGCCAAGAACCCGAAATCTGTTTGCTGTCCGTCCGTCCGTCCGTCTGTCCGTCCGTCTATCCATCCGTCCGTTTGCACGGTAACTCAAGAACGCGTTGGCCTAGAAAGTTGAAATTTTATCACCACCTGAAAAATGGAAAAAGTAAGGCTAAGTTCGTTAATGGGTTATATCCTTCCACCCCTTCGGGTTCCTCCCATACAAGAGTCCTAAAAACACGATTATTCACAATTATTGATCGAACGCTTCAAGTTAAGAACTTGAAATTTCGCATACTTAAAGTTTACAATGTTTGAAGCGAAAGTTCTGAATATGATGCAAATCGAATGAGTCCTTCCTGTAGCAGCCTACAAAAGTCCCTAAAAAATGTCTGCAAGTTACAGAATCCACTATAACTCTACTACGAGTTAAAGCAGGGATTCAAAATTTTACAGGAATTAATTTTATATAAAAAGCAAGACTGAGTTGATTAATTAGCGCCATCCGTAGACTCTTTCGGGTAGCTGCCACACAAAAGTCCGTAAACCACGTGTTCACCAATATTGAACGATAACTTTATAACGCTTTAAGTTACGACTTTGATATTTTGTATGCGTTGATTTTATAATAGTCGCAGCTGAAAGTATTAATATAAAAATATCCCATAAGTCCTTCATGTACATAGTTGCCATACAAAAATTCAGTAAAAATGTCCTAACTTAATTTATGGAACTCACTATAACTCAAGAAATAGTTTAACCATCCATCGAGTAGCTACTATACAATAGTTTCTACCTGTAAATAAAAAGTCGTGCAATAATTGTATGTGCACTCCTCATTCTTTTGATATATTCCCAACTAAAATATAAATTGGAGTTCAGTATTTCATTTAGAGTATCATACGATTATCTTGCAGCTGATCGTGACTGCGTTATATTTTTGAATAAATTAGTTTTGAAAGATATATGCAAAGACATTCGACGTTTCACGTTTTTAGTACAAGCCATTTCTGAGATTCCGTAAACAGCCAATTTTCCTGTAGCTTTATTTCTCCTATCAACAATTTTCTTCTAGGGTGCCCCTATGGTGCCTCTATACAGACTTCAAGTCTTAGCTTTCTATCCTCAGAGGTTCTTGATAAATAGAAATCAAAGTTTTTTGCTTTCAACTCTCTTCTGCCCTTACTCCCAATACCCCCATCACTTTTTCTCTACTAGAGGTCCACTGCATAACTCCTGTAAAAAATTCAAGGTCGTAGCTGGTAGGGTGAGTGTTTTTCCTATCTATAAAACGGCTTATGCTAGAAAGTTGAAACTTGGTGAGTATATGTACCTATAGTAATATAGAGAATCGAAAAAAAAATTTCACATATCTATTGCCGTACGGAAGAGGGACAAAAAAAATGATCAGTGAAAATAGAATACACATATTTTCACGAATTTCGTCATATCTCTTAGGTCTTCTGAAATATTGAATTCATTTTTCTTCTACGGACTCTTCACATACTAAATGCATAGAAAGTGTTTTTTTAGGATTTTTTGAATTTCGACCCCCAAGGGAAGTAAAGCGGTTGTATACATTTTCACGAATTCCGGCATATCCGTCCGGTCTGATTTGATATAAAATAACTTTTCACTTCCACAGGCTTGTTATATAACCCGTTTTCAGGATTTTTTTTTTTCAACCCCTAACAGGGCTAAAAGGGTTGAACACGTTTTCACGAATTCCGACATATCTCTTAGAAGTGATAAGATATCGAATTGGTTTTACTTCCTCGAGCTTTTTTTTATATTTATCTAAAAACTGCATTCATCCTCCAAGGGGGTGTAATTGGATTGTATACGTTTTCACAGTTTTCGCCATATCTCTTAGGTTTAATGAGCTATCAAAGCAACATTAACTACATAACTTTTATATAATCGCCTACAAACCAATTTTAGGATTTTCTAATATTCAACCCTCCAGGTGGTGTAAAGGGGTTGCATACATTTCCACAAATTCCTACATTTTTCTTAGATCTGATGAGATATCGAATTGATTTTTAATTTCTAAGGCTTCCAATATAATCGCCAACAAGTTAATTGCAGGATTCAACCCTCAGGGTGTGTAAGGAGGCTGTATACTTTTTCACAGGTTTCGATATATTTATTGGTTTGGTGAGATATCAGATTGTTTTTACTTCCACGAAATAAATGGAAGTAAATTACTTATCTGCTCATTACTTCCACTTCTATGGGCTTTCATACCGAAATTGGAGTCGTTTAGACGGCCTTTTTATATGTTTTTATATGTATCTCTATTTTACATCTTCTTACATCTATTCTAAGGACAAAATTAACTTTCAAGGGAACCTCCAAATCTCGAAACAACTGATGTTATACTCTGACTTTGACCGTGTCCCGGAGTATGACCCAATTATATGTGACAGTGGCTAAGCATTTTATCGCGACCCCATTTTAACCGCTTCCCGAACTTTAAACCGTAAAATAATAAAGTTTCGTCCAGACTGTTGGCAAATTTTTTAAATTGATATCAAGCGAGTCCCTTCTGCTTCCTCCATCGATTACTTACCTAAAGTTCCATATATAAAATTGAAAACGGAAGATATTGTTTTCACTTTAGAGTAGCAACCAAACGAGAGTCCTTAAAAAAGGGCGAACTTCATGCATGCAACTTATTCTACTTTATCCCTAACTAAAATATAAATCGAAGTTCAGTATTTAATCTAGCGTTTCAGAGCTTGAAGCCTATCGTTACTGCAAACTTATTGCCCAAAACGAAATTTATAGTTTCTTCGATGGAGTGTGGAACCAATCCGTATAATTCGAATCTTTGGAAAAGATCGAACGTATACTACAATTGATTAATCGAATTTTGTTGCTAGGATATGCAGGTTGGAATGGAATTTTAATATATTGATCTAAAACTTTCATTTAGAGTATAAATTTCTCCATATTATGTAGGGTCTTTCAACAAGGACGTTAAATTTTTAAATGTAAATAAAACAAGTTGTGTGTGAGATATCCACCCAATTCTTTTTTTATTTGAAATTTTATGGCATTAAGTATGGAATATAACGTCGTTCAAATGTCCACCCCGGCTTTGCTTGGTGGCATGTATTCGAGAGGTTCAATTTTCGACGACTTTGTCGCATAAATCTGGCTGAATTTGCTGGATGGCTTTCGTTATGTTGACTTAAAGGGCATCAATTGTTTGCGGATTATACGCATTTACCTGCGATTTAAGATAGCCCCAAAGGAATAAGTCTAAAGGCGTTAAATCGCACGATCAAGGTGGCTAGTTCACGTTGCCCCCGCGCGAGATAACGATGCCCAGAAATCGCTCGTGCAAAATGTCCCTCGTGACATACGCTGTGTGGCACGTAGCGCCGTCCTATTGAAACCACATGTCGTCGGTACCCATATCATCCAGTTTAGGCCACAAGAAGTTGCTTATCATCGATCGTTTGATGGTTATGGCAATACCAGTTTGTTTTGGAAGAAGTACGGATCAATGATTTCGCCAGACCAAAATCCGCACCAAACAGTGACTTTCTCGGGATGCATTTGGTGCTGGTGTATCTCGTGTGGATTAGTATCGTCCCAAATCCGACAATTTTGGTTGTTCACACATCCATTCATCAAGAAATGGGACTCGTCGTTAAAAACTACGCAATGCGCGGAACATTTTTCGAACGGAGCTCTGATTTTGAAAATAAAATTTGATGATTTTCACACGTTGTTCAACGCTATAACCTTCCATGGTGATTTGTCATTCACTACTGAACAATTCACAACAAATTCGACGGATGTTGTTTTAACAACATGGCCACTATAACCTAATTTCGAGCGTTCCTACTGAAACAACCTATATTAAGAGTATGTAGGCATCTTTAATGGAAAGGTTTCACAATTACGTGGTAATGTATAGCAGTTGCAAAATGCATTAATTTGATTAGTTTATCAAACAAATCAGTAACTGTGTTCAAAAATATGTCTGCTCGATTCATAGACGGAAAATAAAAGCTTTTAACGGGGCAAGCTTATATCAGACAGTTTTTGAATGCATGCATTCTCAAACATTTCAAATCTATGTTGCACATTAATATCCTCGATATAATTCTAACTGTAGGAAAACAATTGGAAATTAATTGTAAAACAGAACGTGTCACGCTAATGCTATAGAATTATCCGTTTCATAATGAGACAAGTTCTTCCTCCGGCAATGCACATGCCGCTAGATGGAGCTACCTGCCGATGGCATGTTACCATTCCACATAGGGCCACCAACAAGATTAAAATCGATAATAATTAATTTCATTAAATTCATTCCGATAATTATTATTCGACACGACGAGTCTTAAATTTGAATTAAAGTGTACGTGAGCAGACGATGAATTGAGTTTGGTCGGCACTCAGCAGTACCTTCTCGTATTCGTATCTTCTATAGTACCTACTACGCTGGTGAAATGTAATATCTAGACAGTACAGAGTTTCCCTAGAGTGTTTTAAGATATGTTCGAAGTTTAATGGATTTTAGGAAGTAGGAGATAATGTTCTTATGTCGAAGCCTTAGATGGGTGGAAGTTTATGTTTGGGTCCGGATGCTAGCCGACCTGTTGACCAATTGTCAGTAGAACAGACTTGCTGGTTTAAGTGGTTAAAATTTAACATTTGATCTAATCATGCATATCAACCTTTACCTCAACAATTGC
Source organism: Beris morrisii (assembly GCA_951812415.1). NCBI lineage: Eukaryota > Metazoa > Arthropoda > Insecta > Diptera > Stratiomyidae > Beris > Beris morrisii. The sequence continues at coordinate 49,573,001 of OX638313.1, read as the reverse complement.
CAGTTGTCCTACAAAAGCTCATTACTTATCTGCGGGGTGTGTTGAATTCAGGGTATTACAACATGTTTATTATCTGTATATATGTATATAAAAACGAATGATTGTTTATTTGGTTGTATGTTTGTTTGTCCCGTATGCGTTCCTATACCATTCGTCCGATTGCGATGAAACTTTGGTGATTTGTGGAGCGCACGCGCACGGTAGCAAGACTGGAAACCGCTGGGTTTGCAGTTTCGATGGTATAGCACCATAAATAAACGTGAGCGTAGCCACGCGACGCGCCTAGTGGATTATAAATATTTAGCCTAAACTTGAATAAAGTTAAAATTGATAATTAATGGAAGAATCAGCAAAACTAAACACATACGCAAATAGAGTGATATTGGTTTTGGATAAATTGACATTAACTTTCAAACCTAAGCTAAGTATGGTGTGATAGATATGTTGAAAAATATCGATATATCGAAATTGCGATATTTTTTAAACGATATATCGATAATATCGGGTAATATTTTTTTGAGCGATATATCGATATTGAAATCCGACTATCGGACCCGATATTTTTTGTTAGGTATAGCATATTTTAGAATTCGAACGGCATTTTTCATTTCTGCTTATTTTACTCATGCTTCGGCCGCAAATGTAGCTATTTCGAGTTGATATTTTTCATGGCAATCTAATAAGTTACTTATGCCATGTCTGAATATCTAAAATTAAGCAACATCTGACCTAGTGGGAGCTCTGACTGGACATTGTCACATGAGGAAGCATCTCCATAGGATTAGTCTCTCTGATGGTAAAATATGGAGAATTCGCGATAATGAAGACGAAACACCAGAGGATGGAATGTGAGGGACTTGCTTATAAAAGACGTCATCACTTCGGTTAGGGTTTCATGAAACCATCGGATTTCCTGGCTATTCCTCTTCGAAAAACAGTAAGTTTCATTGAAAGCGAAGGGATCGAAGAGGAACCATAGATAGTCCAGAGGGACGTCGCAATAGGCCCAATTGAGGCTTCAATGACAGAGGTGACCAAACTAAACCCTACACGAAAATTTAATGTAATAATGTATATGAGGGATATCAGAAAGGTTGAAACTACAAAACTGTACCTTGATGCTATTGGTTTTTAATCTTGCTCTTTCAAATAGAAGGGATTTAAAAAAACCCGGAGGAAAGTCATATTTTTATATTAAAGAGTCACAGCTTACCATAACTATCCGTTACTGCGTCACATCCTTTTTTCGTATATTTTTATTATCACTTCGAAAGTGCATTTAGCCTTGTTTTTTGTTGTGAAAATTTAGTGAAGTGAAGAACCATTTTAAATTTCGAAATATCATTTACATATTTGCTAAAGCCGCGCACCGCCGTAATCTTTATTAAGGAGAGCATATTGTTTTTGGGGTAAAAAAAATATTTTTTTGAAAATTCTTATTTTAAACTCAATTCTGGGTAAAACTGTTTAAACCGCAAGACTCCACGAGATCAAGAAGTGCCTCTCCTGAAAAGTTGTATTTATTTACGTTTGATCCATTTTCTCGAAAACCACTCGTGTCGTGCCACCTCTGCTGTCAGATAGAGTAGAAGGAAATTTAAAATGTTTAATTATTTAATAATGTAATATGAGACTGACTTGAAGCTTTCTGTTCGTCAAAATTAGATGTGCAATATATACAACCTTCGCAAAAATAATAGAACTTTACTCCACTCTATATGCTCGTTTTGCAGTAAGGAATAATTATCCAAAATTTCATTATAGTGGTTTCTGAGAAAATAGGTCATGCATTTTACACTGAGTAGGTACATATACACAAAAATAAGCAGAAATGAAAAATTACGTTCGAATTCTAAAATATGCTATACTTAACAAATAATAGGTGCGTTTTAATGCTCTCCAGAGTAGGATAGGATAGCATAAAAAATTTATATACAAAATAACAAAAACATTGCTGTTTTTACGATTCTTTATAACTTTTTTCCATAGATAGTAGGCTACATTAGAGAATTTATCGCGCATAGTTCCCCCAGTGAGCTCACTGGGGGAACTATTCCGGTTAAAATCTATATTCTAGCCTACTATCTATGGAAAAAAGTAATAAAGAATCGTAAAAACAGCAATGTTGTTGTTATTTTGTATATAAATTTTCTATGCTATCCTATCCTACTCTAGAGAGCATTAAAACGCACCTAATATCGGGTCCGATAGTCCGATCTTAATATCGATATATCGCTTTAAAAAATATGTGCCGATGTTATCGATATATCATTCAAAAAATATCGCTATTTCGATATATCGATATTCTTTCAACATCCCTAGAGCTTTCGAGAAAATGGGTCAAGCGTTAAAAAAATACAACTTTTCAGGAGAGCAAACTAAAGGAAAAAAAATTTTGTTATTAGGGCTATAATGCTTCTGCTTCCAATTTTCGCTTTAAAAATGACATTGTCTTTGTGAAATCTGTGTATTTTGTTCTTAGTTTTTTTATATTTTGTTTTTGTGATTTTTCGATTTTTGTTTTTTTTTTCTACAAAATCTGTGGCGTTTTTGTCGCAGTTTTCACCCGAACCTTCCAACTTCACAGCTATATTTATGGCACTTGCTGACCTCGTGGAGTCATGCGGGTTAAACAGTCTTACTCAGAATTGAGTCAAAAATAAGAATATGAAAAGAAAAATGTTTTCTTTACCCCAACAAGGATATTCTACCCTTAATAAATAAAAAGCTAATAAATAAATCATATTTCGAAATTTCGTTACCGTCGGTCACAGTGGCCAGATTTGGTGACTTTGGAATCTGAAATTCAATTTCATGTTTAGCATGGCAACGACAATATTAACTCCAAGAGATTTTTTGATTGAATTTTTGGAATATTTTTCCAATATTTGAAATATATTGGACTCTGTACACAAAAAATCTTTTTTCTAGTAAAGTTCAACTAGAGACAATCTAGTGAAAATTTCCTACTGATAATCTAGTGAAAAATTTCCTACCCCCAAAAATCTAGTGAAAATGACTAGAAGTACAGTTCGGACTTGTCAATTCAACTGTTTTTATAGTACTAATCACTATGTTTCTAGGAAAAAAAGTATTGCAACTAGAAAACTGGATAAATTTACTGTAAATCTAGTGAAAATAGAACTAGATGTAAAACAGTGACAGTCAGTCATTATTGTCTATGCATTCGGAGGCACGAGATCATAAAGTGAGTTTCCATGAATTTCTACCAGTTTCCATGAGAACTGAATTAAAAAAAACTTCAAATTTCGTTTCCATGGAGACTGGAAGGAAAATGGATAAATTGATAAGACCCTTTCACAGAATAGGCGTTTTAAATGGACAGAATTAATTATGGCCTTATTTAATTGGCAGATTTTTTCTTTGAAATTCATTTTTAATAATGGATATTGAGCAATTTCATCAGTTCCTGCTACAAAACGGAGTGGATGCCGATACTTCGGAAATTATTATAATAAAAGTTAGAATTAATAAAATTTGTAGTTATAGGTATGTAGTTTTAATTTAAGTCACCAAAAAATATGCATTGTTTTATGTGTAGTGATGTACCATCTCGGGGTACTCGTAATAATCTTATATTATTAGTGGATCGTCGAACCTAAAAAGGGGATGTGCCTAGCATCTTTCGACGCTGGGTAGCTGGGTAGACCTGGCGCCCAAAGGGACGCTGGTTAGTCGGGAAAAGTTTATTAATTGAAATTACCTTTAGGATTCCGTGATATGTTTTATTATATTCTTAGGTTTCGTTTTAGCAAACCAAGTAATCTACACGTTTTCGTCTCGTTTTAGAAAAATACTGAGTAACTGGATCAGGTCGCGACACACTTATATAATATTACAAATGCATTCGGCCCATAATGCTGACCTTGTTTCGGTATGCTGGTAAACATTAGGTCAAAACATTATGAGCCCAGTGCATTTCTGGTCATTGCGTCATCCGGCAGTATTGCACGAATTTCAAGCCGGCATTCCATAGATATTGCTGACCGATGGTATGCCGACCCGCAATTCGCGCAAGAAGGTCATTAGGTTTAGAGGCCGATGCGTTGTAAATAAACATTGACTCTTCGTCGTATGCTTATTTACAACGCGGAACAGATATTTTAACATTTTATTGTCGGATAGACGCAAATGTAGTTTAAAATAGGGAAGAGGAAACGAATGATAGACGCGAATGTAATTAAAAATAGGAAAGGAGAAACGAATGCTACCGTGGTGACGCAATGCTACTCTGGGAAGGATCCAAGGTACAACAGTAGAAAGGTTTTGCCTGGTTTTATAGTGGATTTGCAGAAACGACAGCCGTTTATTCTGTGCAGCAGCGACAGTAAATTTGATTCCGCATCGTCGAATTACTATGTTATTGTCGACAAGAAAGTAATCGAAATGGAAAATGATTTGTTATATGCTTTCGATACTTTGTTTAAAGTACATTATGTTCTTAATATCAAATTTGATAGCGCACTGCAAAAATTTTTAAATTTTTTTGAATGTTTTGTCTATAAAATGAAAAATGTCGAACTTGAAGGAGTCGCAAGCATCCTACAAAAAAAATGTACTTCTTGAATTTTGTATGATTAAATATTTTTCATTTATTTGTCTAAAATTAAATATGTAATATTCGAAAATAATGTAATATGTATTAAGTAATATGTATGATATAACATTATATAATATATGAACAATATACATAGTTGGATTTTTGGAAGACTTTTTGTTTACATATTTAATTAGAAATTCATTTAAACATATACATATCATCGCTCAAAAGACGTTACTGACATTTTTTTGGAGTCAATTTTTTGTCTTTAATGATAAATTACTCTTAAAACACGCCATCCTTAAAAATTTTAAAAAGCTTTAATAGAAATACGATGTATCACCCGAAATAATGGATGTGCATTTTGTAAGCAACCTATCAAAATTAACCAGAAACTTGGCTTCGAACAAAATATTACTTACTGCATTAAAGCGGCGATTATGCCTGAAGTTTTACTGTCTACTCAGTTTCGTTTGGTAGATTACTAGTGTTTTGCCTCTTTATCAAAACAACTGAAGTACTAGTAAATAGAACTAAATTATTGACAAATTCTGATAGAAATTCAGTAAAAATATTTCCGGTAATACTAGTAAATAGAACTAGATTATTGACAGGATTCTGATAGAAATTCAGTAAAACAATTCCCTGATATTCTAGTGGGCACTACATCTTTACTGGAATATCTAGTAGCTAAATTCTAGTGGTGTTTAACTAGAATCTAGTTGAAAAATATTTACTGTGTAAATAAGTGGAAAAATACTTCTCGGTTGGCTATAAATAACACATTGTTTTGGTTAAAATAAAGTTTTTTCGCGTAAAACACTGTTATTTTTAAATATCGGTTTCTATATTTCGACATTGTATTTCAAAAAATAAAGATCAAATAGGCAAAATCGAGAAAAGTACTAACAGCATTTTTAAAATCTAGCTTTTTTTTATATTTCCAAACAATTGACGAACAAGGTTCTAAAAATTGTTCTTAACGTCACTAAATTTTCACAACAAAAACAAGGCTAAATACACTTTTTTGATACGCTTGAATAAAAAACTATCGAAGTGATAATAAATAATATATGAAAACATACTGCAGTCACGATCGGCTGCAAGCCAATCGTATAATACTCTAGATGAATACTGAACTCCGATTTATATTGTAGTTGGGGATAAAGTAGAATTACGTGTGTGCAGGTTGTATGTCCTTTATTAAGGACTGCTATTAGATTGTTACTCAAAACTAAAAGACAATATTCAGTGTTTAACTTCATACCATGAACTGGGTAAGTCATCGAAAAAAAATGTCCTTTTTAAAGGACTTTCACATGGGAGGTGCAGGAAGGACTCACTCGATTTCTTACATATTTATCCTTTTCCTTGGAACCATTCAAAAATTAACGTGTACAAAATTTCAAATTCGTAGCATGAAGCGTTCAAAAGTTATCGGAAAATATTGTTGAACACGTGTTTTAAGGATATGTTGTATGGCAGCTACCAAAAGGAGTAAAAGGATTTCGCTGATTCGTAAACTCGAACTTCCTTTTCACTCAAAACTAACTTGTACGAAATTCCGAATTCGTAGCTAAAAGATTACTTGAGTTATAGTGAGTTTCGTAAATTAAGTGAATACATTTTGACAGGATATTTGTATGGCAGCTACACGAAGGACTAATAGCATTTCCTTTATAATCATATATTTAGCTCCAACTATTGAAAAAGTAACACATACAAAATTTCAATGTCGTAGCTTAAACCCTTCTGAAGTTATTGACCAATATTCTTGAATACGTGTCTTAAGGACATTTTGTATGGCAGCTACCAGAAGGAGTAAAAGGATTTCGCTGATTAGTAAACCCGAAATTCGTTTTTACTCAAAACTAATTTGTACAAAATTTCCAATTCATAGCTAAAAGATTAATTGAGTTATAGTGAGTTTCGTAAATTAAGTGAATTCATTTTGGCAGGATATTTGTATAGCCGCTACACGAAGGATTAACAGGATTTTCTTCATAATCATATATTTAGTTCCAACTATTGGAAAAATAACACATACAAAATTTCAAAGTCGTAGCTTAAACCCTTCTGAAGCTATCGACTAATATTCTTGAACACGTGTTTTAAGGACATTTTGTATGGCAGCTATCAGAAGGAGTAAAAGGATTTCGCTGATTAGTAAACTCGAACTTCCTTTTCACTCAAAACTAATTTGTGCAAAATTCCGAATTCGTAGCTAAAAGATTACTTGAGTTATAGTGAGTTTCGTAAATTAAGTGAATACATTTTGACAGGATATTTGTATGACAGCTACACGAAGGACTAAGAGGATTTTCTTCATAATCATATATTTAGTTCCAACTATTGGAAAAATAACACATACAAAATTTCAATGTCGTAGCTTAAACCCTTCTGAAGTTATTGACCGATATTCTTGAACACGTGTTTTAAGGACATTTTGTATGGCAGCTACCCGAAGGAGTAGGACGATTTGGCCCGTTAACGAACTTAGCCTTACAAATTCAACCAAACATCCAGATTCAAAATTTCAAGGTCCTAGGTGAAGGCGTTCTTGAGTTATCGTGCTAACGGACAGACGGACGGACGGACGGACGGACGGACGGACGGACGGACGGACGGACGTCAGGCGGATTTGAGGTTTTTGGCTACAAATAAACAAAAAATAATATATAACTTTTTTTCGTCCGAGGCTTGGTTCTATGCGTTACAAACTTTTGGGCTGGATTAAACTTATAATACTCTATATGATTTCATCTAGAGTATAAAAAGCATGTGTCGCAGCAGCGAATAGTTTTTGTAAGCCATGGCTCTTCAATGCAAACAGATTAAAAACCGAAAGCCGCAAGGTTCTGAGCGGGTAGATCCAGTACACAGGATAGTTGCCTGGTTGCCCCACCTACATAAACCATGAGTCTTGCATCTTTTTGTTTCGACAGAGATAGACTTTCCATGATTGAAAAATAGTTTTTTAGTTTCAACGTTTCTGACATCCCTCCTTTGCATTTACATTATTCGATTACTTTTTAATTTTTTATAAAATTAGATTTTCGTGTTAGAGTTGGTTTGGTCACCTCTGTCATTGAAGCCTCAATTGGGCCTATTGTGACGTCCCTCTGGATTATCTATGATTCCTCTTCGATCCCTGCGCTTTCAATGAAGTATTTTTCGAAGGGGAATAGCCGAACGAGTAATAAAGTATGCTATACGTTATAAAAAATATCGGGTCCGATAGACGGATTTTAATATCGATATATCGCTTTAAAAAATATCGGCCGATATTATCGATATATCGTTAAAAAAATATTGCTATATCGATATTTTTATAACATCCCTAATATTACTGCCGATTAAAGCTAAAAGGACTATCAAAAAAATTATATGCTAGCTTCTCGTAGCATATCATTTTCCTCCAAATAAAAAAAAATCTGCCAACTGTGTGGGAGCAACTTTATTATTTTTTTTATGGAAGTCCGGAACGCGTAATGCTGAGATGCGGTGTATAGGTTACTATGCGAGTGATAATCTAAAAAATAACGTTCTAAATAGTCTACTGGTTATTCTTTTACGATTAAATTATATGCAAACTCACCACAATAGAAAGACCTATAATGTATTAATAATATTAACAATAATAAGGAGTTCTGGTCAGATGCAGAATAGTTCTACTATTCCCGATCCTTTTTAAGCATAGTTCTACTATGTGAACTTAGCATATGATGATTCTGCGAACTTAGCGCACGATTTCCCAAAATTTCCTTTTATTGCTCTTCTCATTACTTTGAATTTTTTCAGCCACAGTGAATTTTCTTTAATTGTGTGGAGTGGAGGGGTTGTGGGAGTGGGGGTAAGAATAATGCGTCCGAAACGCTAAAAAGCTGAGATGGAGACATTCTAAAATTCATATCTTTTAAACAGTTAAAGCCACTATATTGAAACTTCATGATTATCTGTAGGTATAATAGGAGAAAAGATGAGAAATAAAATTTTGTGGGTGCGGGGGTGGAGGGTGAACAACTTTAGATTACGATATCTCACGAACCAATTGCACTAGAAAAATAAAAGTCGGTATGTATATACAAATCAACAAATGGAGTTTGATTAAAGTAAAATTTTTAAAAGAGGTGGGCATGGAAGTGGGGGATAAGAATTTTTCAAAAAAAACACTGCTCATAGCTCAAGAACAGTTTAAGCTAGATGATTAGAATTTTCACGAGGTAGGCCTAATAGACCCATAGTAGGGGTTTTTCAAGATCTGGGTGTAAGGGATGAGGGTGTGGGAGGCCGAAAAGGAAAAAGTTCCGAATTTTCTATCTCGAGAACCTATAATCATGGAAAACTGAAACTTGGTATGTAGATGGAGCAATATGTTAGTAGTCACGTGTTGGAAAAATATAGTTTTTTATTGGAGTTCTCTGGTACGGCGGGGGGGGGGGGGGGTGGTGTCTTTCCAAACAAGTTGAGATCTATTAGAAAAGTAATTTAGATAAAAAAAATATTTTGAAATATAAATTGGTGTAGGAAAGGTGGGCTAAAAAAATGATCAGTGAAAACGAAATGCATATATTTTCCCGAATTTCATCACATCTCTTAAGGTAAATGTCCCAATACGCGACCATGTCCCGCCGTGCGACCAGTTTCAATGAATTATGAGTAAAATAAATAGATTCTCAAAATTATTCGTCCAAGTAGAATATTCATAATGATCTTGATGCGCATATTTTTCACGGTACAATTAAGTAGACACCTGAATTTTAAAAAAAATTGCAATTTCATAGTACACGCGTTCACCCACCATTTTGTTCCATTTCGCCTGTAGGCGGCACTTCGTTAATAGATTTGACAGTTGGACCGTTGAATGTTTATTCAGTGCCACAGTGACTTGGATCGATATTAACAATTTAATTCTGCCAATATCTTCAACTCGGACAAGTAGCTGGTCCCCGTACGTGTTTTAATTAAACCAAAGGTATCAATATGCATTTTATTTACTGTGGTCGCTGAGTGGGACAAACATTAATGAATGTACATTTGTGAGTCCGGATGAATCAATATCCTCAACAAAAATAAATCATTGATGTTTTGGAGATTAAAATTACGGCTAATGGTGTAACATATGTCCTTTTTGAGAACCCAATTATCAGTTTTCATGACATAGCCTCTAAACTGTAAAATAAATGTCTTAAAAGAGTTCGTGGTTAAATGGGAGTACAAATAGCGGTCGCCTTTTGCGTCATACCAATTTTGTCCCTATCAGCGACCAAAATAATTTCATTGCCACCATTTTCTTTACTTTCGATAAGATGAATATTGGTCGCACAATGGGACTGGCAAATCAAGTACCAGATTGCGACTGGTCGCAAATCGGGACAACGAGTCAATTATGTGGTCGCAACGACGTACAAGTACATCGATTAACGTTTTTTCGAATATCTTCTAAAATAATGATCGTGTGTTGTGAAAAACAATTGTATTTGCAGAATAATATATCGACTTTGACTAAAACAACGATCGTGAAAATCAAATTAGTATAGAAATGGATATTTCGTTATTGAATATGAAAGCAATGCTTACATGGTCGCGTATTGGGACATTTACCTTAGGTCTTCTAAAATTATGAATTGATTTTCATTCCACGGATTTCTCACATTAATAGCTAGAAAGCGTTTTCAGAGTTTTTTGAAATTCGACCCCGAAGAGGGTGTAAAAGAGTTGTATACATTTTAACGAATTCGGCCGTATCACTCAGGTCTGTTTAGATATTGAATAGCTTTTCACCTCCACAGGCTTATGTTATAATCGACTAAAACTTGTTTTCAAGTTTTTTCCTTTTTCAACCCTTAAGAGGATATAAACAGGTTGAACTCGTTCTCACGAATTCCGTCATATCTCTTAGGAGTGATAAGACATCGAATTGGTTTTCACTTTTTCGGGCTTTCATTATATTTATCTAAAAATTACTTTCAGGATTTTTGGATATTCAACCCCAAAGTGGGTGCAAGGGGGTTGCATATGTTTTCACAAATTCCAACATATTTCTTGGTTCTGATGAGATATCGAATTCCTTTTTACTTCCTAAGGCTTCCTACATAATCATCAAAAAGTTGATTTCAGGATTCATAGACATTCGACTCTAATGCTATGTTCAGACTACGAGATTGACGCGTTTAAATCGAGTTAAATGCGCTGAAAACACTTCCCGGACGCGTTTACGAAAACACGTAGCTACTACTTGTTTAACCGAAAACATGTACTGCGACCCTCGCGGAAATCGAAGTAAACTTTGGAAGAAACTATTTAATGCTGCAGAAACTCAATTTTGTGCTTGTGCAACGACTGCATTAGCTAATAAATTCCGTTTTCATTACTGCTTTACAAACTAATTTGTTTCAAACAATTTAGAAAGCATAAATTTGCTAACTAAAACGAGTTGCCTAGTCTGAACACTACTTTTTTAACATGTTAAATTTACCTACTTAAATTCGTTTAAAACGCGTAGTCTGTACAGGGTATAAGGAGACGTAAGGTTTTCCACATATTTCTTAGGTTTGATGAGATATCAAATTGATTTTCACTTCCACAGACTTTTATATAATCGCCTACAAAAGCATTTCTGATTAATTATAATTAAATTAATAATTGATATTATACTACGACTTTGACCGCGTTCCTGAGTATGACCCATTTACGTAATTCATATGTTATTTGTGGCAGCGGCGTAAGTATTCTAGCGCGGCCCCATTCTAACCGCTTCAAGAACTTTTTTTTAAGTTTTCAGTCACACAGTAACCTACACTGCATCTCAGAATTAAACGCGTTCCGAACTTCTACCCAAAAAATAATAAAATTGCGCCCAATGGTACACGGTTAGAAATTTTTGGAATAATTTGTAACATTATCTATGTTACATATATGACCACACCAAAATGGTATTAATTTGTAATACTTTCGAAGTATTAAATCCATAAATTAAGTCAACACAGTATTAATATAAAATGATTAAATATTAATCTGCATTTAGATTACATTTTAATAGGATGTTGTTGAAATCTAATACTTTTATTGCGATAAATTTAGGATGTAACGTGTTACAATTTATATATGTAGGGATTAAAAATTGTAAATGGAAGTAATACAGAATAAGGCTTATGGAATAAATTGTATTATTTATTAGCCAATAAATAAAACAATACAATATAGATTAAAAATATAATCATTTGAAAATAACTATTATTAATAATTAATTACATCATATGGTTTAATTTTTTTTTTGTAAAATATAGATCACACCTACATCTAAAATTTCGTCAACGTAAATATCCCATTATACTAGTACTAACTACTATTACCAAATTAACCAAAGGAATATCGAACATTATTTTACTATTATGTATATATGTACATAAATTTATAAGCAGTATTATGAACATATTAATATATTAATCTATAACTGTCTCCAGCATAAGGTAAATTTTTTGATTAACATAAAAGAATTCTTTAGGTTTTTTGTTTGTCAGATCAGTGTAAGGAACAACGTAATATTCACATGTTGCACTTATTTCGAATGAATTTAAATTATTATTAAATGATAATTAATCATAACCAGCCAGGTAAAAATAAATCTCATTTTTGAACAAGTAAAAGTCTTTGATTAAACCAAATTCATTTATACAGGGTCCGGCAGTGAAACCTGACAGCTTTTGAAACGGAATAATTCAATGAATATTCAAGATATTTTGTTATAATTTTTTTTGTTTTAAAAACAAATAATGGAAGTTTAAGATGTATACAAAAAAAATTCGAAAAAGCTATATGAAGCAAAAATAACATCACTCAAATAATGACCTCCATTTTCTCTGCACTGCTCAAGTCTGTTAGCAAAGTTAGTCATCACTCTTCTCAAGGTTTGGCGCGGGATCGCAGGCATTTCCCGTTGAATATTCGCTCGCAGTTCTGCCAAATTTTTAGGCTTATCAAGGTACACTTTTCCCTTGAGGTAACCCCACATCATCATCAATCATTTCAGGGTCTTCGTTCATCATTCCCAACATTTTTTCTGCAAAAGCTAACCTTCTTGGGAAATCTTGAAGCTGTAACTCTTGCACTACAGCAATTTTGTACGGGTGAAAATTCAAGTCTTCGTTCCGAAAGCTGTATTGCGAAAGTTCCAAACCCCCAAAAGAATAGTGTTCCGAGATGGAATCGGCTCACGAGGAGGAACATTAAAACGTAAGCGAAATTACCGCTGTGTTAGGGTCACAGAATCGTTATTTCTGAAGAACGTCTCGACGACAAGGGCACGGTGTTCACTGGTCCAATGCTCCATTGTAACTAAACTTCCACATCAGGAGAAGGGAACGAGACCGACCCCCACCACCTGAGATCCCCCCGCCACCCACTACCCACGTTCAAAAACCGTCAGGTTTCACTGCCGGACCCTGTATTATTTCTGCTTCTTAGTTTCACAACAAAACCAGGTCTATAGTGGTATCCATATTTAATTTCAACCCAGTTAACATAAAAAATATTGTTTATTTCAGCGTATATATTACTAAAATAAGTTTGATCTTTTTCATCACTTTCCGTGATATTTTTCTTACTTTTCCAAATGAATATAATAATTCTTCGAATTTAATATCTTTCCATGAGGATGATTTAATTTTTTGATGAGTAAATGCTAGACTTTTGCAAATATTAATGAAATTAAATCCGCACAATCAGATTTGCTCAAAAAAAGTTTTAGAGTCTAAAACATAAATTTTAAAACATATAAAATGTTTTTTTACATATATAATAATAAAGCGAACCTCGCTGTTGATTATAAGGCGAGGTCCGATGACAGCATTCGAGCGTCTAAGTTTGGGAATTTCCAAATTTTTTCAGCTTGGATTCAACTCGATTGTATGTACCATAAAATAACCAGAAAATCTATACTGGTATCCTATTGGAAGGAGTTCATCGACAGGGATCCCAGCATTATCTCGATTTTTTAAAATAAATGTTTCGTTGGAAGTGGACGCAAATTGTGATAAAACTAAAAGACCTTCTGATAAAAACAGATACATTATGATTAATATTTCACTTACTCGTTATTAACACGTCTTGCGAAGTTATCACATCTTCAACCGGATTAATTTCTACGAACATAATTTCTTCACCTTTTTTAACTTTTAAGAAAAAAATTTCACATAAATTCATTGTGACGCCGTTCAAATGTGACGTTTATAAGAAAATAACACGCAATAAGTTTAAATTAAATCTAAACGCATGAAATTTTAATACAGAAGTATTAAACCAAAGCAAGCAAGCATAAGCATGTCCGGTAGTTATTCTTCTATAGGTTTATTTTGTAATCCCGTTGTATTCGATCTGAAGCATTGATAGTTTTTAATGCATGTTCTTATTATTTTTTAAACCTAAATGTTATAAAAAACTGGACATGTACAAACATGTCGTTTTGTCTATATTTGCACAAGCTTATAATATAATACTGCTTGTATTACGATTGTAATTTTTAGTTTTCAAGGAATAATTTTTATTCCAAAACTATACTACAAAGAAGTTGAACTAGATTCGTAGATGTTAAACTATATTCATTGAAGAATAATTTTACGTTTTAATACAAAAGTAATATATTTTATTTCAAAAATATTAAAATATAAATTAATAAATTGAAAAGATTACTGCGTAATCATAAAAGTAATAAAATCTTCTGTATTACATCGTCGGGCTTAAAAAAAATTCCAAGATTTTTAACCGTGTAGCAGATTTTTTTTGAATTGTCATTACTGGGGCCAAAAACAACAAAACTATCGCTTAAAAGTATCAATACCTATAGAACTCGAGTGCATGCGATCAGGACTCCCTAGACGTGCTCATTTTCAATTCCAAAAAAATTTGCTAACTACTCCGAAATTTGTATTTTCACTTTTTAGGACTAGTAGACCCCAAAAAGCAAAATAATGCCCGTCTGCCGTACGCGAACGCTTTTGAATGCGCGTAGCTCACAAACTCATTGGTATATTGAGATCACATTTTTTTGGTGGATTGACTTTGTGATGTGTGAACCTCTTTAAGTGCTGTCTGGGGTTGATAGATGTGAAAGTATGAGGGGGACGGTGAAGGAAGCTATTTCCGTAAAAAAGCATGCTGCAGTCACGATCGGCTGCAAGAAATATAGAACTCCGATTTATATTGTACTTGGGGATAAAGTGGAATAAGGAGTGCGCACGTAACTTGTCCTTTATAAAGGACTCCCATTTGGTTGCTACTCGAAACTAAAAGGCAATATCGTAAGCTACCAGAAATAGTTGGACGATTCTGCCCATTGATGGAATGACCCTATTACCTAGGCAATATGTTGTCTTGTAGTCTTTTTATCATGGTGCGTCTACACTCACCCTTGAAACCTCGAGGCGAGCCTCTACCCCCATCAGGCCATTGCAAACCGGTTACACTCAACATGCCTTTGCAGCGCAACTTGCCTATAAGTGCGAAACGATATAAATACGATGAGCTGCGAATTGTGTGGTACCACAGTTCATTGTATGTGTGTACACATATGGAAGCGTGCGTCGGAGAAAAAGTTGAAGAATGTTAGACTCTTGCGACTGCACGAGCCATCTGATTGGTTGATTTTATGGTGGGGATAGAGGCGAGCCTCAAACGTTGTGTGTATGGTAAATCCACCATCATGGTTCTGTTCTGGGCTTTGTATTGCACCGCAGAACTACAGTAAATGCTAATTACAGTCCACATTGCAGTGGAGTAAAAAAAATCGGAGAACGTTTGAAGTAGGTATGTATGTTTAGAAAATTCGGAATTGCTCTTGGGGAGGGGGCGGCCGCCCCCTCCGCCCCCCCTGTATCCGCCAATGTATCACGATGCGATGGTACGTAAATTACCTACGTATAATAATGCTTACTTTGTTTGGAATTTAGAGCAAGTTGTGTAATTAAAAACTAAATACATCGATACTTTATAGGAAGAATTCGGTTAGAAAATAATAAATGTTGTAATACAGGTATGTACCTCTTATCTCAAAAGACTCCCTCCCATCAATCAACAACTCACTGTATGGATCACAACAGGAAATTTTAATAATAAATCATACTCGACTCATCTTCGAACAAATTCTTAAATCTCTGAAAATCTCATAATTTTCTTAAAAAAAAAACAACAAAATCAATCTCATGTATATGTAATGTTGTAGTGACGAAGACATCAGATGGTTTAAACTCAATCCATTAAATAAACATTATGGCAATCCTATTTTTAAAAAGCACCCGCCATTTGGTTTTTATCGAGTTATCGAGTATTTTATCAACATAGTAAAGCTAGTTTCATTGTGTACAGGTACCGGTCGATGATTATCTAAACGGTCGTCAGAATCATCATTTACACAACCCTGATGTTTTATTATCCTATAATTATCAAATCTACCCACATATTAATCGGCTGACTTTGTACCATTTCAATATTTTATGACCTAGTGGTGTGTGTTCGCATTCTTCGCCTTGGAGTTTAGCCAACGTTTCCTTTCATTTCGGTCAAATTATATCATGTGCTGTTAAAAAAACGCGCTAAAAATATCGCGAAAATTACACTCATCTGATTATTAGACAATCTCGCTTTTCGTTTTATACGAATTTCTGTTTAGAACACATTCTTGACCTAGACAGTATACACTTGATTCCTGCGGTGAATTTTTCGAGGCGGGAGGGTGCGGCTGTTGCAAATTTATCGAAATAACTGCTGACGTTCACAGCTTGATCCTCATCAATGCTCCAACATTTTCTACGATATTTGAATCTGATGAATATGACGGTTAATCCAGTACGTTACCGTTCCTGTAAGAACGCGGTATCTTAACCCACTATCCTACACTCTTCGCGCGCCATCCATTTTCGGAAAAGATTAAGTTGGTGTCCTTTCCTGTCCTTTAGGTGTGCAGAGTGATAAATTTAGTACTCATAACGGGTATATTCACTGGTAGTATTTCAGGTAATTAAGTAGACAACTATCGGGTATCGTTAACGAGGAGTGAAAAAGGCGGCAATATTGAAGGAAAGCTGTTAGGAATAAAACGCATGTACACCGATACGAAGTATAAATGTGGATTTCTCGAGGTGAATATAGATAGATAGATAGATAGATGATTTATTTAAATTCATTGGGTTGTATAATAACAAGTAAAAAATAATTCAGTGATTAGATCTTAATCTTTACAGCTGCAATTGAAAATTTTGCATTCTATTTGCAAAAACTTACGTTAATCTGACACAGTAAAACCTTGCTTGAAAGAACCTTAATAACTAACTTAAACACTACTTAAAACTAAACAAAAACTAAAAATAGATTAAAATAATAAGTTACACAACACTAGTGGTAGGAGTAACTAGCCAAGGAAGAGACTAGAGGATTGTCTACCGTTTGGGACATCGTTATCGAGGTGAATATGTTTTAACTTAAAGAGTAACCGTGAATGATACAACGGAGTTACCACGGTACTAACGGTATTTATTACTTGTTGGTTTGAGCCTGTAGAACCCTTACTGCTTCTCGATTCACGGCATGAGTGGTCTTTTATTCCTGGCTCTTAACCACTCCCTAGGCCATAACTATTTTCCCTTAAGAAAGGATATGATTTTACTCCGGGGAGTCTTCAACAGGTCCTCGTAGGTGATAGTGAATCCACCGAAAATCTGCTTTCTTGATCTGGCAACTGCGTTACAATCAGGGCCGGATTTTCCATTGGACTAAAAGGTTCTTTAGCACAGGGCCCCCAAATTTCACTGGGGCCCGAAATTTTCATATATGCAATACAATAGAATTAAATCCTGTTGAGTTGCCGCTGGGCGAGATTTGTATTCCCTACTGGGCGTTGTGAGTGCGTTCAGAAGTCAGCACTTCGCTGACATTTGAGCGCACCCGCAACTGCCGCCAATATAACACCGGACGCGGGAGTACAGTTGGGCGATAGAATCGGCGTGGGTTTTTGAGATTATGACAACTCTTAGTAATTTAGCGTGTGATAGCACCCAAAATCAGATAACCAAAAATGAAGCAAATGGCATTCTGAATAAAATGAAAGAATTCGATACTGGTGTCATGGTTATTTTTTGGAACAAAATTTTAGAACGCTTCCATACAACTAGCGAATCGCTTCAGAGCGCTGATATTGATTTACTGACTGTATGTCAACTATATGTCTTTGTCAGGTTTTCTGAATAAATATCGAGATTGTTTTAATAAAATAGAGGCCGAAGCAAAGCAACTTGTGGTTGATCATCAATATAGAGAATATAATAGAAGAACAAGAAAAAGAGCACGTTTTTTTGACGAAGGCGATGCAATAGAAACGGAATTTTAGGCACGTGAAAAATTTCGCGTTGAAACCTTTCTGCCGATAATCGACTGTCTGTATCAGGAATTAGAGAAGAGAAGCGCAGTGTACAACACCATTGAAAATTTATTTGGATTTTTAACGAATTATCAATTGCAGAAATTCAAGATAAATGTAAAGCTCTTTTAAGTGCATATCCCAATGATTTGAAGATTGGTTTCGTTTATGAATTCTTACAATTTTCTGAAATTGTTAAGAACGAAAATATTGCAAATATTTCTTGAGGACGGTAGTTCAATTCTTCGCACGTTTCCACACGTAAGGATTTCGTTGCGAATGTATTTAACTATACCTGCAACAAATTGTGAAGGGGTAAGATCCTTCTCTAATTTAGCAAGGATTAAAAACTATTTGCGTAATACAATTGGCGAAAATCGTTTGAACTCACTTTCTCTAATGTCAATAGAGTTTGACGTACTAAAATCGATTGACTTTGATGAAATAATAAATGATTTCGCTAAAAGTAAAGCACGAAATATTCCCATATAAGTGAGCATATTTGTAAAAGGAGCTAAAATGAGTAAGCAATTAAGGAATTGATAAATATTTCAAACTTTTCAAAATTCTTTACCATAGTCTTCATGATTTGAGATCATCTGGTTCAGTTCAAAATCCACTTTTAGCATATAAGGCTGCCCTGATGATACACTTCCCAAAAATAAAGTAAAATCCGTTTTGATCTCCATTTCGAAGAAAAGAAGCAGTGAGCAGTTACCATTCAATCCACCAATGATAATCGCGAGAGAGAAGGTGATATTTTCATTTTTATTTAAATAAGTTCGCTGCCAGTGAAATAATTGAAGATCTTTTGATTTAGAAAAATTCAATGGATCCAAAGCTTTCTGAAATTTATAGTGCAGTACCAGCAACTTGACAATATAAAATACGAACCTGGCCTTAATGTTGTTTGTCGGTTAAGTTGCTGGTTTAGGTTTAAACCTAAACCTTTAAACCTAAACCTAAACCAGAAACTTAACCGACAAACAACATTAAGGCCAGGTACGTATTTTATATTGTCATAGTTATTATAGAATCCTTGGAAAAAAATTAATTAATGAAAATAGTGCGATCCTCTAAAAAATAATGAAGTAACAGGTGGGCTGAATAGTTCGTAGGCTAACATAGTAAAACAAATTTTTATACTCTAGATGAAATCATATAGAGTATTATAAGTTTAATCCAGCCCAAAAGTTTGTAACGCATAGAACCAAGCCTCGGACGAAAAAAAGTTGTATATTATTTTTTGCTTATTTGTGGCCAAAAACCTCAAATCCGCCTGACGTCCGTCCGTCCGTCCGTCCGTCCGTCCGTCCGTCCGTCCGTCCGTCCGTCTGTCCGTGAACACGATAACTCAAGAACGCCTTCACCTAGGATCTTGAAATTTTAAATCTGGATGTTTGGTTGAATTTGTAAGGCTAAGTTCGTTAAAGGGCAAAATCGTCCTACTCCTTCGGGTAGCTGCCATACAAAATGTCCTTAAAACACGTGTTCAAGAATATTGGTCGATAACTTCAGAAGGGTTTAAGCTACGACTTTGAAATTTTGTATGTGTTATTTTTCCAATAGTTGGAGCTAAATGTATGATTATGAAGAAAATCCTGTTAGTCCTTCGTGTAGCTGCCATACAAATATCCTGTCAAAATGTATTCATTTAATTTACGAAACTCACTATAACTCAAGTAATCTTTTAGCTATGAATTGGAAATTTTGTACAAATTAGTTTTGAGTAAAAATGAAGTTGGAGTTTACTAGTCAGCGAAATCCTTTTACTCCTTCTGGTAGCTGCCATACAAAATGTCCTTAAAACACGTGTTCAAGAATATTGGTCGATAGCTTCAGAAGGGTTTAAGCTACGACTTTGAAATTTTGTATGTGTTATTTTTCCAATAGTTGGAGCTAAATGTATGATTATGAAGAAAATCCTGTTAGTCCTTCGTGTAGCTGCCATACAAATATCCTGTCAAAATGTATTCATTTAATTTACGAAACTCACTATAACTCAAGTAATCTTTTAGCTATGAATTGGAAATTTTGTACAAATTTGTTTTTAGTGAAAAGGAAGTTCGAGTTTACTAGTCAGCGAAATCCTTTTACTCCTTCTGGTAGCTGCCATACAAAATATCCTTAAGACACGTGTTCAACAATATTTTCCGATAACTTTTGAATGCTTCAAGCTACGAATTTGAAATTTTGTACACATTAATTTTTGATTGGTTCCAAGGAAAAGGATAAATATGTAAGAAATCGAGTGAGTCCTTCCTGCATCTTCCATGTGAAAGTCCTTCAAAAAGGACATTTTTTTCGATGACTTACCCAGTTCAAGGTATGAAATTAAACACTGAATATTGTCTTTTAGTTTTGAGTAGCAATCTAATGGGAGTCCTTAATAAAGGACATACAGCATGCACACACGTAATTCTACTTTATCCCCAACTACAATATAAATCGGAGTTCAGTATTCATCTAGAGTATTATACGATTGGCTTGCAGCCGATCGTGACTGCAGTATGTTTTTGATAAAATTCGATTTTATTATTCAACATAGTTGCCTTCGAGGGCGATACAACGATTATTGCGGTCATGCAATTTTGCGATACCATGTTTATAGTACGATTTCTCTTCAGTCTCAAAATAGGCCTCAGACTCAGCGATTACTTCTTCATTAGTCCTGAATTTCTTTCCAGCGAGCATTCTTTTGAGGTCTGCAAACAGGAAAAAGTCGCTGGGGGCCAGATCTGGAGAATACGGTGGATGGGGAAGCAATTCGTACCCTAATTCGTGAAATTTTGCATTGACTTGTGGCAAGATGCATTGTCTTGCTGAAACAGCACTTTTTTCTTCTTCAAATGGGGCCGTTTTTTCGTGATTTCATCCTTCAAACGCTCCAACAACACTATCTAATAATCGCTGTTGATGGTCTGGCCCTTTGCAAGGTAATCAATGAATATTATACCTCGCGCATACCAGAATACTGATGCCATAACCTTGCCAGCCGACTGTTGTGTCTTTCCACGTTTTGGATTCGGTTCATCGCGTGCAGTTCACTCGGCTGACTGTCGATTGGACTCTGGAGTGTAGTGATGAAGCCAGGTTTCATCCATTGTCACATATCGACGGAAAAATTCGTTCTTATTACGGTTGAATATCGCTAAACATTGCTCCGAGTCAACGACACGTTGAAACTTTTGCTCGATTGTGAGCTCGCGCGGCAGCCACTTTGCACACAGCTTTTGCATGTCCAAATATTCAGCCACGATATGTCCAACACGCTCTTTTGATATCTTTAGAGTCTTAGCTATCTCGATCAACTTCACTTTACGGTCATTCATAATTATTTTCTGCACTTTTTTATGTTTTCGTCCGTTACAGCCTCTTTCGGGCGTCCACTGCGTGTACCGTCTTCGGTGCTCATTTCGCCCCGTTTAAATTTAGCAAACCACTTCTCAACGGTTGATTTTCATGGTGCAGAGTCCGAATAATGTTTATCAAGCCAAGCTTTGGTTTCACAGTATTTTTTTTCATAATAAAGCAATGCTTCATTAACACACGAAATTCTTTTTTATCCATTTTTTTTACAACACCAAAAGTTGATTCACTCACAACGCTATATCTCACGAACCAATTGTCCGACAAATGTCAAATTTATACACGGGTCGTTTTAAGGTTAGTTCTAACTAAAAATCATATGAATTTAATTCTAGTCACGCTCTCTATGTGTCGGCCTACGAACTTTTCAGCCCACTTGTTATGTGAAATAAATGAGAGTCTGGCAAAGTTTTTTGCAGTTGTGGTGTTAGCACGCAATGGAAGAAAGCTGATATCTTTGGGGAACAACCATTTTTTTCGGCATTATGTGATACAAACACAAAAAATTTTTTCAAATCTTTTTCCGATTAGGAAAAAAATTTAAAAAAATCATAAGCCTTAGTTGTTAGGGGCCACCAAAAGTGAAATAGCCCCGGGCCCCTTCATAGGTAAATCCGGCCCTGGTTACAATCATATGCCGCGTTTTCACTATCGCCTTCATGTGCATTGGACATGTGCGATGAACGCGAATGTCTAGGCGATAGTGGAAACAGCACATTCGTGTTCTACGCACATCCCTTTGATGTGCGTCAAAAACCGCCATCGACGCGAATATCAATGCGAATGTTTTTGGCACTGGTGGGGGCTAACAAGTGTTTAGTTCAGTCCAAGCGCGAATACGAGTAATGTATTATGTACTGTAGGTGGTATTATAGTTTATGCCAGATTATTAGAATGTGTCTTTTTCGCATTCTGAAAAATATATAGAGAATCATTCCTTCAACATTCCAGAAAAATGTAATATGAATAGTATGGTAATTCTTCCATCCTTGGAATCGAAACGCATTCATCAGAACTCTTTTTCCCGCTGGAGTAATGTCTTCGCATAGGCGATAGTGGAAACGCTGTATTCATGCTCAAAGCATATTCCTTTGATGTGCGTCCAGGCACCGCCATCGACGCAAATGTACGCGATTCTCGACTTGAGTTGCAAACTAACGCGAATGTGCCGTTTCCACTTGCGCATACGCGGTAGTTCGCATCACCCAATGCACATGAAGGCGATAGTGGAAACGCGGCAATACAGATATGCAGTGGTTTCAGATGTGGTTTCACATGCTAAAGCCTAGTACTGTGTTCCGAGCGAAACGAAATGAACTGTCAAATCCCATAAAGAAAAAAATCAATATTTCGTTCATTCTTCGCGACGAAATATTTCGTTCGTTTTTCAGTACTGTGTTCATGGGCGGAATGGACATTTGCAGTAGTCACTAATAGATGGCGCTTGATTTCGTTAAGGTTTGGTTTCCAAGGGTAGGGTACCCTTTTATGACAAGCCAAATATTTGACAATTAAAATTTTTCAACCGTTCACTGTCAGTTCAGTTCTATTCTATTCTATTTTGGAAGCGTTCAAATTGTCTGTAAAAATGTACTCGTAAGTGCCAAATCTCAGTTCTGAAAAAATAGAACCATTTCTGAATGTTTAGCAGTCCGTTCGATGAGACTTGTTGTATTGGTACGCCAGGTAAATAGATCCCACAGAAAAGAAGCTTCGACTGGAAAAATTACGTTCTCCCAATCGCGATTCAAGTTTTCTGTCGTCCAAGCGAACCTTTTTACGACGTGTGGTTTCATCAATGTAATTTGAATTTTCACGTCATGAGCTAATAAAAGTATTTGAGCAGTATTACGATAGTCTTTGGTATTACTAGACACAATTAGACATTTACGAAAAATCGCTTGTCCACTACCCAATGACAGATGATTATTCTTTTCAAACGCACGTAAAATAAGTTTGTCCTCGGTTTTTGTAGTTTTTCGCACAAGGTCAGTTTTTTTACGTCGAGGTAAAATTTTACCAATTTACTTATTAACGCATTCGATTTTTTCATGCACATACTTTGCACGGTTCCGTAATGGTTTTCAGGTATGGTGTTGAACCAAAAGTTCCCTATAGGCTATGGGTGCCCTCATCGAGAATATGCAACACTTTTTTTTGCCGAAAAATACGATTGGGTAGGGTCATAGAGCTACTGGAGACGACAAGCCACCGGTTTTGTATAAAGCGCTTTGAAGCCAAAAACACGATGAGAAGTGAGACACAACAGGGTCGTTGTTGTTGTTTTAGCGTCACAGGAGTGAGGCAAAACAGGTTCGTTACGTCAATTGTTGTTGTTTTGCGTGCAAGGGAATGTGATGACGTCCGCCTTCAACTCAATTGCTGCTTGTCATCTCCAGTATAGATATCTCTATGGGTAGGGTGAAGCTCCAAAACTCACCTCCCCCTATCCACTCGGGCTTGCTTTCGAACCAATAATACGAGAGAGATAACATTTGTTTTTGTGTAAATAGGTTTACAAGTGGAGTCTACTAAATGTTCAATTTTGGAGTGGTGAGATTGATCACGGAAGAGATGGGATAGGTAATTTTAATCTTGAAATCTTTACAGGAGAAGGTCAGTTGTCCTCTATCACAGATAATTTTGCATGGGGGGTGTAGTAGGTGAGGGCGAAAATCAGCTAAGGATCGAAAGCTAAAAGTTGTTGGCTACATAGTGTCACAGTAGAAGCATTCTAGAAAAATATAATTTTTTTAGGGGAATCAATTATTGGGGTGGGCTGAGGTTGGTTTTTCCTATCTTAGGAACGGCTTACACTAGAAAGTTGAAAATGAGTACGTGTATGTAGATTTACTGTAGAAGTAAAGTGGTTCTGGTTCTGAGAAGGCTGAGGATCTTCTTTATCCCCGCTTCGGGAAAATGGCTTGGGGCATCGGAAGTGTTTACCTGCGTCTTAAGAAGCGCCATTCCAAAGATGGAAATGTGAACACTCTCGGGACCAACGAAGTGGAGAGGGACCTGGGGATGGATAGCCTGACCGCGGCCGCCACAAACATATCACTAAACAAGGAGTTAGGGAGCGATTCTGAGACGTTGGATCCGGACGCTACTCTTACCCAGGAAATCGGACAGGCATAGATCCCCAGGATGCTACGTCTGATTCAGATCAACCTGCACCATAGTAGCTTAGCTTCGGCTGAGCTACTTCTCACCCTTGAAGAAGGGAACTACGATGTGGCGCTCATCCAGGAACCTTGGATCTCTGGCAACGGAGACATCAGGGGACTGGCGTCACGAAACTACCATACGATTTTCTCTCAAAAGGAAGGTAAGAAACGGTCGGCCATTATGGCCAAAAAGAACCTTAATGCTTTTCTAACATCTAATTACAGCACGAATGATTTGACGGTGGCGCTGATAGAGGGAGCGAGTGGACAGCAGCCGCTGCTTATCGCTTCGGCATATATGGCACATGATAGGCCCTCTCCTCCAGTGGAGCTGCAGACGCTAGTGATAGAAGCTACTAGAAGGCATTTCAACCTAGTAGTCGGCAGTGACGCGAACGCACATCACACAATATGGGGTAGTAAGGATATCAACGAAAGGGGTGAGTCCTTATTACATTTTATTCTCAATACTAACCTACTAATCGGTAACCGCGGGGACACACTAACATACAAGGGTCCAACCAGCGAAAACGTACTCGATTTGACGCTGCATACGGATACGGACGGCTGTCGTGTGGAGAGCTGGATGGTCTTGGATAGACCATCTTTCTCGGACCACAGGTACATAGGGTTCGTAGTGGCGTCGGGTCTTAGTACCAATATCTCTACGTACAGAAATCCGGCAAAAACAAATTGGGCGTTGTTTTCAAATACAGTAAGGAACAGACTCGAGGGTAGGGCGCCTGAACATATTTGGAATGCACGCACGCTGGAATATACTACAAACTTCTTAACTAACACTTTGAACAAAGCCTTCGAAAAGGCGTGCCCTCGTAGGAAACCGTCGGGGAAATCCCAACCTCCTTGGTGGAGTAAGGAATTGGGAGAGTCTCGGCGGAAGGTCCAAAAACTCTTTAACTTGGCGAAGCGCACCAATCAAACGGAAGTGTGGGCCGAATACAGAAACTTGCTAAAAATCTTTAAGAGGGAGCTGAAAAAGTCGAAGCGTGACAGCTGGAGAAATTTCTGCAGCCAAATCGAGAGAACGTCAGAAGCCTCTAGACTCAGGAAACTTATATCTAAGAATCCAACCCCGCCCGCTCTGCTGACAGGGATGGATGGTAGTTGGACGAAGGACAGCAAGGAAACACTGGAAGCCCTTTTAAGCGCTCATTTTCCGGGCTGCCGAGATCCTGACCATATGCACAATGCAGCAGTGGGGAACTCGCCCTTGGCGAGCATCCCAGGGCTCTTTACAGCCAGCAGGGTAAGGTGGGCTATCAGCTCATTCGACCCCTACAAGTCGCCTGGACCGGATGGAATTATACCGGCCATGTTACAAAATGTAGAGAGTCTAGTGATTCCATGGCTCCAGGCGATTTTTAAGGGTTGCCTAAAACTCAACTACGTGCCCGAGGCATGGAGGAACGCTCGAGTGGTTTTTATACCGAAAGCGGGTAAAAGTAGTCACGTTAATCCGAAGGATTACAGACCTATCAGCCTGACATCCTTTACTCTCAAGACATTGGAAAGGATACTAGATGGTTATATCAGGGACACCATAGATCCTAACCATCTTTCAAAGGCCCAACACGCGTACATCAAAGGAAAATCGGTGGACACGGCTTTGCATAAGGTTGTGGGTAAAATCGAAAGATCGCTAGAGTACAAGGAGTTCACATTGGGAACTTTTTTGGATATAGAAGGGGCTTTCAACAATGTTACTACAGAGGCAATTGTTGAGGCTCTGGGCTGGAGCAGGTCTATATCGTCGGAATGGGGTAGTGCTCGTTCCCACAAAATTACAAATAAAGGTACTCCACAAGGAGGGGTATTATCACCACTTTTGTGGATACTCACTTTAAATGGGGCACTGAAGGAACTTAACGACTCGGGGGTGGATTGTGTAGCCTATGCCGATGACGTGGTGATACTGGTATCAGGCAGGTACACAAGCACGCTGTCTGAACTTACAACGCGGGCTCTAAACAAGCTACTATACTGGTCGGGAACCAGAGGACTCAATGTTAACCCATCAAAAACAGAACTGGTTCTTTTTACTAGGAGAACTAAGTCTCAACAGTTTAAGCTGCCTAAGATCGGTAACACTGAGCTAACCCTAAAAGGCCATGCCAGATATCTAGGAGTAACCCTGGACAGCAAGCTGACATGGAAACTCAATACGGAAGAGCGGGTGGCTAAAGCAACCATCGCTTTCTACGCGTGCAAAAGAATGTTCGGTAGGAGGTGGGGTCTAGAGCCAAAAATCACTTACTGGATCTACACGGCTGTTGTAAGGCCAATCCTATTATACGGTCTGCTAGTATGGTGGCCAATACTCGATAAAGTAACTTACAGGAAAAAGTTGGAAAAGGTGCAGAGACAGGCTTGTCTGGGGATAACAGGCGCCCTTCGCACCACTTCTTCAGACTCTCTCAACGTACTCCTTTCTCTGCCACCAATTGACCTGTTCGCTAAATATGTGGTAGGCAAATGCGCCCTAAGACTCAGAGAGTCAAACCAGCTCAAAACATGTCCATACGGGCACAGTAACTTCAGCCTACCTCCAGCAGAGGCTACGGACTACGCAGATCCTAAGCTCTGGTTCGACAGGAAGTACGCCATAAACATACCAAGCAGGGAATACTGGGAGGCAAGAACCGGTGACTCTGCGGGGTCGATTAACATCTATACGGACGGTTCAAAGATGGAAGACGGAGTGGGCGCAGCCGTGCACTCTTTTGATCTTCCAACAAACTCTAGCTACAGACTGCCGAATAATTGCAGTATTTTCCAAGCGGAGGTACTGGCGATTCAGAAGGCGGCGGAGATAGCTCACAAATCGCGAATAAGGGATAAGGCAGTTTTTATCTATACGGATAGCCAAGCAGCCTTAATGGCTCTGAAATCCTGTACTATCAAATCTAAGGCGGTACTCAACTGTCGACGCGCTTTACAGAAACTGTGCTCAAATAGGAAAGTGGAGCTCTGCTGGGTTCCAGGGCACAGTGGTTTCTTAGGTAATGAACTCGCCGACGGTCTTGCTAAAATAGGTGCAAACCTTGGGCAGGAAGCCGCGGTCTCGGTTCCACCGCCTCTTAACGTTATTTACAACTTCCTAGAGAGGAAGATGGTAAGCCGGTCCGAGGCCAGGTGGCAGGCTACGCCAACCTCCAGAACCACGAAGCAAATGTGGAACACTCACAACGAGAAAAGTACCAAACTCTTGTTAGCACTACCAAGGGCGCAATGCGCAACTTTAGTCGGTATTCTTACCGGCCATTGCCTGATTGGGGCGCACGCGTACAGATTGGGGCTAATCACTAACGATATTTGCAGGAACTGCAAACTTCCCGCGGAACGGGAAACACTGGAACACCTCCTGTGCAGCTGCCCGGCTCTGGCTAGGAGACGGGTGAAGGCTCTAGGTGCACCGTCTTTCGCAAATCTTGGACAAGTCTCGCGTAGCAGCATGCAGAGCCTGCTAAACTTTGCTACGGCAACAGGGACCTTTGTTTTGAACGAGGAACTCTCAACACAGATCGATACGCAAGCGCACCTACCTTAGGCACATTGGGTCTCCTTTTTATGTGGTATCGCTATGGACCCTCGAGGGTCTATGCGAGGTTTTTAAGCCGCCACTGATACCTAACCTACCTAACCTAAAGTGGTTCTGTGAGTTTTCACGAACTCCGACATTTTTCTTAGGCCTAATGAGAATTTGAGTTCGCTTTGACTACTAAGGAGTTTAAATATAATCGCCTAAAAAACAATACAGAACTTTGCGATATTCTACCCCTCAAGGGGATGCAGGGTGGTTGTTCAAGTTTTCACTAATTTCGACAAATTTGTTAGGTCTAATGTTATATCGAATATCGTTTTACTTTTATGGACTTTATATACAATAACTTAAAAATTGATTTTACGATTGTGCGATACTCAACCTCTAAGGAGGTTTAAAGTAAGGATGTACGTTTTCGAGAATTTCAACATACCTAGATATCGAATTCTTTTTTCCTTTCATGGGCTATCTATATAATTGTTTTTTATTTTTATCTCCTACAAATTTTTTGATATTCAACCCCTAAAAGGTTATGTCAATTCGTCAACCCCTATATTTTATTAAATTTGAAAAAATAAATAAAAAATCTTCCAACAGTATGGGTAGTACAGTAGTCTATTTTTTGGGTAGTAGTCCGGAACTATGAGACAGTCATTCTATAGAATAACCAGGAGGGTACTTGAACCGTTTTTTAGTGACCAACACCCCATCTCAGCGTAAAACGCATTCCGGATTTCCACAAACAAATAATATAGTTGCGCCTAGACTGTTGGCAGATTTTTATATATTCAATGATAATATTCTAATGGGAATGGGACAAGATCGGAATGGAAATTCAAAAACGGAAGTGGCAAAAGATCGATCGATTGAGATCATCAGAAACATCTCCAAACTTGTGAATAAAAATTACTCATTTTACGTGCTTCGAAATTAGCTCATTGAAAATAAGTGTGTCTAGTAAGTTATCGTTTTTAATATTATGATACAAAATATCAATTAGAATAATTACAAACTCTTAAAGATTAATTTACACATCGAGAGAAAACTTTAGAGACTTACACATCGAGAGCAAACTCTAGAGTAAAATCTAGCTAGATTGCTCAAACATTGTTTACATTGAATTGAACTAATATTTTTGATCAAGCTATAGGTTTACTAGTCTAGGTAGTACAGTCTAGACATGCTCTACAAAAGATGCTCTACCAATGATTTACACTTGCTCTAGCTTTCAGTAATGTTTATGAAATCAGTTAAACGTCAAAGCTCATCGTGCGCGTTTAACTGCCGCTTGTGCAACTTATATTTTACTTAAAATCTATTAAAAATAATACGCACAAAAAGAAAAATAAGAAGCAGTGGGCTACAACTTTGGATTACAATATCTTCCAAACCAATTGTAACAGGAAGATAAAAATCTGCCAACAGACTGAGCGCATGCATCTTTATTATGTTTTGGGTAGAAGTCCGGAACACGTTTAATGCTGAGATCCGGTGTAGGTTACTATGCGTCTGACAACCTAAAAAATAATGTTCCAAATAGCCTCTTGGTTATTCTTTAGGCTGTCAGTCGTATTCTAACCTTCCCTGCTAGAAGTCTACTGGGCCTAACTCCTATAAAAATTTCTAAGATCATATCTGTGGCCACAGGGAATAAGTAGGTAAGTCTAAAAACGAAAATATTCAGTGCATCACTTTTTTGCTACTTTTACTATTGAACTATTCCTGTAAATCCACAAGGCTCTTGCCTAAGCCCAACACTTTTTAATTTATACACTGCTGATATGCCTAAGGCTGTCAACTGCGACTTAGTAACATTCGCTGATGACACCGCAATTTTAACTACAGCATTGGAACCACAAATTATCATCAATAACCTCCAAGAGCAGCTTGAAACCTTAAATATATTTTACCAAAAATGGAAGATTAATCTTAACACCTCTAAAACTCAAGCAATATATTTCTCGAAACGTAGAGCAACTCGTTTCTTACCACCACCCCCAAATTTAAACATATTAGGTGCTTCAATACGTTGGGCAAAAGCGATCAAGTACTTGGGACTACACCTTGACACTAAGTTAACATTTCAGTACCATATAAAACAAACCACCTCAAACACCTCGAAAAGTATTAGAATTCTATACCCACTTATAAACAGGAAATCTAAGTTGTCCCAGGAAAATAAGCTTCTATTATACAACTCTGTAATGCAACCCGGTCTAACATACGGAGCGCCAGTTTGGATAAACTGTGCAAAGGTCCACAGACAGAAGCTTCAAATCATACAAAACAAATGCCTCAAAATTTTATTAAACAAACCATGGCATTTCTCGACTCGTCTATTGCATGAGATATCTGGATTACAACAGATCAATGAACGCATCGCGAAACTTACTAGCCAATTCCGGAGTAATTGCGCCAACAGCGAGATTCCACATATTTTATCACTAACAAATAATCTGTAAGTTATGTCCACATAATTAAATTACGTTATACTAAATTCAATAGAATTTGTATTTAGATTTAAGTATTAGTTTTAGTTAAGATTAGATTAGGTTTAATTGTAAAATTAAAGTTCAAAGTGTTTTTGAAAAAATTTTTTCCCTGAAAATGTCAAAAACAATAACTAAGAATTAAACTAGTCTGCAAACATACTAGCATAAAGAATTAGAACTAAGCTGTAAAGATAATTTAATCTAAACCCTTCACTGTTATGAAAATGTAAAAGCAAACTTGTATATAATCATGAAATATAATTATCTATCTATCTATCTATTCCTGTAAATCCAGTTTTTGTGAAAAAATTAAATTTGTTGACATCTCAGTGATCAAATAACATATAACAATAACTTTTTTTACAGTGCGTGTAAGCCTTGGGAGACACTTATCCCATTTTACTATTTTTCGACTTACCAAGTTATTCCCTGTGACCACAGATATCTGGTACAGTTCTTGAGATATTATATAAAAATCAAAATTTTTTTAAATTTAATTTAATATATCATTCAATTTATCATCCTGATACAATTGGTTCGAAAGATATTGTAATCGAAAGTTTTTACTCCAACACCGCCCCACCCCACCACCCCCCTAACATTTTTTTCCCAACCCCCACTCCTACATCCCTCCAACCCTTGTCGACCATTTTTTTTGCAAATGGGACCAATATCATAGTTCTATATAAGTTCTAGGTTTCAGCCGCCTAGCATAAGTGGTTCCTGTGATCTAGACTCCAGAATTTTTCTTCTAAGAGGCTCATCACATCTTCCACCCACTCACAAGATACCGAGCGCAGAGATTCACTCACTGTATCCACCATAAAAATTTCAACTTAATATCTAAACGGGTTTGTGAGCTGCGCGCCTTCAAACGTGTTTGTGTACGGCGGACAGACAGCCTTTTTTACCTTTTTGGCGTTTACTAGTCTTAAAATGTAAAAATACAAAATTTCAGGGTGGTAAATTTTTTTTAAATTTCAGGTCAATCACAATACTTTACTATTAAAAAATAATAAAGCAAAATTGAAATATCTATTTATGAAATGATATTGCAGTCTAGCTCTACTGAATTATTCAGTAAAGCTGTCACTCTAGTTAGAGGAACTGAATTCACATTTCCATTTCACTCTAATACCCTGTACAGACTATGCGTTTTAAACGCGTTTAAGTAGGCAAAATGAATGAGTTAAAAAAGTAATGTTCATACTAGGCAACTTGTTTTATTTTGATACATGACACCTTGACGTGATTTGTTTTGACAAGTAGATATTCAGCTGTGTTTCATTAGCAAATTTATGGTTTCTAAATTATTTGAAACACAAGTGATTGTATAGCAGTAATGAAAAGTGAATTAATTAGCTAATGCAGTCGTTGCACAAGCACAAAATTGAGTTTCTGCAGCATTAAGTAGTTTCTTTTAAAGTTTACTTCGATTTCCGCGAGAATCACAGTACATGTTTTCGGTTAAATGCGTTGTAGCTACATGTTTTCGTAAACGCGTTCGGGAAGTATTTTCAACGCGTTAATCTCGTAGTCTGAACATAGTATAAGCTAGAGCTAACTAAATATAGATAGATTCGTTTTCTCGAGATAGAGAACATTTCTAGCTACTGTTTACTAGAGTCACTTTATACGAACTCACACTAACATCCATTATCTAGAGTACGGACAATATCCACTTTTGGTACATATTTAGAACTTTTAGAACCCGCGAATTTCAGAATTCGCGGGTTCTAAAATGACATAGTGTTAGTGTGTGTATATGTAACCCACATGATTTTGATTGACATTTCCCAAAATTGTGGGATGTCAAACGAAATGTCAACATTACCAAAGGTACGTATTTTGATTAACAATAAATATTAATTTCATTTATAAGTAACTCTTAACTTTTAATTTCCAGTACAATGGCAGCAAACTTAGGAGGAAGATATTGCAGCCCATCAGTTAAGAACGCGACGAGATTTTTCGGACAGGCAGGCGGCCGCCGTCATGCGATTGAAAAAAAGAACCGATTTAATTCATTTCGACGGAACTCAATACTAGATTCCACACAATCACTTTCGAAACACTATCACTTTTAATTTATGCGGTATTGTACCGGAAAATTTAACTTTTAAGATCGCGGCCGCGAAACAACACAACTTGACAATTCGAAATGTCAATGATATACTAAAATGTAAATATATGCGTGATAAAATTTCGATTTTTAATCACAATATTCTATAACTTTCTGATTTTTATTTCGAAATTTAATAATTTTCCAGTAAATAGTGAGTTCACCTACTTCCGTGAGGATGTTTAAAATTAAAAACCGAGACAACTGCAAAAAAAGTTTAAATTTACTGGTTTCAAGTGAAACACGCAATGTCCGAACTCAAGATAATGGATGTTTGTGTTAGTTCGTATACAGTGACTCTACTGTTTACATGTCTAGGGTTTTCCTAGATCGCTCTAGCTGAACATAATATGGTCTCACTATAGCAAAAAGTCTACTAGTCTAAATTCGCCTTAAGTAACACCACAAAATCCTGACTGGGATTGATTGCTGTCCTAGCTACTGCCATTAAGGACATGGCAGTTGAAAAACCTACACTGGAGAATAAGTTTAAAACTGTGTTGGACTAAGTCCGAAGGAGCTGTTTTGTTATCGGATGGCATTTTAACTCATCAGAGGGTGTTGTGTATCATGTCTACTAACCGAAAGACTCTTACAGCTTGTGGTATTGTTGACGTATTCTTTATTCATATATGCTAAATAGAGCCTAAACTCATATCCGCGAATTATAGATTTAGTGAAATAACTAACTCTCACACTAAGTCGTAAGAAACTCCTCTGACGCAGAAAAACAACCAAAAAATTCATAAAATTAGCTTCTTTGGTAGCTTTACATTGAAAAAATTCCATTCTCACCTTAAGTAGTTTAAATTTGTATAGATTTGTCTTTTAAATTTCTTATAAGATTTCATTTCAAGTGTTCATTGTATTTCAAAGAAAAACTAATTAATTTTAATTAAACTTGACTTCACTGTTTATTTACTGGTCGTATCCTATTACGGTTCGCGTCAAATCTAATTCAGAAAAATGCCAGAAACTCTCGGTAATTGAACTTTTAAATGCAATTAATGTCTCTACAGCACGTTCACACCATCCAACGGAAACTTATTAAAACTAATGGTTATGGTCTCTATCTTAAAAAGAATTTCGAATTTTCTTGTTTCTAACTAGTACAGATCGAGTTTTGTAAGTATCTACATATATCATTCTGTTTAATATCTTAAAATTGTTGGTATCCGTAAATAGTGTAATGGCCAAGGACGATATATGTGTTCCAAAGTTTGATTTTACAGTATATGGTATAGTTCCTTCCGAGTATGATATTCTCAATTCCATCAAACTGAATGATAATCGAACGAAGTGAATAATTTAATTTCATTGTAATGCAGAGCTGAATGCTCATAGCTTTTCAAGCCATAGTTGGTGTGGCTTAAATTGTTTTGAATATTGAGCTAGTTCGATCATTTGATATAAATACTGATGAAAGCAATTACAAAGCCTGGTGCTGTCCTGGTAGAGGGATTTAAGCCAAAATTAAAGAAATTAATATCTCCGGGACGAGATACTGCAGGAATATGAAATATTACAGTAGATACATGGTAATGTGCGAGGAGCATTTCAAAATATATGTTTGTTGAAGAAGATAGTGGCCGAATTCTCGAGTCATACGAAATAGAACAAGCCGTTCAATCGGTCACTAGAAAAAATATTCTATTAACTCGTCACATATCGTAACCTGATGTTGATATCCACATACTCGTAGTGCATAAACATTCCATTCGACTTTTGGAGTGTCTATTAGGGATGCCGTTTTCAGATCGATTTATCGGGTCCTAAAAAATCGATCTTTTCCCGATTTTCTTGAGCCGATTCGATTCATGAATCGATTGCTCAGATCAGGAAATCGTATTCCGATTCTTTTTTAATTTGAACGATTTTAGGCCGTGATCCCACATGAACGTTTATAGGCTGCGCTTACCTACATTCTTTGGCTAACATCGCCTTTGGCCTTGGTTGCCTAGCGACGACAATATTCCGACAAATCGGCCGATTTCTTTAACCAATCGGGCACCAAAGTCACGAGCGTTGTGTCAATGCGCAAGCGCAAGATCGGAAATTCCGTTACGATCTATTGTTTTTTATACTCTAGATGAAATCATATAGAGTATTATAAGTTTAATCCAGCCCAAAAGTTTGTAACGCATAGAACCAAGCCTCGGATGAAAAAAAGTTATGTATTATTTTTTGTTTATTTGTGGCCAAAAACCTCAAATCCGCTTGACGTCCGTCCGGCCGTCAGTTCGTGAACACGATAACTCAAGAACACCTTCACCTAGGATCTTGAAATTTTGAATCTGGATATTTGGTTTGAATTTGTAAGACTAAGTTCGTTAACGGGCACAATCGTCCTTCTCCTTCGGGTAGCTGCCATACAAAATGTCCTTAAAACACGTGTTTAGGAATATTGGCCGATAATTTCAGAAGCGTTTAAGCTACGACTTTGAAATTTTGTATGTGTTATTTTTCCAATAGTTGGAGCTAAATGTATGATTATGAAGAAAATCCTATTAGTCCTTCGTGTAGCTGCCATACAAATATCCTGCCAAAATGTCATGTAATTTACGGAACTTACTATAACTCAAGTAATCTTTTAGCTATGAATTGGAAATTTTGTACAAATTAGTTTTGAGTAAAAACGAAGTTCGGCTTCGGCTAAATTTAAATTTCTTCGGCTAGATCTTGATGAAATCGGCTGAATTTAGCCGATTTTCGGCTAAATTGGCAACATTGTGCAATACACTAAAGTGTACAAAACAGGAAAGTGGAAATCGTGGTCGATTTTCCGATCTCGATTCTTTTCAAACCGATTTCTTTACGATCGATTTTTTAAAATGCGATTCGAATCGATCTCAAAAATCGATTTTTTAAAAAACGACAACCCTAGTATCTATGGTGTAATCATTCGCTTCGCTGCCTTCGAATACCGGCTACCGAGAACCGACAGACTCGAAAAGTCGAATAGCAGGCATTGTACGCGGAGCGGGTATTAAATTCCAGATACGATACGAGACGAGTTAATAGAACCTTTGAACGACTTGTTCTATTTCGTATGTCTCCAGTCATTTCGGTCATAGTACTGATAGCACTGTCATTTCAATTGAATCGTGAAATGCAAGTGACCGAAATGACTCAAATGTCGGAATCTTTTTAACCGGTCACTTCACAAAATGACGCGATCATACAGAATTATTGAAATGACTGATTTATCTCATGCCCATCCCATAGTTAAAAATTTTTGAAACGTACCACCACTGCAGTTCTACTTAAATTCAAAGTTTTAGCTGCCTTCATTAGCGGTTCTCGAAATACAAAATAAAATTATAACAATATATGGTTGGATGTACTCGGGTATTCAACGAAAGTTGGTAGCAAATTGGGCAACTCTAGATTTATTTAATAAAGGGTGTTACAATAACTCGATCCGAAGTTAAATCAAAATTAAAAACAAGTGGATGATGGAATTAATGAAATTTTGATTAAAGAATGTTATTTGATTCATGGCAATTAAGTATCGAAAAAAATATACGGCACACCTCAACCCGTTTGTCCAAATTTTTGATGACATCACAGCATAATTGCTTCTCAATTAGATGATTTTGCTGTTTCTGGAGATTATTCGCCCGGGCAACTTCTGCTGCAATAATTCCATTGATGCGTTGGCTCTGTGGCACGTCGCACCATCTTGCTGGAACCACATATCGTTGATGTTATAATCATCCAATATTGGCCACAAGAAGTCGGTGATCATGGCATGGTACCGTTCCGCGCTCACAGAGTTATCAGCTACATTTTCAAAGAAAAACGGGCCAATCTCTCCACCAGCGCAAAATGCACACATAGTGACTTTTTGTGGATGCATTGGCTTTTCAAGGAGTGCCCTTGGATTTTCATCAGCCCATATTCTGCATTTTTGCTTGTTGACGTAGCCACAGAGATGGAAATGAGCCTTATCAGAAAAGAAGATTTTGATCGCAAATCCATTGTCAATTTCTACACGTTCTGCGATTGACAATCTATTCATGACCTACCTTCCCAACAATTTTCCAAAGATTGAACTAAATGTCAAAACAAATGTCAAAACAAATGTCAAAAATTATTTGACGTTTAAGCGAGGTTTACAATAAACTTCGGAACGAGTTATTGTAACACCCTTTATTATAAAATTAACTCCATTAAATTATTATTTATGTCATGAAATTTGTAAAGAAGTGAGATTTTTCGTATAAAATGGTTCACCCTCTCCTTTCCAAAAAGTCAACACTAAAAGGACTTGTGTGATACGATCCTTCAAATACGTTTGCGTACGGCGGACACATAGACTAATTTTTTTGTTAATTTTTTATTTTCACGTTTTAGGACTAGTAGACCACTGATCCTAAAAAGTGAAATTTCAAAATATCATCGTAATTATTTTTTTAAGGCGCACACAATAATTTATTATTAAAATAATTAGTACAATAGCTATCCCAACAATCGCGCGGAATATCCGCCAAATAATCGGTGTGAGTTCTCATTAAGAATATTCGCTCGAATTTATCGCAAACCGCATCTTGCCATTAACTTTGTCCATTCGCAAGTCATATCGCAAGAAAATCGCACTGCGAAAATCAAAAAGGTTCTCCTTTATGCGATTATCGCTAGTTCGTCGCATTGCGATAAATGCAAGAATACCTCAATGTGACCATCGGTAGTTCATCCCATTGTGGTAGTCGCAAATATACTCCAATTCGGTCATCGGCAGTTCATCGCATCACGATACTCGCAAGAAAACACCAACGCGATTATCGCGATCACATTGCGATTAGTGCAAACACATTTTAATACAATGGTATGTCTGAGGAATAATTGGTAAATGCAGTAAAGTTTTCTTATGATTGTAGATGCACGATACAAGATCTATGATCTAGTCTCACACCAATCAAATTAAACATAGCCTTCATTTCTAAAAATCTATTAATCTATGTGCTATGTGCTGCGCTTATGAAAAAAATCGAACAACAGATTGGGCGCAACTTTATTATTTTATGGGTAGAAGTCCGAAACGTGTTTAATGCTGAGATGCGGCGTAGGTTACTATGCGACTGACAACCTGAAAAATAGCATTCCAAATAGCCTCCTGGTTATTTCTTAGGTTGTCAGTCACCGCATCTCAGCATTAAACACGTTACGGGCTTCTACCCATAAAATAATAAAGTTGCGCCCAGACTGTTGGCCGATTTTTTTTTTAGTTTTAATTACTCTAGTAGCATATCTACATACAGGTACTAGGTTTCAACTTTCTAGCATAAGCCGTTCTGAGATATGAAAAACCACTCCCCACCCCGTACCTTGCTACCCCTATCAAACATTTATTTTTCTTTGATGTCTCTATAGTAGCTCTATACAGTTTTCAATTTTTAGCATTCTATCCTTTGTGGCTTTCGAGAAATTAAAATCAGAGTTTTTTTATTTCCATCCCCTCCCACCATCACTCCCTACACCCACACCCTCAAAATTGTTTTCTCCGCTAGAGGTCTACTGGTCCTAATTCCTGTAAAATTTTCAAGATCATATCTGATACGGTTCTTAAGATATAAAAATTAAATTTTTTGTAAAATTACTATCCCCCCACATCCGCGCTTCACCTCCCCCACACAAAACTTTTACATTCAGTAGACTCCACTGGTAATTCTATATAATACAGAAACCAAATTTTATCTTCTTGGCACAATTGAGTCGGGGTTCACCCATTCTACCTACCATAAAAACTTCAACTTAATATCTCAAGGGGTTTGTGAGCTACGCACCTTCAAACGGTGTACGGCAGACGGCGTACGGCGTCTACGGCGGACAGACGGACTTTTTTTTGCTTTTTTGGTGTTTACTAGTCCTAAACCGTGAAAATACAAAATTTCAGGGCAGCAAATTTTTTTGAAATTTCAAGTCGATCACAATACTTTATTATTAAAAAATAATAAAGTAAAATTGAGATTATTCCACGTACGGAATCGCGGGCAGTGGCGTTCATATTGCTTTTCCAAGGAGGGGGCCATTGAAGTTCAGTAGCTACTGTAGAGGAAATTGGTGCGGTAGTTACCCGTTAATGCAGCGTGGATGGAAAGTATACAAATGCTTTAGTCGCTGGTGGTTGGTACTGCTTGAAAATATCAACTTTTTATTTCCGCATCTAAATCGCCCGATTTTGGCAACCGAATTTCAGAATTTTAAAAAGCATTAACATGGCTCTAAAGGGATTCCTTTAACATCGTTCAATTTATCAGCTGATTGTATTATATGATATCAAAAATTTGAACCTGTATTGTATGATTGTAAATCTTTAAGTAATGGAAAATGGAATAGCATAGGTAGGAACTAGAAAATTAAATTAATTGATTCCAAAGCTTGGTTAACCTAATTTTCGATTTCAGTAGAAGTCGATGTCGATTTCGACAAAATTTAGAAACCCAAACAGACTTCAAGATCTCTCACATGTATTAGAAATCTATAGATTTTGAGAAATTAGTTAAAATTCGAGATTTCGCCAAATCTAGTTTGAAATCTTTGGATGTATTTATGATACATTTATTGTTATTTATGTTTTTTGAGACCAATAGATAAGTAGTGTTTTTAGTTTTTATTAGTTCTACTATCATATATTTGATGAAACTCAATATTGGGCATTAAAATCCGAACCCTATATCTCATAATCTAAAGACTTCAGGCCCAACGAAGAACTGATCACACCAGTTATTAAGTTATCCTACAATACTTAAAATCTACGAAAGAAATATTTTATGTCAATGTAACTTATTAGGTATAGTAATTTGTTAGGTGTAGATGGCATTTTCGATGGTACACCACCTATGCAGGGGTTATTCCTTGATATAATTTGAGACAAAAATTGTTCTACAGGATAGGTCAATTTTCAATATCCGTGGAGATACAGGGTGGTTAAGAAAAGTGTTTTGGACCTGTAGTTACCCTCACTCACTTAAAACGTTATATCTTGAAAACGAATAATCAGAATTCAAAGTGTTATAACTTGTTGATTATTAGTTTTCAAGATATAACGTTTTAAGTGAGTGAAGGTACAGGTCCGAAACACGTTTCTTGACCACCCTGTATCTCCACGGGTATTGAAAATTTACCTACCCTGTAGAACAATTTTTGTCTCAAAATATATCAAGAAATAGCCCCTTACAAGGTGGCACACGGAGTACCGGACACCCTGTATATTTAGAGTTACAATCACCCAGAATGATACTACATAGGCCCTATGTCGATATCTTTGGAGTTTTCGGATTCTTATACAGTTTTGGTTTCTTATATGTCCTTGAGGCACGTGTTCCCCATATGTATTATCGAGATGAAACTTAAAACCTTTTTTTTACGCTAATTCGAGCCATTATGATGGGTGCTGCGAATAAAATTCAAAACTTTTAAATTGAGTGATTAGCTTCGATTTGGGTTTGAACTACCCTTTTTACCCTAGTAGATTTGAATTGATTTGGATATAAATCAGTTATTAATATGTAATAGTTACTGTAAATACTCACAATTAAGTTCTTATAGCTGATTTACAACGCAATATTTCAAACTGAATTTGCAGAAATCTCGTGATTTCGACAAAACTATAAACATCTACTGGATAACCCATACATTTTAATTAATTTGATATCTGCTTTGGTGACCAGGTTTTATGAAAACATAGTTCAAAATCCATTCAAACCGACCTGAACAGCCATGATATTCTGTTTCACTGCACTTACCACAATTTACGTCTTAATTTAAGATTAGGATGCACATAATGAAAATTGTCCAAGCATAATCCAAATCCAAATTTTTTAAAATTAGGTTCAAACCATAAAAGCTACTTCCTGAACATAACACACCACAACCCAAAGATTGATTATATATATTTATATTGGAAATTTTATTACTTTTCGATTGAAATATTTTTAATTAGTACAGTCTTCTTTTCAATCAGGAGACAAAATGCAAAAGAAGGATTAAAGAAAGATACAAGGGGAAATCAGATTTAATTGCATTATTCTTTATTAAGTAAGTATTATACTTTATTAAGTGCATTATACTTTATTAAGTGCATTACACTTTATTAAGTGTATCTATTAATTTAATAGTCTCATATACTTTTCCTTTAAAGCGAATGT
This sequence comes from Beris morrisii, assembly GCA_951812415.1. Classification (NCBI taxonomy): domain Eukaryota; kingdom Metazoa; phylum Arthropoda; class Insecta; order Diptera; family Stratiomyidae; genus Beris; species Beris morrisii. The sequence goes on along the minus strand of OX638313.1, from coordinate 49,532,170 downwards.
GATAAAGTAATCATGGATGATGAATTTGTTTAGGAGGGGGTCATGGCCCCCACTCTATGACCGCCACTGATCGCGGGTAACTGGACACCATCGAAAACTTTAACAAAATAGTGAAAAACTAAAAAACAAACGTTTGTTATTTACCACAATCTCATGTTACCGCATATAGTACACTTGCTGATCTTGATGCGATAAATTTTAAGAAGACAGATCTCAATTCGATATGTGACACTCCAATATGAGATACACCAAGATGAGTGCACTACGAATATTTAAAGCGATAAGGGAATGAACTTCTTTCGGGTATTCCATTATTGATGTTGTCCCAAAAATCTTGCTGGATAAGCTTACAAAATTTGTGAGTACTTTCGTATTCCACCTCCCCCCTCAAGAAGTTTACATTTAGTAAACTCTACTTGTCATTCTATCTTTCTTGTACAATTGGTTCGGAAGGTATTGTAATCCAAAGTTTTGCACTTTCCATCCCCACACTCCACCACTCCCCTTAAAATTGTTAGCCCTTATTTAATCTCCTAGGAAATCATTGACTTTTTTAGTTCAACAACATTATGTCCTCCCGCATTTAACCTTACGGCATATTAGGAAACATTAGGGTGGAGAGTTACTATAAGCGCGCTTTTTATTTTACTAAATTTTTTTTTCAATCAAACAATATCCTTTGCTACTACTACTACTTCTCCAAATTTGCCATATTCGATTCTTTTACAGTGTACTGCAGCCTATACGGCGGCAAGCTAGAGACTGAAGGTTTACATAATTTGATCGACTTCGAAGATTGACATGACTTGATTAACGCAATTATTAAATTATAATTTCATTTATTTTATTTTATTTATTATTTAGTTATAATTATATACAAAAAAATTGTAATTAATAGATCCTTACAATAATTGAAGTGTGAGTGAGTGTAACTTACATATCAGTCACCCTCTCGTGGTAAGTTACAAATTGACTGGTTACTTAATCAAACAGACAGTTGCTGTTAGAAACCTGTTGGTAATAGTAACAATAATTCTTTGAATAATAGAAAAAAAGTCCATCTCACCGCTTTCCACCGTACGCAAACACGTTTGATTTTTCGTAGCTCACAATCTCTTTGAGCTATTAAGTTCAAATTTGGCCACTTTTTGGTTGGAAATTTTAGTCATCCCCCTGGAACACTTTACACATCTTTCCTACTGTTAAAGACTTTTGTTCACGTTTCGTTTTCCTCGATGCAAAAGCAAACGGTTGCGAGTCCGGATACCTACCGTTCTTTTCCTTGAATTGATTTCCAAAACCCAGGAAACGATCTCTCGCTTCTTATACTCTAGATGAAGTTTGAGAGTATTATAAGTTTAATCCAGACCAAAAGTTTGTAACGCATAGAACTGAGCTTCGGACGAAAAAAGTTATGTATTATTTTGTGTTTATTTGTGGCCAAAAACTCCAAATCGCTTGAAGTCCGTCCGTCCGTCCGTCTGTCTGTCCGTCCGTCTGTCTGTCCATCTGTTTGTCCATCTGTCTGTCCGTTTGTCTGTACGTCTGTCTGTCCGTTAGCACGATAATTCAAGAATGCCTCGACCTAGGATATCGAAATTTTCAATTTCGATGTTTGGCCGAATTTGTAAGGCTAAGTTTGTTAGCAGGCAGAATCGCACTACACCTTCGGGTAGCTGCCATATACAGGGTGTTTGGTACTCCGTGCACGACCTTGTAAGGGGTTATTCCTTGATATATTTGGAGAAAAAAATTGTTCCACAGGGTGGGTCAATTTTCAGTAACAGTGGAGATACAAGGTGGTTAAGAAAAGTGTTTTTGACCGGTACCCTTACTCACTTAAAACGTTATATCTTAAAAACGAATAATCACAAGGCAAAGTGTTATAACTCGTTTTTAGGCAATCGAATTACCTTTCATTTGATGTAACAGTCTAAATTGTAACTGCACCCAATCTTGAGATATTTACTCGAAAACACCAATTTTTGCTACGTGAACCCTTAAAATTCAGTGATCAATGTAGTTTTTCTCAGAAAACCCCATTATAAACATGTCATTTTAATTTTATTTTTTTATGAGCCGTATTATTACCTACAAAAGCTGCATACATATGTATGAGTTACGATTAACATTTTGGAAGTAATAGGTAAAAATACATATCGCATAAAAATTAAATATTTCAAAAGTCAGTGCATGTGCATGTTGATCTACACTACTTGTTTGAACTAAAAGAATTTAATAATGGTTTTTATGTTTTATTTAAAAAAATGTTGTTATAATAAATGTTTAAAATGGCCACCTTCATTTTGAATGCACGCTAAAGCTCGTTTGGCGAGTGTTTTTTTTTTCTTCAAATATATCAAGGAATAACCCCTTACAAGGTCGTGTACGGAGTACCAAACACCCTGTATAAACTCTTTAAAACACGTGTTAAAAAATATTGGCAAATAACTTTGGAATGCCTTAAGCTACAACTTTGAAATTTTGTATAACGTAAAGTGGCCTATTGCCGACCACCTTCCTAATTCCGACCATTTTGGTTTTTTATTAATATATTTTTATTATCGCGAGTAATAAGGTAAATTCTAGGATCAATATATTTCCAAATGTCTTCCATTTGCTGTGCAAAAAAGGATTTGCATGTCCTTTCTTTACATTGTGGTTTAAATTAATCGGCGGTGGACCAAAAAACATGAATTTTAAGCCTAAAATCGAGATTTTTGGTTCACTATTTTTCGTAAATTTAAAAGACTAACTTTCATGAGAGTGAGTAATTAAGGTCTTATTGGCTTTATAAACATTTAATTTGTATTAAAATATAAAAAAATAATTTAAATTCATTGAATTTGTGAAACAAACAAATAAAATGAAGTGGTCGGAAATAGGCTTCTCTGATTTCATGTAATGTCCTTATTCCGACCAGTGGTCGGTATTAGGGAATATCAAGGGAATATTTCAAAAAACTAAAATATTATGTTTGTATACTGTAAATAGTAAAAATCGATATTTTATGATTATACTATTGTCTTTACTGTCTTTGATCCTAATTCCGACCTACTCAATATATATATTTTAGATCTCGAAAGTTCACATGAAACGGACCTATCGCCTTCTTGAACTGATATATATTGCAGAATCCATACCTTTTTCGTTTAAGCGTTTTGGCTTTATTTGACGGTTTAAGTAATAAATTGGTTTCTATTTAAATATTAATACCTGCAGAATATTCTTTGATGCGAAATTTATGTTTCTATATTAGTTTTGCCTTAGATTAAATTTACTAATATCACTGGTCGGTAATTAGGACATCCAATTTGAACGGTTTACCCATTTCCGACCTAGTAGCCGTACAGCAGGATAACAAGTTTACTCAGTGGAAATTACATTTTAATTTTGCGATTTATCTAATAAAATTAAACATACATATATTTCTATATATAAAAAAATTGAGGTTTGTTTGTTTGTCCCGTATGAGTTTCTGTACCACTCATCTGATTCTGATGAAATTTTGGTGATTTGTTGTATGCACGCCCGCGAAGGTTTCTGAATTAGTAAAATCATTTTACAATTATTGGTGGTACGCGAGTCGTTTCAATAATTGACTGTTTTTATATATTGTAGTTTCGAGGCAGTTCGTGCGTTTTCAGTGTATTATTTATGCCATTGACAAATGGTAATGTTGGAAATTTCCACCTGGTTGAAATTAAAACAATCCTCCAAGATAGACAAATTTTTGGCAGCTGACTGTTGCATTACGATTCGTGTGTAATTTTATGATCAGGACCACAGAAAATGAAGTAATGGAAACACCGCTCGTACTGCAATGTGTGCGGGATATTATTTCGTTGTGCTCGCAAAGAAAAAAAACATAATGATGTATGGGGAAAGCAATACAATAATGCAGATCGTAGTAGAATGTTCTTTAATACAGTTTTGGAGGTGTACCGTACACACAAGAACTTAGCCACGGGACGCGGCTAGTACGTATAGTATATTTGGAATTGCAGTTTGCCTCACATGACCACAGAACCTGAAAAAATATATGATCCAAACAACACGATAGATTTCACAAATATTTTTAAAATAAAAGTCACACTACTCCTTAAAATATTTTTTTAGGTTATGTACTCTGTTAAGAAGATATGCGACCACAAAATTGGTATCGCAAAATCCCAAGTGATTCGGTATTGGCCTCTCGGTGACTGGATAGCCTAGTATTGACACTCCTTTTTTTTCTCCCTGAACCTTATGCCTCCATCTTGTTGGATCAGGTTGAGATTCCACAGAAATGTCCACTTGGGCGAACAGCGGAGCCGTCTCTTATCTACTATTTTGTTGGTCTCTATGCCCTCATGATAAAGATAAAATTTAAAACATATTTTACTTTATTATTTTTTAATAATAAAGTATCATTAATCGAAATCATTTCAAATATATTATACAGTTGGGAGCACTAAAATAGTAGTGCACACTTGCAATATGAATACTACTCTTTTTTTAACCTTGAACGGTATTGGGCTCGTTTTTTTTTTTAATTATCATCTCTAGTTGATCAACTACATCTGTGAAAATTTTAAATACTTTAACCGTTACAGTTTTTTTTTAAAGCTGTAGACTTTGCTGCATGTGGCATTTTGAGCGAGCAGTGAAATAGTAGCACAGAGCAAATAGTAAGGAAAATTGTGTTGTAAGTTCAAATTGATTATATTTTTTTTAATAAAAAGTAAGTTTTATTGTGTTATTAAATATTTATGGTGGCAAAATAAATAAAAAATTATTATTTTATAACTTTAGTGGGACGAGGTGTGCATTGCACTCAAGAAAAACGAGAAATCATCCAAAATCTTATAAAAAGTGGTAAAACTTATAAGGAAGTGGAAGAGATTATTGGTTGTTCTCCAACCATGATACGCAATGCAATAACATATAAGAATAAAGTTGAAAAAAGGGGTGGTAAGCAGAAACTTTCAGCTACCACCGTACGACAAATCGTTAGATGTTCCAAAGCTCGGCCAACAATGTCAGCTGTTGAAATTTTGGACCAGCTTAAATTGCCCTGTGGTGTACATACCGTAAGAAGACGACTACGCGAACATAACCTCTATGCTCGAAGTCCACGTAAGGTACCTCTTCTGAAGAAAAATCATGTAGTACGCAGACTTCATTTCGCCAAGCAACATATGGAGTGGCCCTATCAAAAGTGGAGGAACATTTTGTGGACGGATGAGTCCAAAATTGTTTTATATGGTGGTAAAGGTTCTCGCGAATATGTGAGACGGCCCCCAAACACTGAGTACAATCCACGGTACACCACAAAAACCTTGAAACATGGAGGATCAAGCATCATGGTATGGGGCTGTTTCTCGTACAACGGTGTGGGGCCATTATATTGGATAAGGACTATTATGGACCAACATGCATATGTGAAAATAATGCGGGAAGTTATGTTACCGTTCGCTGAGGATGAAATGCCTCTCAAGTGCCCAAAAATAATAACGAACTGTGGGCTGTGGCCCAGCGTGCATGGCAGTCAATACCTCGAGAAAGATGCGAGCGCCTCGTAGACTCGATGAGGAACCGTTGTGCAGCAGTCATTAAAAATAACGGTCATGCTACCAAATACTAAGCATTTCTTTTAAATATTCTGAAAAAATTTACAGAATACTGTTTTTTGTTGCCAAAATTATGTTTTTTTTATCCACTACTATTTTATTGCTCGCTGAAATTTTCATAAGAGCTCATTTAAAGTGAATTATATTATTTAATACTCATGTGAAATAAACTTTTTCATCAATACATTTAGCCTGTGACTTGTACACTGATTTTACATTAAAATTTATGCAGAACTTATTTTGATATCTTAGTAATTTTAAGAAATATAAAATGTAGGTCCCCACTACTATTTCACTGCTCGCAGCTGTATATTCCTATCTATATAAAGCTTATATACATTTTATGTTAATATAATCTTATACACTTAATAAAAAAAATTAATGGATTCTGCTTTAATTATTTTATTATCCTATTTTCTTCATCAAATTTAATAAAAAAAAATAGTATCGTTAATAATATGCAAGAACAATGTTGTTTTATATGATAGAACACCTAGGTCGGAAATAGGCTAATGTGCGGTCGGTATAAGGAAATAGTTGTTTATTTGGTCGGAATTAGGAAGACTGCCATCATTATGAAATTAATTATTTCCAACCATGTTTTATATCAATATATAAATATATCATACCAAAATTGAATTTATTGAGTATCGGTAGCATGTTATGAATCCGTAAAAAAAAATTTTAAGAAGAAACATATAATTGTTTGCTTTATATGAATAAAAAATATTTGCAGGGTTTTAGGTGGTCGGAAATAGGTCATTTTACGTTATGTTAGTTTTTCAATAATTGCAACAAAATGTATGTATATAAGGAAGTTCCCATGAGTCCTTCGAGTAGCTGCCATATAAAAATTCAGTAAAAATATCCTCATTTAATTTACGGAACTCGCTATAGATCATTAAATCATTTAGCCACGAAGTTGAAATTTTGAACAAATTAGTATTGAATGAAAATAAAGAGCAAGTTCATTAGTTAGTGACGTTCCTTTACTCCTTCAGGTAGCTTCAATACAGAAAGTACTTAAAAGACGTTTTCAAGAGAATTGGCCGATAGCTTCAGAACGGATTAAGCTACGACTTTGAAATGTTGTATGTGTTCATTTTCTAAAAGTTTGAGCTAAAGATACAATTATGAAGAAAATCCCTTTAGTCTTTCATTAAGCTGCCATACAAATATCATGTAAAAATGTCTTCACACAATTCACGGAACTCACTATAATTTTTTGTTTCGAATAGCAACGAAATGAGAGTCCTTAATACAGGACAAACTATTTGCGCTCTCCTTCTTTTACTATATCACCAACTACAATATAAATCGGCGTTCAGTATTTCATCAGCTTGCAGCCGATCATAACTGCAGTATGTTTTCTTTACTAAACTGTTGAAACACAAATAATATTTAAATATAAAAAATTAAAAAAGTTAACGGAGTATCAAAAGATTTTGTACTTCTATAGGCCTTGTATATATATAATCAAATAAAAATTATTTTAGAATTCTTCGATATTCAACCCATACAATGATGTAAAACTTCCTTACACGTTTTCATGAATTCCGCTGTACCTCTGATCTGATGAGATGCCTCTTTTTACTTCCTTGTGATTTCCATGTAGTCGCCTGAAATCGAATTTAGGATGGGCAAAAGGATTGTATTTCTTTGCACGAATCCTGACATATCTTGCACGATGCACGCACTTTTTATATAATTGTCTAAGAACCAGTTTCCGTCTTCTTCGATATTCAGCTGGTATGGATTGACTAGGTTCTTACCTTTTTCGCCGTATCTCTTAGGTCTGATGAGATATTGAATTGGTTTTACTTCCACGATCACCCCACAAAGAATTTAGAATTCAGAATTTTTTTTCTCTCTCTCATACAAAAGTCCTTAAAACACGTGTCCACTATTGTAGGCCGATAGCTTAAGATGCTTCACCATAAGTTTTGAAAAATTTGCTTACCTCAATTTTTAAATGGTTCCAGTTAAAGTGATAAATATGCTAGTAATCGAGTAAATCTTTCCTGCAACCCCCATATGAAAATCCTTGAAAAAGGAAATTTCTACTTTCGGTGATCAACCTAAAGTTTCAGATATGAAATTGAGAACCAAAAAAGAGGCATTAAAAAAGAGCAAACTACATGCTCACTCCTTCTTCTGCTTTATCCCCAACTACAATATAAATCGGAGTTCAGAATTTAATATACAGTGTCATACGGTTGGCTTACAGCCGTTCATAACTGCGTTATGTTATTATTTAAATTTGTGTTTGAAAAACCTCTAATGAATGTAGGTTGTTGTATCTGATAAGGAGCTACTCTAATGGTAAAATTAAGTAATGACAAATTTAACTTTCCAAGTAACTTCCTTGTCTTGAAACAATCAGAGCCACATATCGACTTTCACCGTGTTCAGGACTATCCAAAATCATAATTGATGTTTTAAGGGTGTCATTATCGTCGGCACTTCTCTAGTACCTCAATGTTAACCACGTCCTGAACTTTTTTCCGGAAAAAATAATAAAGTTATGCGAAATCTATTGGGAAATGTGTTATATGAAGAACCACTGACCAATTCTAGTGACAAAATTCATTTTCCAAATATCCTCCATGTCTGGAAATAACCGATGTTATATTTTAAATTTGACTGCGTCCTGAACTATGACCAAAAAACGAAATTAGTATTTTAAGGATGTCAGTAGCGTCGCACTTAGACTTAAACCGTCACTATCTTTGTTCCAAAGATTTTTTAGATTTAACCTGTGCTGAGCAGAAAGTACAATCCAAATTTTTTAAGAAGATCAACATACCCTGATCCTACAATGTTATGCATATAACGTTAGACGTGAGAAAGTATTTTTATTAAAAAATAATAAAGTAAAATTAAAGGACGTCCCTGATCACAATCACTCAGATACGACTAATATAATAGTGAGAATGTCCTGCTAATTGGTTTCGAATTAAATAATAGGAAATAACTGTCTACTATGTTTATTAATGGGAATTGAATAAATTACAGTTTTTTACGTTTATTGTACTAGATACAATCTAGGATTCCACAAAATTCCAACTAAATTTTCTTATTCAGGACGAGCAGCTATTCGTAATCGAATTAAGTTCAAGAACCATTTAAATGTCGAAACCTAAAATTATTGTTCCGTATAAGGACATACCTCCTCCTGCTACGGTTCACTATAATTCCGGCGGAATTGCTGACAATGGGGCTAGCTTCACAGCCAAAAATATTCTTGAAAAGGAAATTACAAGGAACGAATTTTCTGCCAAGACACAATCAAAAGAAAAGCATAGGTGCTATTGATTGGTCGATTTACGATGCCATGATGTAGGAAAAAGTTGTATTGATCCTAGTTGAGCACGATGTGAAAATTTTCAGTATGTTCCCTGCCTGCAGCATTATTTTATGTCTTCCGTCCATGGCATGTTTCCGGCGAATTTTTAAAGGACATGTCACATATCCCATTATATCATAGGAAGTGAGTCGTCTTCGTGTGCACCATTCGACGGAAGAGGATAAGAGATATCCTTTTGAAATTGTGAAATGGTGCTCATGTTGTTTTTTTTTTGATATATAAAAAGCACAATTTAACGAAAATATTGTTTTGTCCTTCGGGCAAATTGAAGAGTGTGCAATAACGTCCGCGGATATGTCCTGACGTAGGTGAAAATTGTGTACGATTTTTGGGCTTGAACGACTTTTTATCGTCTTGAACATTTCAGATATTAAACTTAACTTCCTTTGAAAATCAGTTCCCTTGTAAATTTAAAAGCTGAGAGATAAATTGGGGTATTGATTTCACAAACTAATTTATTGTTGTTCTTGTTCAGAGAATATGGAATATTTCACAGAATATGAAAGCAAATTCTGTTGCGATCTAAGGGTTCGCCGGAATTTCCAGTATAATTTACATAATGAATATAAAATAATTAATTTTTATCGCTTAATTCAAGTGATTATTATTTACACTTTTTAAACCTGTGCTTGCGTTATTCACGTCGGACTCACAAATCAATTGCTTGAATGAACTGATCATGCGTGAAAGTTTGTGCTGCATTTTACACTACATGTTGTGCGTCACCAAGCGCTACCTGCTGACAACAAAACTTTTCTGGTGTTAGAAGTTTCTTCTAGGTGATGTAACTCTCTTTTATATCCTTGTGCACCTGTCAAAGCATGTTTGAAAAGACCGACGACTGCGACCTGCGACTTTCAAATAGGAGCCTTCAAACCTGGGATAAGCTTCCTCATCATTTTACTTTATTATTTTAATAAAAAAAGTATTATTATTGATTTTTTAAAAAAAAATTTGCGACCCTGAACATTTTTTTTCCACGTTTCATGACTAATAAACACCAGAAAAGCAAAATAAAATTCCAGTGGAGGGGATAAGAATTTTTCTAAAAAATGACGGCTCATATCTCAAGAACAGTGTAAGATAGATGCTCAGAATTTTTACCAGAAGTAGGCCAATTAGACCCTAGCAGAAATTTTTTTTTGAGGGTTATGGTGTAGAGGGTGAGGGTTGGGGAGGATGAAAAGGAAAAAGTTCCGAATTTTATATCTCGAAAACCTATAATAATATAAAGCTGACTGAAACTTAGTATTTAGATAGAGCTGTTGTAGTGGCATGTTAGAAAAAATATATACAGGGTGGGCCAAATACAAGTTTCTTTTTAAAAATGCAATAAAATGAACAAAATTAAATTTTTTTCCATGTATTATGGCTTTATTAGTAAGTAGTCTGGGTGGCTTAGTGGCTAGAGCACTTGCCTTCGGTGCACCTGGTACCAGGTTCGAATCTGCTTGGCGACAAGTTATTTTCGGGAATGGGATTGGGTGCCGGACTACCAGTTCACTCAGCTGTAAATGAGTACCTGAGTTAAAATCGGGGTAATAATCACGGACGAGCGTGTGGCTGACCACTTCACCTCCTAGTGTTCCGTTGGTCTAGTAATGAAGTAACTCTAGCATTACTTCAAGGCCTAGGCCCGATTTGGGCTGTTGTGCCATTGATTATTATTATTATTAGTAAGAGTAAACATTCCCATTAATGATGGAACACAACTTCGTTCAAGTGGTTTCGGGCTGTAGCTCACGGATTGCTTGGATGATATTGGCCTTAAGTGCTTGAATCGTTTCTGGATTGTTGGTATAACATCGGTCCTTCACGGTTCCCAACAATTTGATCTGTTACATCAAATGAAAGGTAATTCGATTCCCAAAAAAACAAGTTATCACACTTTGAATTCTGATTATTAATTTTCAAGATATAGCGTTTTAAGTGAGTGAGGGTACAGGTCCGAAACACTTTTTTTAACCACCCTGTATCTCCACGGATATTGTAAATTGACACTCCCTGTAGAACAATTTTTGTCTCAAAATATATCAAGGAATAGCCCCTTATAAGGTTGTCCACCGGACACCCTGTATATCTACAGGGTGCGTCATCTTTTATTTCGGTATGTAAACATTGAATAACTTTGAAAAAAAAACAACTGATTTTTATATGTGAGGTATTTTTATTCAAATTGGTCCTTTAAAATTTGTTTGGATTAGTTTTTGAATACAACATCAATCAAGTGGCTGCCTCTATTGGCCACAGCAAAATGTGCCCTTTTTGCTACGTTTTCCATTACTTTTTCGACCATCTCGGGCGGTATAGCGATGATTTCGGCACGAATGTTTGCTTTGAGCTCGTCAATGGTCTGAGGCTTGCTGGCGTACCCCATAAAAAGAAGTCCGGAGGAGTCAAATCTGGAGATCTCGGTGGCCAGTCAATGTTTCCTCTTTTCGATATCAGACGTCCAGGGAGTTTTCGTTGCAGAAACTGAATTGTTTCATTTGCAGTGTGGCATGGCGCACCGTCTTGTTGAAACCAGTAACCATTCAGACCTTTTTCACGCATTTGCAGGCAGACATAATGAGCTAACATCCACCGATATAGTTTTCCATCGACTGTTTCGTTTTGTCGGGAAAAAATGGCCCAATGATGGTTTTGGCGCAAACGCCGGCCCAAACAGTCACTTTTTGATCATGCAATGACGTTTCTTGGATCTCGTGTGGATTTTCCGTTCCCCAAATGCGGTAATTTTGCTTATTAACGCCGCCAAAGAGTGTAAAATGGGCCTCGTCGGTCATCAAAATTTGCTTCCAAAAATCAGGTTCAGTGTCAACCATTCGAGCGACTGTTTGGCCGTATTCCAAGTGACGTGGAAGAAAACTTGTCCAATCAAGTCAATCTGTTGAAAAATATCAAAGTTATTCAATGTTTACTTACCGACATAAAAGATGGCGCACCCTGTATAATAATATTTTGCATATTGAAATAAATTTATGTTACTGCTGGAAGTGGCGTAAGCAGTTCTGTTGCGCCCGCACTTTAACCACTTCCCGGACTTTGATCCGAAAAATAGTAAAGTTTCGTCCAGAATGTTTGGTAGATTTTCCTTCTAGCGTGATCACTTAACTTTATATTGGTCAGCATTTAATGCAGTAGGGTAGCGTCGCAAGGATGATAAATGGTGCTCTTGTCTTTCAGTTTTCTGCATCAATGTCAATAGCTTGAAATATTAATTTAATTAAAATATATCCAGCAATTTATAAGGGCCCAAACTTGCAGACAACAGAAAAACTTACAGCAGAGTTTTTATAAGGCTAGAATGATTTAAATAGTATTTCAGAACTTGGCCTGGAGTAAGAGGTGTACCATACATCGTATTTAGTGGCCGGTCGAAAGTACTGTACCATATCTACGCTATACAGCAGAAGTACTTTTTATTTGTACATACATATACGAGGAAGTATGCGACACAGAAAGTACGTCTTTGTATTAGATAATGCCGTAGTCGTGTAACTTACATTTAATTAATTACGTTAACTTTAACACAAGCTAGTACAAAATGAAGAGTTTGAAACTCTCTATAAAGGAAAAACTAAAAACTTATCTCTACGTTGAAAGTACCGGCTGTTCTTGGTACTCACTCGTGTGTGGATGTACAAGTACGAGTATGAACTATTTGTTTACATATATGTATATATATCGTAGAAGCATTTTCAAATTAGTACATTCTGTGCTAGAACGGAAGTCATGAAAAGCTTTTGTTTCTGTTGCTCACTTTATAGCCCTGGCAAGAGATAAAAGGTTTCTACGATGTCAACAAGCTTGCACTTTTGTATTTGAGATAGCTTGAAGCTTCCAAATCCTAGGGACTGTCTACCTCAGCAAATCAAATAGTCTGAGGTGGAATCCGATTCACAACTCTGGAAAATGTTGTTTCAGCGAAAACGACTTTATCTAACGCTTTATAGAGTGCATACTGCCGCTTTACGTTATTCGTAACGAGTAGGTATATTGTCTACGTTCTCGGTCGACAGATAAACTCGAAAAAGAAGTTTTTCCTTTTATTTTCTACAAAAAGAAGACATAAAATTTTATTATAAATGCAGTTTGTGTACAGCAAAGGGTTTTGGAGCGTAAGCTTTATTTATTAGTTGTATCATTACTTTATTATTTCTTAATTTAAATTTATTATGATCGTTCTGCTAATAGTGTGAGCGCAACTTTGTTACTTTTCAGGCAAAGTTTGGGAGTAGTAGTAGTTAGTAGTCATCATTAGAAATTTCGGGTGGCGAAAATTTTACAAATCATGTAGGTTCACTTTATTATTTTCTAATAATAAAGTATTGTAATCGACCTGAAATTTAAAAAAAATTTGCTACCCTGAAATTTTATACTTTCACATTTTGGGACTAGTAAACCTCAGAAAAGCAAAAAAAATGTCCGTCTGTCCACCGTATACGCCGAACGCAAAAGCGTTTGAAGGCGCGTAGCTCACAAGCCCGTAGAGGTATTAAGTTCAAATTCAGGGACGTCATTTCAGTTTTTTCTAGGGGGGGGGGGGGCAAGATGTTATGTATGTATATATTTTTATATATAAATATACATATTTTATATATAATATATAAAAATACATAATTCAGCGGGGGGCAAATGCCCCCCCACAAATGACGTCCCTGTTCAAATTGTTTTGCTGAATAGAATAGATTACGAGTTTGCGGGAATGAAAGTGTGAGCGTGGAGGTTGAGCAACGTTTTAGACGAATAGTTTTGGTTTCTAGATCTCAGGAACCGCTTATGCTTGGAGGCTGAAACTTGGAACTTATGTAGAACTATGACAAGGGACCCCATTTTCCAAAAAAATTGTCGATAGGGGTTGAGGTGTGTGGTTGTGGGGGAGGGGGGGACAATGCGTCCAAAACGCTTGAAAGCTGGTAACTATTGAAACATTCTAAAATCCATATCTCCCGCACGATTGATGTCAGAATGTTGAAACGCTGTGGTTGTCTTAAGGGATACTAGGAAATTAAATAAGGGCTAACAATTTTAAGGGGAGTGGTGGAGTGTGGGGATTTTTCTGAATTGTTATAAAAGCGGAATTAAAGAATTTTTTGTTTAAATTTTTAGAATCGAAACACTTTGAAAGTTATTGATCTTAATAAACGAAACGACAAAAATAATTTAAAATAAAAACATACTGCAGTCACGATCGGCTGCAAGCCAATCGTATAATACTCTAGATGAATACTGAATTCCGATTTATATTGAAGTTGGGGATAATGTAGAATTACGATGTGCATGTTGTATGTCCTTTATTAAGGACTCCCATTTGATTGCTACTCAAACCTAAAAGACAATATTCAGTGTTTAATTTCATATCTGTAACTGGGTGAGCCACCGAAAAAATTTTCTGTTTTGAAGGACTTTAACATGAAAGGTGCCTGAAGGACTCACTCGATTTCTTACATATTTATCCTTTGCCTGGGAGCCATTCAAAAATTAATGTGTACAAAATTTCAAATTCATAGCTTGAAGCGTTCAAAAGTTATAGGAAAATATTGTTGAACACGTGTCTTCAGGATTTTTTGTATGGAAGGTACCAGAAGGAGTAAAAGGATTTTGCTGAATAGTAAGCTCGAACTTCGTTTTTACTCAAAACTAATTTGTACAAAATACAATAATCAAACAATTACTTGAGTTATAGTGAGTTCCGTAAATTAAGTGAAGACATTTTAACAGAATATTTGTATGGCAGCTACACGAAGGACTAATAGAATTCTCTTCATAATCATGCATTTAGCTCCAACTATTGGAAAATTAACACAAATAAAATTTCAAAGTCGTAGCTTAAACCCTTCTGAAGTTATCGGAAATATTCTTGAACACGTGTTTTAAGGACATTTTGTATGGCAGCTACCAGAAGGAGTAAAAGGATTTCGCTGAATAGTAAACCCATACTTTGTTTTCACTCAAAACTAATGTGTACAAAATTTCGAATTCGTAGCTAAGAGATTACTTTAGTTATAGTGAGTTTCGTAAATTAAGTGAAGACATTTTGGCAGGATATTTGTATGACAGCTACACGAAGGACTAACAGGATTTTCTTCATAATCATCCATTTAGCTCCAACTATTGGAAAAATAACACAAACAAAATTTCAAAGACGTAGCTTAAACCCTTCTCAAGCTATCGACCAATATTCTTGAACACGTGTTTTAAGGACATTTTGTATGGCAGCTAGAAGAAGAAGAAGTAGGACGATTTTGCCCATTAACGAACTTAGCCTTACAAATTCAACCAAACACCCAGATTCAAAATTTCAAGATCCTAAGTGAAGGCGTTCTTGAGTTATCATGTTCACGGACAGACGGACGGACGGACGGCCGTCAATCGGATTTGAGGTTTTTGGCCACTAATAAACAAAAAATAAAATATAACCTTTTTTCGTCCGAGGCTTGGTTCTATGCGTTACAAACTTTTGGGCTGGATTAAACTTATAATACTCTATATGATTTCATCTATACGAAAACGTTGCGAAAAAGAGCATAATGGTTACATGTATGTTTTACTTAGTTGTTCGAGCCCTGCAACACATGTTCCGCTTTTACAGAAATATACCCTGAATCAGTGGCGGTCATATTGCTTTTTCAAGGGGGGGGCCACTGAAGTTCAGTAGCTACTGTAGAGAAAATAGTTGCTGTAGCTACCCGCTAATGCAGCGAGGATGGAAATTGTGCAAATGCTATGATCTCTGCGGTTGGTACTACTTGAAAATATCAAATTTTCGTTTCCGCATCTCAATCGCCAGATTTAGGCAACCGAATTTCAGAATATTAAAAAGCATTAACATCGCAATGAAGGGATTTCTTTAACATTGTTCACTTTATCAGCAGATTGTATGATATCAAAAATTTTAACCTGTATTGTATGTCTTTAAGCAACAGAAAATTGAATAGCATGGGTAGGAACTAGGAAATAAAATTAATCAACTCCACGATTTCAGTAGAATTCGATGTCAATCTCGATTTCGACAAAATTTAGAAGCCCAAACAGACATCAAGATCTCTCACATTTATGAGAAATCTAGTCGATTTTGAGAGTTTTGTTAAAATTTTGAGATTTCGCCAAATCCCGTTTGAAATCTTTAGATGTTAATTAGTTGTTTTTGAGACCACTAGAAAAGTAGTTTATTTATTATAACTTTTATTAGTTCTACTATCATACATATTTGATGAATCGTAATATTGGGCATTAAAATCCGAACCCTCTATTTCATAATCTAAAAACTTCATGCCCGACGAAGTTATTAAGTTATCCTGCAATACTTAAAATCTACGAAAGAAATATTTTATGTCAATGTTATTTATTATTATATTATACATATTCACGTAGTCTCCTTATTGAGTCGATCTATAGTTTAGATGACTGCCACCATAGCCTAATATAACCTACTCTCCTTATTCAAAAATTTAAAAAACAAAACTCGGAAATTCTCTAAAACTAATATTCAATTATAATAACTTCATAAGCAGTATCTTATATCTGATTTGTATCGCAAGATTTTGGCAAGTAGATTTTGAAATCTCGAAAAGCGTTTACAACGCTCTGAAGACATTTGTTTGAGAACGACTAATGATGATAAAATTTTTAATTTATTTTGTAGGACTTAAAATTTTGAAACGAGCAAATTTAAAAAAAACGTATATTACTGAATTTCGGCACTTGATCGCATCTTCGATGGTGCACCATGGGTATATTTACAGTTACAATCACCCAAAGAATGATACTATATAGGCCCTAAATCGATATCTTGGGAGTTTTCGGAATCTTATATGGTACAATTTTGGTTTCTTTAAGGTCCTTGAGGCACGTATTCCCCTTATATTATCGAGATGAAACTTAAAACGTATTTTTTACTTTTTTTTAATTCGAGCCATTATGATGGGTGCTCTGAAAAAAAATTAAAAATTTTAAATAGAGTCCCCCTACTGTTCAAGCTGCTTTGATTAGGGTTTGAACTACCCTTTTTACCCGAGTAGATTTCAAATTCATCCAAATATAGGAAATATATTAGAATTTGATAGAATCTTATCGAAACCTCGACATTTCGGTAAATCGCGTTTTAAATTGTTATATGTAAATCCAAGTAGTAGTCACTAAAAACACTCATAATTAAGTTCTTATAGCGGATTTACAACACAATATTTCAAACTCGAATTGCTGGATTACCCATAAATTTGAATAAGTTTGATATCTGCTCTGGTGACTAGGTTTTGTGAAAACATAGTTCAAAATAAACTCAAAACGACCTGGACAGCAATGATATTGTGTTTCACTGCATTTACTACAATTTGCGTCTCAATTTAGGATTAGGATGCACATAACGAAAATTGTCCAAGCATAATCCAAATCCAAATTTTCCAAATTAGTTTCAAATAGTAAAAGCTACTTCCTGAACATAACACACCACAATCCAAAGATTGATTATATATATTTATATTCGAAATTTTATTACTTTTCCATCGAAATATTTTTAATTGATACAGTCTTTTTTTCAACCAGGAGACAAAAGGCAAAAGAAAGATTAAAGAAAGACATAAGGGGAAATCAGATTTAATTGCATTATTCTTTATTAAGTGTATCTATTAATCTAATAGTCTCATGTAATTTTTCTTTAAGTCAGACGTAATGAAATAATCATGGGCGAAGAATTTGTTAGGGGGGGGGGGGGGGGGGCCATAGCCCCCATGGCCCCCCCTCTATGACCGCCACTGCCCTGAATATGTGTAACCGCATCCTATTGGCCTATCGTTTAAGCGAAAGCTAGAACTCAGAGCCCTTAAATTGGTAGACTGAGTTGCTATCACATATTAATCTGCAACAAATAGTGCAACACACTTAATCGCTTGAATTTACAAAGAGAACCACAATTTCATGTGACTCTGAGTGTTACCAATTACGCTAAAATAAAATAAATTGAGTTGTTGCTTTTTACCTGTGTGTCAATTTTTCAGCCTACTCTCTAGGTGTGAGGTAGTAGTATATTCTGACCTTCGAGACGAATTCTAGAGCTGAGTGAATTAGGTGAGAAATTCTTTGATTTGAAAAATTCCTCCCACAGTTGACAAAGCTTCAAGTGTATGAGACATTCGTAATCAGACCATATGTGCTTGACCGCTTTTGTGTCGTTGATGCTAATTCTACTGGTATATTCCTCACTTAGTCCAATAATTTTTAGACACTCCTTAAGTATGAAGTGTCCAGCAATTAGGCTTGTCAACCATATTTCCTGCTTTCTATTCATGTTCAGTTTTAGTCAAGTGTTCTCGTTTAAAACGTTCAGCATTCCTGTATCTATCGATCGATAAAACATGAAATATGAACTCATTCCGATTTCTTTCTTTGTCAGCTGTGCGAAGTCAATCTAAATTACATTATATACAGCGGTTAGGTCTCAGTTCAATTTTTTTTTATTAAAGATGGACTAAGTGGTAATTCAGTAAGTATGTATATGTCCGTAATATGTCCAATTTGATATTTCATTAAGCCTAAGAGAAATGGCGAAAATTGTGAAAACGTGTGTAACCCCCTTACAATCAGACCTGTGGGATATGGGTGAATTTCGTGAAAATGTATACAACTTCTTTACACCCCTTAGAGGTCGAACATCGGAAAATCCTGAAAACTCTTTCTAGGCATTTGTCTCAAGAACCCGTAGAACAAAAATTAATGCAGTATTTTAGAAGACCTAAGAGATATGATGCAATTCGTAAAGATATATGCACCACATAGTATGTACTTTTCTAGTACATCTACATATATCCACCAAGTTTCAAGTTTCTAACATAAGCCATTCCGCAGATACTAAAAAACCTCCACCGCCGTATCATAGCTCTACTAAGTACTATGTTTCAGGTATCCATCATTTGCGGTTCCGAGATATAAAAATTAGATTTTTTTCTTTTTAAATCTTTTTAAAATTAGCCTGCACTTGCGTTAGCGCATTGATTCATACATTAAAAGCCATTACATTACTTATTATATACTATTTCGTATGTAACATATTAAATTATTCCGGCATAAATTTGTCCTTTGGCTCAAGTCTCAAGTATCAAAAATTATTTGTAATTTGAAGAAAAGTGTTTGCGTATTACGAATAAAAAACAGCCTCTCCATCAACTGACGATAACCATACTCGATATAATGCTGTACAATTAGTGAGTCTCGATATCCTTTTGTTCTGAAAATAGCCTATATCTAGCATTGCGGAAAATATCTTGAAATGCAATCTCTTGGGCCCGACCCATTAATGACTAATGAATTTAGGATCAAACGACAGCAGTTATATATCTGATTATCATGTCAAGTGAACATAATTCGAAACCATTATCGAGATGCTCACTAAAGTTATGTCCTTTCAGAAACGTCCAGTTTATGAACATTGTTGTAATTCAATTAAATTTCGACATTCACGAGGAACGAAGCTTGTGGTTGTTCTGCAGATTCTATGGAGTGATTTGTAGTACTATGCAAATTTAAGTGGATGGAGATTTAGGCATCGCCATAGGATATACAATACATCACATACTAGTGCACTAGTAAATTCAATGATACTTGTCTCTATATTAATTTGTAAGATATATTTTGATTTTCTGTATTATATTGTACGTACATTAAAATATATTAAGAGACATGATTATTTTTGTAAAAGTTTTAGTTTATATCTAGATTATTGGGAAATAAGGTGCAGATCTTGTGATAACATTCCAGATTTCCGTATACACTGAAAGAAAAACTATGTTTATTCCAAGGTTGCATTGACTATATTAAAGTTCTTCTAACTATTGTAAAACAGATATGTTTCCAATGATCATGGATATGGTGCTCCTAGCCATAGCATATAATTCGTAAAAACATAGTATGGTTGTATTAAACATATATCTGTACTGAAATTCAATATTGTTGTACCAATCACTCTCATTACATGATGTAAAAGTATATTATAATCACGACAACAATATTCTATGATCAGTGAAACCATGAAATTTGATAAAATAATTCCCACAACCATACCAGATATGGTGTGTGCAATCATGTAAGGTAAGATATTAGATATGATTGTCGCAACCATACTATAATTGACATAACTTTAAACGATCAGTGCAACTATAGCATTTGATTAGAGATGGTCAGTACAATCATGTTAGTTGACATATTATGATTTCCGTAACCATACTGTGATTGTGATAAGCATGAATATGATCAGTGCGACATTAGACTTTGTTAAAATATGGTGAGTACAATCATGTAAGTTTTACACCCACTTACGAATTTCAAAAAACCTTGAAAATGCCTTCGAAGTATTTATGAAGGATCGATAGAATAAAAAAATCTGCCATCAGTCTGGGCGCAACTATTATTTTCGGGCAGTAGTCCGGAACGCGTTTAATTCTGAGACGCGGTGTAGGTTACTATGTGACTGAAAACCTGAAAAAGGTTCGGGAAGCGGTTAGAATGGGGTCGCGCTACAATACTTAAACGCCGCTGCCACATATAACATATGAATTACATAATTGGGTCATACTCCGGGAAGAGGTCTAAGTCATAGTATAATATCAGTTAATACGCGATTAGGAGGTTTTTGGCCATTACATGAAAAATACAGTTGTAGGCGATTATATAAAAAGTTTGTGGAAGTGAAAACCAATGTGATATCTCATCAATCCTAAGAAATATGTCGAAAGCCTTACGTCCTATTGGAGTTGAATATCTAAAAATACTGAAATCAACTTTTTGCCGATTATGTTGGAAGCCTTAGGAAGTGAAAATGAATTCGTTATCTCATCAGAACTAAGAAATATGTAGGAATTTGTGAAAACACATGCAACCCCCTTGCACCCACTTTGGGGTTGAGTATCAAAAAATCCTGAAATCAGTTTTTAGATATATGTCTGTAAAGAAAGCCCGAGGAAGTGAAAACCAATCCCATGTCTTACCACTCCTAAGATATATGACGAAATTCGTGGAAGCGTGTTCAACCCGTTTATACCCTCTTAGTGGTTGAAAAAGGAAAAACCTTGAAAGCTAGTTTTAGGTGATTAAAAAACAAGCCCGTGGAAGTAAGAAGTTATTCGATATCTAATCAGACGGGAGGAACATGGCTGAATTCGTGAATATGTATACAACCCCTTTACACAACCCTGGGGGTCGAATTTCAAAACATCCTGAAAACCCCTTTTAGGTATTTATATGAAGAATCCGTACAATAAAAATGAATTCAATATTTGGTAAGACCTAATAGATATGATGAAAATCGTGAAAATATATGCATTCCATTTTCACTGATAATTTGTTTTGCACCCTTCCGTACACCAATGGATATTTGAAAATTTGTTAAATCTAAATTACTTTTCTAGTTGACTTACATATACATACCGAGTTACAACTTTCTACCATAAGCCGTTCTATAGTTAGGAAAAACACAGCCCACCCCCGTACCATACTACCCTATAAAAAATTATATTTTTTCAACATGCTACTACTATAGTTCATTATGGGTTCTAGAGATATAAAAATCGGAACTTTTTCTTCTTCACCCTTCTTCACCCTCACCCTCTACACCCTAACACCTTTTTTCTGCTAGAAGTCTATTGGGCCTACTTCTGGTAAAAATTCTAAGCATCTATCATACTCTGTTCTTGAGATATGAGACGTGATTTTTTAAAAAAATTCTTATCTCCTCCACTTCCATACTCCACCGCCCCCTTAAAAATTTTTACTTTCAGCAAACTTTATTTGTCAACCTTAATACAAAAACCGAATTTTATTTTTCTAGTGCAATTGGTTCGTGAGATATCGTAATCTAAAATTTTTCGACCCGCACCTCCGTACGCCCCTGCCCCTTCTCAAAAATTTGTTTCCGATCTATTCTCCTAGTACACCCACAGATGTTCATCAAGTCTTAATTCCATGACATTAACCGTTTAGGAGATATGGATTTTATCAGGTCAGTTCATAAGTTCCCGCGTTTTTTTATAGTATTTTCAATATTTCAAAAATTACACAATTTTTTAATTTTATTCAATTAAATATTTTCCATCATTATTCACAATGGCACTTTTGACATCATTTTTGTTTTGGAAATTTTTGCCGCTTAAAAACGACTGCAGGTTCCGGAACAGGTGGTAGTCGCTAGGGGCAATGTCAGGGGAGTATGGTCGGTGAAACATGATTTCCCAACCAAACTCCCGTAACTTTGCCACAGTCACTCTTGCCGTGTGTGGGAGAGCATTGTCATGATGGAATAAAACTTTTTATCGATTCACTAAAGCGGGGCGTTTTTTTATCAATTCTGCATGCAGACTGTCGAGCTGACGGCAATACCTTTCTGCATTGATGGTTTCGTTCGGTTCCAGAAGTTCGAAGTAGGCCACTCGTTGCATATCCCACCATATGGACAATAAAATTTCCGCGGGTGTAATCCGGCCCTGGCAGTCGGCTCTGAAGTGCCGTTCGTATCCACGCATTGGTGCATTCGCGCAACATTTTGGTATAGAACCCACTTTTCATCGCCAGTTACAATGCGGTTCAAAAAAGGTTCACTTTCGTGCCGTTGCAGAAGCTGAGAGCAGATGGTAAATCTTTGTGCGAGATTCGATGCTGACAATTGATGAGGAACCCACTTTGCAAGCTTCCAAACTTTTCCGCTGTTGACCAAATGGCGAAAAACGGTGGAGTGTGATGAATTTAGCCTGTCTGCTATCATATCCACTGTTAACGATGGTTCTGCTTCGATCACATCCTTCAAGGATTGTTCATTGAACTCGTCTGGACGAACGGAACGGGATGCATCGTCCATGGTTGTGCAGCCCTGCCTGAATTTCCGGAACCACTCTTGTGCAGTCCTCACACTTACGATGTTCGCTCCATGAACTTCGTTTTTTTCTGCAGCGGCTTGTGTAGCTTTTTGCCCTTTTTAAACAAAAAGTACAAAATGCTTCGTTTATACTCCTTGGTAACTTCCATGTTTTTCCTGATGAATAGTGATCGTTCCTGTTTAAGAAGTCAATGCTAACTGACTAACCCTTCACCCTTTCCAACTACTTATAGAAAACTTTGATCTGTGATTTCACAACTTAGGAAATTTAAATGCTTTGAGCTACTTGAAAAAACGCGGGAACTTATGAACTGACCTGATAGAATGTCTCGATCTCGGCTTTCGAACGTTTCGGACGCATTATTATTCCCCCCACTCCTTCACCCCTTCACCTATATCAGCAATATTTTTGCAAATGGGTCCACTGTCGAAGCTCTATATAAATTCCAAGTTTCAGCCTTCTAGCCTAAGCGGTTACTGAGATCTAGAAGCCAAAATTTTTCGTCTTTCTTCTTATAACCACGGACTGAAATTTTTTTTTGCTTTTTTGGTGTCTATTCATCATGAAACGTGGAAAAAAAATTTCAGGGTAGCAAATTTATTTTTTTTCAAAATCGATAACATTACTTTATTATTAAAATATTAATATTATTAAAATAATAAAGTAAAATGGTTTTTTTTTTGTGTAATTGATCGGTTTTGGACTTTGTCAAAAAAAGCAACTTTTTTCAAGGAATTGATACATATTTTTTTCAAATTCTGATACAATAGTTTCTACTTTAGCGTTAACACTGATTGTTAATCCAAATTGTAATTATTCGATTAGTAAATAACATAATTTTGTTGACAACGGAATAAGAACAATAATGGCAATATGACTTTCATATAGTATAGGGTGTTTTTTTAGGTGCATGAGAACTATCGATATCGATAACTGTGGTTTGACAGCTGAGAATGTCAAACTATGTTGACATTTCTGTTCAGTAAGGTTTGTTAAGTCATCATGAATCGTTTAACGCCAGAACAACGCTTCCAAATTGTGGAAATTTACTTTGAAAAAAATAAATCTGTTCGCGAAGTTCATAGAGCACTTCGTCCATTTTACGGTCAACATAATCGGCCTAGTGAGCAAGCAATTCGTGCAGTTATTGATCGTTTTCGCACTAATTTTACTCTTCTCGATTCAAAACCATCAACAAGACAAAGAAATGTGCGGTTTACACGCTGGCGGCATCATCGGTCTTTATTTCTTTCGAAATGAGGAAGGAGCTGCCGTTACGGTGAATGGCCAGCGCTATCGAGCCATGCTGACCGAATTTTTGTTTCCAAAAATTAATCAGCTAAACATCGCCGACATTTGGTTTCAACAAGACGGCGCAACTTGCCATACAGCGCGCTTAACAATCGATTTATTGCAAAATCAATTTGGTGACAACTTGATTTCCAGAAGTGGTTCTGTTAACTGCCCCCCTCATTCGTGCGATTTAACACCTCTGGATTACTTTTTATGGGGCTATATTAAGTCATGCGTTTATACCGACAAATCAGCAACTCTTGAAGCATTGGAAGCCAATATTCAAGCCACTATTGACGCCATACGGTCAGATTTATTGGAAAAAGTAGTCAAAAATTGGACTGCTCGAATGGACCATGTAATCAGTGGCGGTGCTGATAGTTGTGGCGCCCGGCGCACTTTCTACGTTTTTGTGGCCCAAATTTTATATTTTGTTTTCGAAAAGTTAAGGATAATTTTTAAAATCTATCATGACATAAATAGAGAAAAGGTGGTAATGTAACCCCTTGCTGTCAAATTGGGCACCTATTTATTTGTAATGATTCATAATACCATTTATGGTATGTGTTATATATCAGCAAACCCACCTGTAACAGATAAAAAGACACCATATAACAAGACCGAAGTGCCCGAAGGATCGACTTGCTTCCGCAAGAAATTCAACATTTTTTCCATCAACATCTGTTATTGTCTTCACAGCTTTATCTTATAGAACTCAATGGAAGAATATATCAAAAGATCTTAAGGAGTGAAACGGTCAAGAGTGTGGATATGATACAAGATGATGAACAGTTCAGCACGGATAGAAGTACTGAAAGTGGTGAAAATGAGGCTTCTTTGGCTGAATATAATTCGACCATGGATGTCATTCCAGTTTTACCCAGGGGGAAAAATCTTATTCACTGTATATAAATGCATGTGGGTCGATATTAAGATATGTAGTGTATGGATGCGCGCAAAAACAGCTCAAGGAGTACGTACATTTTTTAAACTCCATTGAAAATAGTCTTTCTTGAAAAAATCAAAAAGTCACGGTTCTCTTCAATTATGACGTTCCTAAATTCGGCATGTCATATTGAAGACACAATTTGTGAGGGACCCTTTCCTAGTGACCAAAGAAGTGAAATATGCATTAAATTGTAACTTTTTGGAGCACAATGAATGTCCGGAAGCATAAGGCGAAGCATTGGCACCTCGTATGCGCCTGGGCCTCTGAGGACGCATTTCATTACTGTGGACTGTGGAGTACTTTTATAAACTGAATACATATGCACTCAGCGGAATACAACGTATGTCGTAGTGCATAAAAGTGTTGACAGGTCACAGTACCGTGCGTGTTGGATGTTGAACCGTGGTATAGATTAAATGTTTGCATCAAAGAATTATCAATATATTCGAACATGTATGATCGAACAATATGATGTAGACATGTCGGTGGAGAAAAATGGTATTGGTCATAAAAAATTCTGTAAACTAGTTGGAAGAGGGTGATATGAACATGTACTTATATGACAAGATCAAACCACAACCGTACATTTAGGCGATTGAAACAAACGTTTGGGAGTACGACGTATTGTTAAATTATATTTGGATGGATAGGTAGGATGCCAAATTTTAGAATTGCAAAATTTATAATCGGTGAATTTAGTGACCGAACAATTGTGTAAGTAGCTGGAACAGTAGGTATCGCGCCCTAAAAATTTGGCGCTCGGTGCAGTTGCTCCACTTGCTCCTATGGAATCTCCGCCCCTGCATGTAACTCGTAGCCGCGGCGGACATATGACGGAAATCATATTTAAAAAATAAATGCCATGAAATTATCTACCAGAATATAATAAAAAAATTTCATTCCAACAATATTTCTGTCTTGTATTATAATTTTAAGTTCTCATGTACCTAAAAAAACACCCTTTACATCTGTTCGCAAGTAACCCATTATGCACTTTTTTGTTCACCGTGAAACTAATATAGAATGTGTTTCACAGTGGACAATTTCTTATAAAACAGAGTGAACATTGTCTAGATAAGTGATAAACGAGAATTTCTTTTGTCCATGACTCTTTTCAGTATGAGTCGCTATGGCAATTTGAACCTTTAAAAAATGAAAATAAAATGGAATTCAGTAAAGCAGAAAAGTGGAAGTTAATGGTCGAAATTCTTTTCGATATTTTTATCCTAAAGGAACTACTTGAGGCGGAATATTCCGGTAGAATGTTCTTTTACAAAAGTGTATTAGTTTACGTACCTAGAATGTAATACAAACTCGTATTTTGTTTTCTTTTTACTAACCATGATACGAATAGTACGAATGTACGTTATTTAAGATTTGAGTAAGTAAAGTGATCGATAAAGTGATTTTTAATCGGGCAAATAAAATTTTAATTTTAAATGAAAAACTTTGGTTCCTTTATATGGAACCGTTTAAGGAAAAAATTTAAATTTGAAATTTATATAGAGTTATAATAGTGGAGCCATTCAAAAAAATAGTTGAAACATGGTGGTTGCTTGTAAATGTTTGAAATAAAATAAATAAAATATTGGAAATATAATTTTGAGTGGAGTGACTCATCTCAGCCAGCAATTACCCCAGAAAGATGAAATGTGGTTTTTGTATACAAGTGGGCGAGGGGAATTCACCAAATATGAAATATTTATGGAAGGTCGTGGAGGATGGCAGTTAGGTAATAATTCAAATAATCACGTCTCATGTGTCAAGAACTGTTTGTAATAGGATCTTGGAATTTATACGAGGTAAGCTTTATACTAACGAAATAATTGGCGAATACCAAGATTGATTCAGAACCGGACGATCTACAACAGACCAGATATTAACGGTGAAATAGGTCCTTGAAAAAGCATCAAATGCTATTTTTCTTACTATTTTTTGCTATATAAATTGTTGAAATCGGGATAGTACAAAAAAATTACTATTAGTCCCATTTCACATGGAATTACAAGCGTGGCAGCAGTTCCCATGGAACATACAGCAAGCTTAAATTGCAATTTATCATTCGTTTCATATACAAAAAATTGCAAAAATTAATTGTAATATTTCAGTTTCTCATATTAGTAAAAGTCGGTAAGCATATTATTTAATAGCAAATTTTGCATTCTCCACTAGAATTTACTATTATATTGACTTGTAAAATAAATGATTTGAAATAGGATATTTCATGGTGCAGCCTGACATAGTAAAATATGTAAAGTGAAAACAGCAGAGTGACCAATTTTCATTGCTATGAATAATAATAAAAATAGGAAAATATGCAATGATGATGGCGTCAAATTCTACTTAAAACTTTGATTAGACGCAATTTAAAAATGCCAAATAATATTGCAAGTTAGGCAAGAAACAGCCTGTTTTTTCCAGTACATTACATATATAAAATTTTGGACAAAAACAACGAGTTTTTTTAATAAAAAAAAATGAATAATTAAAAATGCTTACTTTTAAAGGAACAAAAATATATTTAATTTATTAACTTAACACCTAATTAATCTTAATTTAGAATAATGAAAAATCAAAAAAAGGAAAATGCGCTTCTTAAACTTCGATAATTTTACTTTATTATTTTCTAATAAAAGTTGATACCCTGAACATTTTTTTTTCGCGTTTCATGACTCGTAGACACGAAAAAAGCAAAAAAAAATTTCAGTCCGTCTGTCCGCCGTACGCCGTACGCAGTACGCAAAATCGATTGAAGGCTCGTAGCTCCCAAACGGTTTGAGATATTAAATTGAATAGACTGGGTAGGCCCCTTGAAGTGATCAAATTCTGAGGGGTGGGGGTGTGAGGGGGGAGGGGGGGAGGAGGGGAAGCATTTTATACGTAAAATTTTGGTTTTTAGATCTCAGCAACCGCTTATGCTAGGAGACTGAAATTTGGAATTTATATAGAACTTCGGTAGTGGACCCATTTGCATAAAAATTGTCAATATGGGTGAAAAGGTGTGGGAGTGGGGGGAAAAATAATGCATCCGAAACGCAAAAAAGCCGAGATCGACACATTCTAAAATCCATATCTACTAAACGGTTAAAGTTACAAAATTGAAACTTAATGAATATCTGTAGGTATACTAGGAGAATAGATCGCAAACAAAGGTTTGAGTGGGGGCAGTGGCGTACGGGGGTGGGGGGTAAAAAACTTTAGATTACGATATCTCACGAACCAATTACACTAGACAAATAAAATTCGGTTTATGTATAAAAGTTGACAAATGAAGTTTGCTGAAAGTAAAATTTTTTAAGGGGGTGGTGGATCATGAAAGTGGAGGGGATGCGAATTTTTCTAAAAAATCACGTCTCATATCTCAAGAACAGTGTAAGGTACATGCTTAATATTTGTACCAAAAGTAGGTCTAATAGACCTGTAGAGGGTGAGAGTGGGGGAGGGTGAAAAGGAAAAAGTTCCGATTTTTATATTTCAAAAACCTATAATGATATACAGCTGAAACATGGTACTTAGATAGAGCTATAGTAGTAGAATTTTGGAAAAATATAATTTTTTATAAGGGTAGTGTGGTACGGGGGTGGGGGATGTTTTTCCTATCTATAGAACGGCTTATGCTACAAAGTTGAAATTTGGTATGTATATGTAAATCAACTAGAAAAGTAATTTAGATAAAAAAAAATTTCAAATATCCATTGGGGTTTGGAAGGGGGGGCGAAAAAATGTTTCAGTGAAAATGGAAAGCATATATTTTCACGATTTTCGTCATATCTATTAGGTCTTCCCAAATATTTAATTCATTTTTATCCTACGGCTTTTTCATATAAACACCCAGAAAGTGTTTTCAGGATTTTTTGAAATTCCACCTTTAAGGGGGTGTAAAGGGGTTGTATACTTATTCACGAATTACGCCATATCCTTCAGGTCTGATCAAATATCGAATATCTTTTCACCAAGGGCTTGCGTAATAATCGACTAAAATTTGTTTTTAAGTTTTTTCCTTTTTCAGCCCCTAAGAGGATATAAAAGGGTTGAACAAGTTTTCACAAATTCCGTCATATCCTTTAGAAGTGATAAGTAATTCAATTGTTTTTACTTTCTCGTGCTGTTTTCATATTTATCTATTAACTCCTTTCAGGATTTTTGGATATTCAGCCCCCAAGTGGGTGTAAGGAGGTGGCATATGTTTTCACAGGTTCCTACATATTGCTTAGATCTGATGATATATCGAATTTATTTTTACTTCCTAAGGTTTCCCATATAGGAACCAAAAAGTCAATTTCAGTATTTTCAGATTTTCAATCTTAAGGGGTGCAAGAGGGTTGTATGCTTTTCAAAGCTTCGACATATTTCTTAGATTTGATGAGATATTAGATCGCTTTTCATTTCCACAGACTTTTTATATAATCGCCTACAAACTCATTTCTCAATTTTTGGATATTCAGCCCCCAAGGGTTTGCATATGTTTTCACAAATTTTGCCATCCCTTAGTTCTGATAAGATATAAAATTGGTTATTACGGCATTTGATGTAATAACCTAAAAACTAATTTCACGATTTTTCGAATTTCAAGAACCAAGAGGGTGTAAAGGGTTTGCTTACGTTTTCACAAATTTTTCAAAATCCCTCGTATCTCATGAGATATCAGATATACTTTTTAACAATTCGTCATATCTCTTAAGTCTGATAAGGCAATAAATTCGTTTTTACTTCTATTGGCTTTTAGTGTACATAATGTACTGAAATTCGAATGTCTACACGGGCTTCTTCAATGTTTAATTGGCTAAAAATCTCTATTTTAAATAGTTTTATTTTAAAAACAAAATTAACTTTCCAAGAAACTTCATAATCTCGAAACAACTGATGATATGCTCCGACTTTGCCCGCTCCCGAACTTTGACCCGAAAAATAATAAAGTTTCGCCCAGACCATTGGCATATTTTTTAAATTTAATTCGAAATGACATATTTTATAGACTGAAAATCTATCAAAAAATAAGTATTTAAAATTTCTTCGGAATCGAGGTATACTACTTGAAATTCTTTCGTAAATTCGATCACATGACAATATCGATGGCTATCGAAATATAGTGTTTTCAATTTTCGATCTATCAAATAAATTTAACTGTTTGCGATAACAAAAAAATGTTGAACAATCCCAAATTGGATATATTCTTAACCATAGCCTAAATCAATGATGTTCAGAAATTAAAACTTTTAAATGAGCTATCATAGTTTTTAAAACAACATCTGAAAGAACTATATCTAGTATATTTTTCGTATTCAAGAACAATCGCCAATTAATTAATATTCCAAGAAATTTCGCAAAACACATCATTTCTGATGCCGAAAATTTTAGTTTTGCTGATGATTGGTTTTTATTTGCGGCGATCGATCATTTTTTCCCTCACTTTGACGCTTTTAAAAGAAACTTTACAAACTTACACGCACACGGTCGGATCAAGAATGATTATCTAGTGCGTATCTTCACCAGAATAATTCGAGTATAGTACCAAAAATTGCTTATTCTGTTATGTTATGTGCACCATTTGTAATGTAATTTGGACTATTTGCTAGTTGTTTCAGATTACCTGCAAGCTGTTTGTCATTAAACAAATGGGATTTTCTCCCCTATTCGTCATTCTTATTTCCTTTTTACATAGAAGCAATTGCAAAAATTGTTATAAAAGCTATGATTTGAACATAGCAATGTGTAATTTTAATTCGTTGCCATTCTCATCGCTCCTTTTGCTTTTAACGATAGTAATAATTGATATTGAAAGAAGAATTTTGTGATATGTAACTATTCGTTTTGTACATGGCTAGTGCAGCTATTGAAATTAGGTTATTATAATAAAAAAATCTGCCAACAGTCTGGGCGCAACTTTATTATTTTTTGGGTAGTAGTCCGAAAAGTGTTTAATGATGAGATGCGGTGTAGGTCACTATGCGACTGATAACCTAAAAACCAAGGTTCCAAATAGTCTTCTGGTTATTCCTTAGGCTGTCAGTCTCATAGTAACCTACACCGCATCTCAGCATTAAACACGTTTTGGACTTCTACCCATAAAATAATAAAGTTGCGCCCAGACTGTTGGCAGATTTTCTTTATTTATTTACGTATTTTTTTAATCAATAGAATATTTCATAGAAGTAAAAGCGAATTCGATCACATTAAACCTAAGAGATTTTCGGAATCAGTGAAAACTTGAACAATACCCGCAGGGGGTTTAATAGGGAAAAATACTTAAGTCGGTTTTTTCCCCGACTAGGTGTTTAAAGCTTATAGACGTAAAAGTAAATTCCAAATCTCAATATACCTTAGAAATATATCACAATTTGTGATTATGTGTCCTTAGGGGTTGGATATCGAAAAATTTTGAAGAACGTTTCTAGGCGCTTATATAAATAGCCCGCAGAAGTGAAATTACTTTGATAGCTCGACATGTCTAAAAGTTTTAACGAAATTCGTGAAAATGTGGATTCACGGACATTTTTAAAAAAATTCGGAATTTTTTTTTTGTTTTAGTTACTCAAAGATTAGAACGCAAGTTGGAAGACAGTAGACAGGAAAAAGAATATCTTCTACGGTCTGTCGAATCCCTTAAAATACAGCTGGAAGAAGCTGAAGAA
Organism: Beris morrisii; assembly: GCA_951812415.1. Classification (NCBI taxonomy): domain Eukaryota; kingdom Metazoa; phylum Arthropoda; class Insecta; order Diptera; family Stratiomyidae; genus Beris; species Beris morrisii. Next base: position 49,500,455 of record OX638313.1, on the reverse strand, counting down.
GCAGATCAGTCTTATCTGAATTTGGGGAAGCAAGTAGATCAACATACTACGGACAAAAAACAAACGTTGACCGTAAACGAATTGATATTCAAAGAACCTCTTAGCATCAATAACACACAAAAACTAAGCTCCAAAATGACCTCGAACGAAATGTATGACAAAGTAATGGATGCAGTGACAAAGTATGTACCACAGTTCTCTGGAGCTAGAACCCCAAAGTTAGGAAAGGAATTGGGTCGGTTTTTAGATTGCAGCGGATCACTTTATGACCGGCTTTCGGAAACTGAGAAAACGATATTCTTGACGTGTATTAAGTATCGACTGGTGGAGGATGCTTACTATCTGGTTTCATCCGAGATTATCGCAGATTTCAAGACCTTAGAAAAGATCCTCAATACAGCATACCTCCCAAAATCATCACTGAACGAGTTACGGAACGAACTAGCATTCGAATAAACGAATGACGCAGTTACATTCGACGTTGATAACGACGACAGGAGTAGGCCTGCTGCTAACGATGACAGCTGGTTTTGTTTTTTGCCTCCGACGATACTTCCAACACAGGGCAAACCAAAAGCACAGAGATACCACGGAAGTGAGCCCGCGAACCAATGAGCCGATAGAACACATTATGCTAACTCGCCCATCACCACTATCTTCGACGGTTGAGATACGAGATCCCCCCCCCCCCAGAAATCATCACCCACAGTAAACCAGCCGGCTACCATCGCTCAGACACCCGAGACGCAGATGCCAGCAACTACAGGTCCACGCCAGAACAGGAGTACTATAGCTTTAGTATAGGAATGGTAGAAAAAATTACCTTTAAATGGATTTTTAAAATGAAATTTTTTTTGATTAATTTATTTGAGCACGAAAAAGAATCCAAAAATAATCTCAGTAATTTTTAACGTAGTTTCCTGATTATTTACATCCTAATACAAACAACTTTATAGTAATATTTTTTATAATAATTCGAACTAATGCTAAATTGAAAAAAAAAATGAATTTGTTGTCTTATCAAACCTAAAAATCTGGAACATGTAAAAAAAAAAAACTAAACATGTGCGGCCGAACAATATGTCCCGGACTGGGAAGACCTTAACACCGCTGAGCATCGGTTTTTTCAAGGGGGGAGGAATGTCGTGGTCCGGTTTTACCCCGACTCTACCTACACACACCTCGTATCGGAAATTGGGTTCAATATTCGAACTATGTCGCAATTTCCGATACGAGGTGATAAACTTAAATTGGACTAAAGGCCGGATACCTTTGCTCGGCGGTCAGCGGGATTTTTGCAACATCGACTATCGATCAATTCTGGCCAACTCGGGTCAACCGCCGAGAATTGATCGATGGTCGATGCAGATCAGCAATTATCGGGCTGATGGACAATAATTGTCCAAGCGATAATTGCTGATCGATTTTCCCAAGTCCGAAAAACGGCAAGTTTTGTGTCGATTCTCGAGGAATCAAGTAGCTCCGTGGTCCCTAAATATGATAATCAATGTATAGTTGTAACGAATCGAAAATGATTGTGCTGAAATAAAAGATTGTACTCTAAGTTCGTGTTTTTTTTTAAGTCTTTAAGTGATTGTGCTTCCAGCCACGACATACGTACTAAAGTTCAACTTTCTAGCATAAGCCGTTTCTGAGATATAAAAAAACACCCTTCACCCCCGTACCTTGCTACTCCTATAACAATTTTTTTTCTGGGATGTCTCTATAGTGGCTCTATATAATCCTAAATTTTTAGCTTTCTATACACTATGGTTTTCGAGAAATAAAAATCAGAATTTTTTTCTTTCTACCCCTTTTCACCATCACCCCTTACACCGCCACACCTACTAGATGTCTACCGACCCCAACTCCTGTAAAATTTTTAAGATCATATCTGATACGGTTTCTGAGATATAAAAATTACATTTTTTGAGAAATTGCTGTCCCCCCACTTTCGTGCTCCACCTCTCCCCCAAATAGTTTACGTTCAGTAGACTCCTCTTCTGATCACATATACAGAAACTAAATTTTATCTTCCTGGTGTAATTGGTTTGGAATATATTGTAATCCAAAGTTGTTCACCACCCACCCCCACACCCCACCACTGCCCTTAAAAATGTTAGCCCTTGTTTAATCTTGAAGTATCCCTAAGGACAACCACAAAGTTTCAAACTTCTGGCATCAATCGTTCAAGAGATATGGAGTTTAGAATGTATCAATCCCGGCTTTCAAGCATTTTGGACTCATTGTTTCCCCCCCCCCCCCCACTTCCACGCCCCTCAACCCTTATCGACCATTTTTTTGCAAATGAGTCCACTATCATAGTACTACATTAGTTCCAAGTTTCAGGCTCCTAGCATAAGCGGTTGCTGGGATCAATAAACCAAAATTTTTCGTCTAAAACGCTCACCCCCCAAATCCCCCCTTACACCCCCCCACAAAAGGTGCCAGTCGTAGGAGTTTACCCAATCTACCCACCATAAAAATTTCAACATAATACCTCAACGGGTTTGGGAGCTACGCGCCTTCAAACGAGTTTGCTTACGGCGTACGGCGGACGGTGGACGGCGCACGGCGGACGGCAGACGGTGGACGGCGTACGGCGGACGGCGGACGGTGTCTACGGCGAACAGACTGTAATTTTTTATTGCTTTTTTGGTGTTTACTAGTCCTAAAACGTGTAAATAATAAAGTCAAAAATGCTTTTAATGCTATAATTTGTCATTAATTATGCCAAAATTCGTTTGCTATTTAATCTAGCAAACTTAGTAGCCGCTAGTTTTTTCAGTGTAACACAGGCGAGAATATAACATAGCGATATGTGAACATTAACGCGAACTTCCGAAAAGCAGTTAACGCATTCGAAAGAAAGGTCCTCCGAAAAATTTTAAGACCTGTGGAAGAAGGAACGGAATGGCGAATAAGATACAACCATGAGTTGTATCAACTCTACGATGAGCCAGAAGCTTCAATGTTCATTAAGCTCCGTAAACTGCAGTGGGCTATCCTTAAACGCAAAGCGAGTGGTAACAGGCAAGTAGGCAAACCATGCAAGCGATAGGAAGAGTCGGTTGATGAAGACAGCAAAGCCATCTTAGAAATTAGCAGCTCGAGGACGCGGTCTTTGGATCGAGCGACGACTTCGGGAAGCCAGGGTCCGATTTGGTTTCGTGCTCCTCTGTGCCATCGAAAATTACTAATCATCACTAAGTTTTAGATGTCTATGGTATAGATGATGTGTTTTAGATGTCTATGGTATATTTTGCATTTCACGCTCTTCAAACACATATTTTTTTCCCGTGCCCTTTATAAATTCCAGGCTTCAACTTACTAGCGTAAGCGATTCCTAATAAACAGAATCCAAAATTTTTTGTCAGAACCCTTTCCAATCTCCCTCACTTTCCCAAATTACCACGTAAAGAGGTCCATCTAATATTTATTTCACTATAAAAGTTATAATTATTAACATAGCAAAAAATGTTTGGAGACAAGATCCTTTAAATGCGTTTGCGTACGTTGGACAACATTTAACCGGGTTTGGAATTCTTTCTTTTCAAATCTATCATAATACTTTATTATTTAAATAATAAAATAAAAACATACTGCAGTCACGATCGGCTGCAAGCCAATCGTATAATACTCTAGATGAATACTGAACTCCGATTTATATTGTAGTTGGGGATAAAGTAGAATTACGTGGGTGCATGTTGCATATCCTTTATTAAGGACTGCCATTAGATTGCTACTCAAACCTAAAAGACAATATTCAGTGTTTAATTTCATATCTTGAACTGGGTAAGTCATCGAACAAAAATGTCCTTTTTGAAGGACTTTCACATGGGAGGTGCAGTAAGAACTCACTCGATTTCTTACATATTTATCTTTTTCCTTGGAACCATTTAAAAATGAACGTGTACAAAATTTCAAATTCGTAGCTTGAAGCGTTCAAAAGTTATCGAAAAATATTGTTGAACACGTGTCTTAAGGACATTTTGTATGGCAGCTACCAGAAGGAGTAAAAGGATTTCGTTGATTATTAAACTCGAACTTCGTTTTTACTCAGAACTAATTTGTATAAAATTTCCAATTCATAACTAAAAGATTACTTGAGTTATAGTAAGTTCTGTAAATTAAGTGAAGACGTTTTGACAGGATATTTGTATGGCAGCTACACGAAGGACTAATAGGATTTTCTTCATAACCCTACATTTAGCTCCAACTATTGAAAAAATAACACATACAAAATTTCAAAGACGTAGCTTAAACCCTTCTGAAGTTATCGGCCAATATTCATAAAGACGTGTTTAAGGACATTTTGTATGGCAGCTACCCGAAGGAGTAATAGGATTTCGCTGACTAGTAAAGTCAAACTTTCGTTTTACTCAAAACCAATTTGTACAAAATTTCGAATTCGTAGCTAAAAGATTACTTGAGTTATAGTGAGTTTCGTAAATTAAGTGAATACATTTTGACAGGATATTTGTATGGCAGCTACACGAAGGACTAACAGGATTTCTTTCATAATCATATATTTAGCTCCAACTATTGGAAAAATAACACATACAAAATTTGAATGACGTAGCTTAAACCCTTCTGAAGTTATCGACCAATATTCTTGAAGACGTGTTTTAAGGACATTTTGTATGGCAGCTACCAGAAGGAGTAAAAGGATTTCGCTGATTAGTAAACTCCGACTTTCTTTTCACTCAAAACTAAGTTGTACAAAATTCCGAATTTGTAGCTAAAAGATTACTTGAGTTATTGCGAGTTTTGTAAATTTAGTGAATACATTTTACCAGGATATTTGTATGGCGGCTACACGAAGGACTAACAGGATTTTCTTCATAATCATATATTTAGCTCCAACTATTGGAAAAATAACACATACAAAATTTCAAAGACGTAGCTTAAACCCTTCTGAAGTTATCGACCAATATTCTTGAACACGTGTTTTAAGGACATTTTGTATGGCAGCTACCCGAAGGAGTAGGACGATTTTGCCCGTTAACGAACTTAGCCTTACAAATCCAACCAAACATCCAGATTCAAAATTTCAAGATCCTAGGTGAAGGCGTTCTTGAGTTATCGTGTTCACGGACAGACGGACGGACGGACGGACGGACGGACGTCAGGCGGATTTGAGGTTTTTGGCCACAAATAAACAAAAAATAATATATAACTTTTTTTCGTCCGAGGCTTGGTTCTATGCGTTACAAACTTTTGGGCTGGATTAAACTTATAATACTCTATATGATTTCATCTAGAGTATAATTATATTGACACATTGATGTAAATAGTTTGTTAGCACAGACTTCAATGGACTGAGAAAATAAACTTCCCTTTTGAAAAAATGATGATTTGAGACAGTACGGTATACCTACTATATACAATACGATATATCCCTGTATATTCGATATTCATTCGAATATTCGCTATCCAGGAACACAATAAACGAATAATGCACATGGTTGCTCTTAAACGGAACTGTGAGCTGCCTTAATAGTTTCCATGGAAGCTTCCTCTTCTTCTCCGAAAGTGTAGAAAAGCGCAAATCTATTGTGATGAACACGATGTCTGCGATATAAATAAATCTTCTCCAGGAAAATTCATATGTACCTATGTAAAAAAATCGAGTAGTTCTTATAATGTACAAATCTTATTGATAGTACAAACATCGTACCGACATCTGCATTAGATACCAAGGAACGTATAGACGTAAGGAGAGCGATGTAAGCAATTCATCGGAACCCGCAATGTGCTCGTTACTTTTGTATTTCAAAAAATGCAAATCGTTTCACATTTTCGAGAATGTTTCTATAGAAGTATTCGAGCGAATTGATGCATAGTAAATCGAAATATTTACGTTTTGTTAAGCTGATTCAGTTCAAAGTTACGGAGAAATTTCTACGGGAAAGTAATAAAAATAGTGCTGCAATTTTTCAAGAGTACCTGATACCGTTTTACTTTACTATTTTCTAATAATACAGTATTGTGAACGATTTTTAAAAAAAAAAATTTGCTATCCTGAAAAAATTTTTTTTTTGCGTTTCATGACTCGTAGACACGAAAAAAGCAAAAAAAAAGTTCAGTCCGTCTGTCCGCCGTACGCCATACGTCGTACGCAAAATCGTTTGAAGGCTCGTAGCTCCCAAACGGTAGGCCCCTTGAAGTGACCAAATTCTGAGGGGTGGAGGTGTGAGGAGGGAGGAGGGGGAAGCGTTTTAGACGGAAAATTTTGGTTCTAAGCTCTCAACAACCGCTTATGCTAGGAGGCTGAAATTTGGAATTTATATAGAACTTCGGTAGTGGACTCATTTGCATAAAAATTGTCAATATGGGTGCGGAGGTGTGGGAATGGGGGGGAAAAATAATGCGTCCGAAACGCAAAAAAGCCGAGATCGACACATTCTAAAATCCATATCACCTAAACGGTTAAAGTTACAAAATTGAAACTTAATGAATATCTGTAGGTATACTAGGAAAATAGATCGCAAACAAATTTTTGAGTGGGGGCAGTGGCGTACGAGGGTGGGGGTAAAAAACTTTAGATTACGATATCTCACGAACCAATTGCACTAGACACATAAAACTCGGTTTATGTATAAAGGTTGACAAATGAAGTTTTCTGAAAGTAAAATTTTTTAACGGGGAGGTGGATAATGAAAGTGGAGGGGATGCGAATTTTTCTAAAAAATCACGTCTCATATCTCAAGAACAGAAAAAAAAGGTTGGGTGTGAGGCTGTAGAGGGTGAGGGTGGGGGAGGGTGAAAAGGAAAAAGTTCCGATTTTTATATCTCGAAAACCTATAATGATATAAAGCTGAAACATGGTATTTGGATAGGACTATAGTAGTAGCATCTTGGAAAAATATTTTCACAATTAGGTCTTACCAAATATTTAATTCATTTTTATTCTACGGCTTCTTGACATATGCCTAGAAAGGGTTTTCACGATTTTTTGAAATTCGACCCCTAAAGGGGTGTAAAAGGGTTCTATACTTATTCACGAATTATGCCATATCCCCCAGGTCTGATCAAATATCGAATATCTTATCACTTTCACGGGCTTGCGTAATAATCGCCTAAAACTCGTTTTTAAGTTTTTTCCTTTTTCAGCCCCTAAGAGGATATAAAAGGGTTAAACAAGTTTTCACAAATTCCGTCATATTCTTTAGAAGTGATAAGTAATTCAATTGTTTTTACTTTCTCGTACTGTTTTCATATTTATCTATTAACTCCTTTCAGGATTTTTGGATATTCAACCACCAAGTGGGTGTAAGGGGTTACATATTGTTGCGAGCTAGGGGTTCGCCGGGATTTCAAGTAAAAGACAATTCGGTTAAAATAAAAATAAGTGATAATTTATTTATCCGCACTTTAATTCACAGAATTATAATCGCACAATAATTCGCACTGTATGGCAATACCGCCCGCTTATACCATATATCGCTTGACTCGTTCACTTTCGTTCTCTCTCAACACGGTCGCGTATACTCGCTAGCTGTCGCAGTCGGCGTAATCAAAATTACTGTGTCTTCGCTGAACGCTTCACCTGCTTATATACTAGGCGGTTGCAGTCTTGAATGTTCACCGGTGTACTTGAACGTTCGTTCAGTTGTGGAATCTTCTCGAAATCTTCAGAGCCTTCGATTTTGAGCTTCGTTCAGTGGTTTATGTACAGGGTTCTAGTACATTGGAGAGCATTCGATAAGAAGAGAGATATAATCGTGTTGTTTCGCCTTATCTTCAGCTAGGTTTCTGATTGGGCTATTTTGCAACTAGGTATTCGGTTGTTGTTGTTTTCATTATGTGTAACGATCGAGTTGTACGGTTGCGCGGTTGCCAGGCTTACACGTAACAATATGTTTTCAGAGCTTCATACATATTGCTTAGATCTGATGATATATCGAATTCATTTTTACTTCCTAAGGTTTCCCATATAAGATCCAAAAAGTCAATTTCAGTATTTTCAGATTTTCAATCCTAAGGGGTGTAAGGGGGTTGTATGCTTTTCAAAGTCAAAGAATTTAATCCTTGTAACTCCATAAAGCCATGGAAGACCCTATATCTTAAGGAAATTGGAATATTATAGCTTGAGTTCTTTTCCTTCATTTCCGCAAGTCCACGCAAAAGGCAGCCAATTTACTGGCTGGGAAGTAAAATTGCAACATCGAATGAAATTTCCCACTATTAATGTTTAAAATTTATCATTGTGTATAAAATTACGCATTTTTCTTGTAGTTTTGATACACTATTCGTAGTAATTTTTTTTTCTATGTATTAACTTGACCGCTTCGTTCTTTAATTCGCTTATTTCGCGGTTTTGTGTAAGTCGTGACTTAAAATTAAAATAAATAAATTCAATTTATATAATAAACATTTATACAATCACAAATTTATACTATCAAATTAAAATTATTTTGTTCTTGCACTGTTTTACTTTATTATTTTTTAGTAATAAAATATTGTGATCGACTTGAAATTTCAAAAAAAAATTTGCTATCCTGAAAATTTTTTTTTTTCGCGTTTCATGACTCGTAGACACGAAAAAAGCAAAAATAAAGTTCAGTCCGTCTGTCCGCCGTACGCCATACGTCGTACGCAAAATCGTTTGAAGGCGCGTAGCTCCCAAACCCGTTGAGATATTAAATTGAAATTTTTATGGTGGGTAGACTGGGTGAATCCCTACGACTGGTGTATTTTCGCTGGGTGGGGGTACAAGGGAAGAGGAGAATGGAGCGTTTTAAACGAAAAATTTTGGTTCCTAGATCTCAGGATCTTAAAAAACTTTGGATTACAATATCTTCCGAACCAATTACACCAGAAAGATAAAATTTTGTTTCTTTATATGGCATCATAAGAGGAGTCTACCGAAACTACATTTTTTGAGGGAGGAGGTGGATCACGAAAGTGGGGGACAGCAATTTTTCAAAAAATTTAATTTTTATATTTCAGAAACCGTATCAGATATGATCTTGAAAATTTTACAGGAGTTGGGGTCGGTAAACTTCTAGTAGGGAAAAAAATTTTGGTTGTGTGGCTGTTGGGGATGATGGTGAAAGGGGGTAGAAAGGAAAACATTCTGATTTTTATTTCTCGAAAAGCATAATGAATAGAAAGCTAAAAATTTAGGATTATATAGAGCCACTATGGAGACATCCTAGAAAAATAAAATTGTTGATAGGGGTGTCAAGGTACGGGGGAGAGGGGTTGTTTTTTATATCTCAGAAACGGCTTATGCTAGAAAGTTGAAACTTAGTACGTATATGTAAATGTACTATTAGAGTAATTAAAGCAAAAAAAAGTTCAGATTTTTATTGGCATTCAGAGGTTGAGTAAAAAAAATTTCCGTGAATCCATATTTTCAAAAACTTCGTTAAAACTTTTAGATATGTCGAGCTATCAAATCAATTTTGCTTCTGCGGGCTATTTATATAAGCGCCTAGAAACGGTCTTCAAAATTTTTCGATATCCAACCCCTAAGGGGGTGTAAAGTAGTTGTGTACATATTCACGAATTCTGATATATTTCTTATGTATATTGAGATTTGGAATTCACTTTTATTTCTATAAGCTTTAAACGTAGTCGGGGAAAACCCGATTTAAGTATTTTTCTCAATTAAACCCCCTGGGGGTATTGTTCAAGTTTTCACTGATTCCGAAAATCTCTTAGGTTTAATGTGATCGAATTCGCTTTTACTACAATGAATTATTCTATTGATAAAAAAATACGTAAGTAAATAAAAAAAATCTGCCAACAGTCTTGGCGCAACTTTATTATTTTATGGGTAGAAGTCCGACACGTGTTTAGTGATGAGATGCAGTGTTGGGTACTATACGACTGACAACCTAAGAAATAACCAGGAGGCTATTTGGAACGTTATTTTTTAGGTTGTCAGTCGCATAGTACCCAACACCGCATCTCATCATTAAACACGTTTCAGACTTCTACCCATAAAATAATAAAGTTGCGCCCAGACTGTTGGCAGATTTTTAACATTTTTTTTTTTGATTTTTTTCAGTTTTGTTTTTTGCGTTTTTCTCGCTTAATTTATGAAATTTCGAGTTTTTAGTATTTATTCTGGATCCGTATTTTTTCGGGTTTTTCTCGCTTAATTTAAAAAAATTGCAGATACTGTTCCGATAAATTATATATAAACGTATAAACGTCTTTTAAAACACATATGTTCAAAGCGTATGTGAAGGGATGGAAAAAACCCAAATGTAACTTGATATCATTTTTTCATCTGTTTCCAAACATTTATTCTGCCATCAACGCAAATTTTATTCCGAAATATGTTTGGACCAGGAAATATAAATTCAATTTATTTGTGTCAGCAGGATATGGCCTTTGAGGAATCACAACTTTTATTGAAGTCATATATCATATACTGTCAGACCGATACAAAAAAAGTTTAGTAGGCCCGTACTGGAGCGGGGTGATAATTAAATAGACATTCATTATATGGAAAGCTTGTTTCATTGCTAAAAAAGGTATGATTTGTTTTTTACTTGTTGAGTTTGATCCTCCTTTAATACTTTTCATTGGAATTTTCATCAGCTGCCTGATACGTGCATTAAGCTATTGCGAAATGGCATCCTACCAGCCCAAGGTAAAGTGTAATATAAATATGTATGCAATTCAAATTCGTATAGAATTGTAACGTTATAGTTCGAGAGCACTGAATACCAATATGCCATCAATTTTAACCTCCATTAAATTCTTTTTAACGCCATCAATCATACTCATTGCCATATCCCGAATACCCACAATGAATTCCTCACTACACAATAACTTTTTAAGGGTGATCTAGATTCCAAAATGTATGAGAGTATTGTAAATTTCCTATCACAAACATGACAAAAGTCTGAACCTACATACTTTTGTAATTCTACCACATATGAACATGAATAAAATGATGTAAATTGCACCAGCGAGGGACTTTGTTCTGTTTTTAAAATTACTCACGTATGTTATAATATATTATATTTATGCATATGAAAAATGAAAAATTGCTGTACCGTCAGAATGAATTCATGCTCAATTTCTAAAATGTACCCACTCTCGCATATCAAATGTATTGTAAAGTTTAAGGACGTACAAAAGTATGAACAAAATTACTTTCGTTATCGAATATTTTACATTTACTCGATTACATTATTCGAGCCGGTTTTCACTTCACTCTGTTACTAGGGATGGATGTGTGTACTAAAACAGTGGAACCTGCTAATTGACAGACCCCATAATGAGTCACCTCCGAATTAACATACCTACCGCATTAGAGAAATATTTATTCTGTAGCTGAAATCTACAGAAAAAACCGGTTGCTACTACCTTTGCTAAATAAAGTTGCAAACGAATTTTGCCATAATTAATGACAAATTGTATATCTATGTATTTTTACATTTTTATAATGGGGTTTTCTGAGAAAAACTACATTTATCACTGAATTTTTAGGGTTCACGTAGCAAAAATTTGTGTTTTCGAGTAAATATCTCAAGATTGGGTGCAGTTACAATTTAGACTGTTACATCAAATGAAAGGTAATTCGATTGCCTAAAAAACGAGTTATAACCCTTTGCATTGTGATTATTCGTTTTCAAGATATAACGTTCTAAGTGAGTGAGGGTACCGGTCAAAAACACTTTTCTTAACCACCCTGTATCCTCACTGTTATTGAAAATTAACCCACTCTGTAGAACAATTTTATTCTCCAAATATATCAAGGAATAACCCCTTACAAGGTGGCGGACGGAGTGCCAAACACCCTGTATATAAAAGAGGATGTATGTACATATGTATGTATGTATGTCCCTATAAACTCCTAAGCCGCTCAACCGATTTTGATCAAATTTTCAGGGAACATGTAGAATAGTCCCGGGATAGTTCCTGTGAAGTTTGGTATCGATCGAATCAAAAACAATTGCTTTTCGACATTTTTCCAATTTTTTCGTGATTTTAGCTCTAATTGTTTCATTGTTTGTCCCGTATGCCTTCCTAAACCATTCATCCGATTGCGATGAAACTTTGTTGATATGTTGAGCGCACGCTCGCGAAGGTTTTTACGTTAACAAAATCATTTTACAATTGGCGGTACGCGAGTTATTTCAACATTTGAGTGCATTTCATATAGATTAGCGGCAGTTCGTTCGTTTTCAGTGTATTAGTTATGCGTTCCTATTACTAAATGGTAAAGTTGGATGATGGATGTTGGATAGGGGATAGAGGATAGTGGATGGAGGATGGAGGATGGAAGATGGAGGATGGTGGATGGGGGTTGGTGGATGGTGGATGATCAATGATGGATAGAAGATGGAGGATGGAGGATGGTGGATAGAGGATGGAGAATAGAAGATGGTGTAACGGGAGCAACGGGAGCAACGGACCAACGGAAGTAACGGGAGAAATGTAAGCAACGCTAGTAACGGGAGCAACGAAAGCAACGAAGCAACGGAAGTAACGGGAGAAATGGAAGCAACGGGAGAAATGGGAGCAACGGGAACAACTGAGCAACGAAAGCAACGGGAGTAACGGGAGCAACGGAAGAAACGGAAGAAACGGGGGAAACGGGAACAACAGGAGCAACGAGACCAACGAAGCAACCGGAGTAACGGGAGCGACGGAGTAACGGGAAGCAAGACTGGAAGTAAGACTCGAAACCGCTTGCTTTGCAGTTTCGATAGTATAGTAGCATACAAACGCGAGCATATAATAAATTAAAATTACCCATGTTCGAATAAGACCTTTTACAGTAATTCCTGCTATTGTTTCTATACAAAAAATCTGCCAATGGTCTGGGCGAAACTTTATTACATTTCGGGTCAAAGTTCGGGAGCGGTCAAAGTCGGAGTGTATCATGAGTTGCTTCGAGATTGTTAGATTTCTTGAAAAATTAATTTGTTCTTAAAATAAAAATATTTAAAATAGCGATTTGTAGCCGATTAAACATTGGAAAAGCCCGTGTAGACTATTCGAATTTCGGTATATTATGTACACTAAAAGCCCATAGAAGTAAAAACGAATTTGTTGCATTATCAGAATTAAGAGATATGACGAATTGTTAAAACGTATACAAAACCCATTACTTCCACTTGGAGTTTGAATTTCGAAAAAATTGTGAAACATGTTTTTAGACGATTTCATAAGAAGCAACTTGATATCTCATGAGACACGAGGGATTTTGAAATATTTGTGGAAACTCTTCACACTCCCTTGGTTCTTGAAATTCGAAAAATCGTGAAATTGGTTTTTAGGTCATTACATCAAATGCCGTAACAACCAATTTTATATCTTATCAGAACTAAGGGATGGCAAAAAATTGTGAAAGCAAACCCTTGGGGGTTGAATATCGAAAAATTGAGAAATGGGTTTTGTAGGCGATTATATAAAAAGTCTGTGGAAGTGAAAAGCGAACTAATATCTCATCGAACCTAAGAAATATGTCGAAACTTTGAAAAGCATACAACCCCCTTACACCCATTATCTAAAATAAATACTAATTGACTTTTTGGCCTTTTTATATAGGAAACCTTAGGAAGTAAAAATGAATTCGATATATCATCAGATATGCAACCTCCTTACACCCACTTGGGGGTTGAATATCCAAAAATCAAAAGACAGCACGAGAAAGTAGGAACCAATTCAATTTATTATCACTTCTAAAAGAAATGACGGAACTCGTGAAAACGTGTTCAACCTGTCTATACCCTCTTAGGGGCTGAAAAGGGAAAAACTTACAAACAAGTTTTAGGCGAGTATTACGCAAGCACGTGAAACTGAAAAGATATTCGATATCTGATAAGACGTGGGGATATAGTAGGATTCGTGAAAAAGTTTACAACCCCTTCGCAACCCCTTAGGGGTCGAATTTAAAAAAATCCTGAAAACGCTTTTTAGGTATTTATATGAAGAAACCGTAGAATAAAAATGTATTCAATATTTGGGGAGACCTAAAAGATATGACGAAAACCGTGAAAATATATGCATTCCATTTTCACTGATCATTTATTTCGCTCCCCCTCTGAACGCCAGTGGAAATTTGAAATTTTTTTTTATTTAAATTAGTTTTCTAGTTGATCTACATAAACGTACTGAGTTTCAACTTTGTAGCATAAGCCGTTCTATAGATAGGAAAAACACCCCCCACCCCCGTACCATACTACCCCTATAAAAAATTATATTTTTCCAACATGCTACTAATATAGCTCTATCCAAATACCAAGTTTCAGCTTTATATCATTATAGGTTGTAGAGATATTAAAATCGAAACTTTTCCCTTTTCACCCTCCCCCACCCTCACCCTCTACACCCTCACTTCCTAAATTTTGTTTTCTGCTAGGGGTCTATTAGCCCTACTCCTGGTAAAAATTTTAAGCATCTATCTTACACTGTTCTTGAGATATGAGACGTGATTTTTTTGAAAAATTCTTATCTCCTCCACTTTCATGCTCCACCGCCCACTTTAAAAATTTTGCTTTTAACGAACTTCATTTGTCAACTTTTATACACAAACCACATTTTAATTATCTAGTGTAATTGGTTCATGAGATATCGTAAACTAAAGTTTTTTACCCCCCACCCTCGTACGCCACTGCCCCCACTCAAATTTTTGTTTCTGATCTATTCTCCTAGTATACCTACAGATATTCATTAAGTTTCAATTTTGTGACATTGGCCGTTTAGGAGATATGGATTTTAGAATGTGTCGATCTCACCTTTTTTGCGTTTTGGACGCATTATTTTTCCCCCCACTCCCAAACCCCTTCACCTATACCGGCAATTTTTTTGCAAATGGGTTCACTATCGAAGCTCTATATAAATTCCAAATTTCAGCTTCCTAGCATAAGCGGTTGCTGAGATCTAGAAACCAAAATTTTCCGTCTAAAATACTTCCCCCTCCTCCCCCCTCACACCCCCACTCCTCCAAATTTGGTCACTTTAGAGGGCTTACCCACTCTACCCAGGAAAAAAAATTCAACTATATAGCTTGTAGGGTTTGGGTGCTACGAGCCTTCAAATAATTTTGCGTACACCGGTAGACGTACGGCGTACGGCATACGGCGTACGGCGTACGGCGGACAGACGGACTGAAATTTTTTTTTGCTTTTTTCGTGTCTACTCGTCATGAAACGTAAAAAAAAAAATTTTGAGGGTAGCAAATTTTTTTTTTTTAAAAATCGATAACAATACTGTATTATTGAAATAATAAAGTAAAAGGGAAAATAAGAGTGATGAATAAGCTAAACAATTCCATTTGTTTAGTAAAAAAAATTGATATGGAAATAATGTAAGCCACCCAGCAGTTAATCCGAAACAACTAGCAACTAGTGCAAATTGCATTACAAATAGTGCAAATAACATAGCAGAATATGCCATTTTGCACTATATTCCCATTATTCTGGTGAACATACGCACTAGATAGATCATTCTTGTTCGGGTCATGTGCATATAAGCTTGTACAAAAAATTCTAAAAATCTGCCAATAGTATGGGCGCAACTTTAGTATTTTTTGGAAAGAAGTCCGGAAGGCGTTTAATGTTGAGATGTAGTGTAGGTTGCTATGCGACTGACAACCTAAAAAACAACGTTTAAAATAGCCTCTTGGTTATTCTATGATTCTGTTCTATTTTATTCTATTCTTAGAGCTTGGCAAAGTAAAATTAATTTGATAACTCGAGATACCGAAAGGATATAAAGAAATTCGTGAAAATGCAGAAGAAAAACCATTTCACGGAAACCTCCAACTATGTGCCAATGAAAATTCAAATTGCTTTAAATTCTCCTGTAGTACAAATTTTCAACTTTTTAACCTAAGCCATTTCTGAGATACAAAAAGCACCCCACCCTAAGGTACATCTTAGGTTAGGTTAGGTTGGGTGGGTAGCTATTAGCAGAGATAGCTAGCACATAGACCGCTATATGGGTCCGTTGTGATCCCACTGCAACATTGCAATCTGAGCCTTTTTATCCACGATTTTTTGCCCACGGCTCCCACATCTGACGGCTGTTTTAGGCTAATTTTTAAGAAAATGAGCCCAATTAGCCACGGTATTGTTCTGTCAAATATTTTTTCGTGTTTTCGGTGCGAAGGTGAGGAGGGAAGGAAGGAATTGTGGAGAAGAAAGGGGATACCGAAATCAATCAGTTTTAGGGATGGGAAAGAAGATCAGGAATCGGGCCGGGTATGGCAGTGTACTAGCAGGTGTTAATAATAACTTTTCAGTTCTATTGGCTGTGATGGGATCTACCAGAACAGCAAAGTTACCTATAGCAATCAACTACTGTCTAGCAGCTCTGATGGTATTTGTGAATCTGATAAGAATGTAAACAGAACTCATTTGCTCAGGTTTAAATCCTTTACTAGTGACCCTATTAAACATTCCGCACTGTTTACGATTTATATTAATATTCCGAAACCAAAAGCAACTGAAAAATTCATATAAATATTATTATACATTGAGTGGGGATTGAACCCCGGTAGCAATGTTCCAAGACCTAGTACACTACCACTGGACTACATCCGGTCCCCTTGCTACCCCTAACAATTTTATTTTCCTAGAATGCCGCCTCTATAGAGTCTCTACATAGTCGTCAATTTTTAGCTTTTCAAACCTTTTTGAGAAATACAAATCCTAATTTTTTCTTTCAACCCCCGCCCGTCATCACCGCCGATAACTGAACGCAGAACATTTTTTTCTCCAAGCTCTACTGGATCTAACTTCTATAAAATTTTCAAGATCATATCGCCCACCGTTCCTGAGAGCCTTCCCCATCAAAAGTTTTATTCAGTAAACACCACCTCTCTTCCAATATACAAACCAAATTTTATCTTTCTGGTATCATTGATTCGAAAGATTTTGCAACACAAAGTTTTCACCCCCACGCCCACGCTCACGCCCACGCTCACGCCCACACCTCCTCACTCTTCTTCTAAATTGTAGTCCTACTAGCTACTAGCATCCCTTGACAAACACAAAGTTTCAACCTTCTGAAGATATGAATTTTATAATGATTCGATCCCAGTTTTCGAGCGTTTCGGACACATTGTGTTTCCCTCCACTCCAACACCCCTCTACTCTTATCGACCAGTTTTGCAAATGCGTTGCGTCCAGTGTTATGCCGCGTTTCCACTATCGCCTTCATGAGCGCGAATGTCTAGGCGATAGTGGAAACAGCACATTCGTTCTCTACGCACATCTCTTTGATGTGCGTCAAAAACGGCGAATGTCAATGCGAATGTTTTTGGTATTGGTGGGGGCTAGCAAGTGTTCAGTTCAGTCCCAGCGTGAATACGAGTACTGTGTGTAATATTATAGTTTATACAAAATTTAAGAATGTGTCTTTTTCGCATTCTGAAAAATGTATAGAGAATTATTCCTTCAACATTCCAGAAAAAATGTAATATGAATAGTATGGTAATTCTTCCATCCATTGAATCGGAATGTTTACGAAATGCATTCTTCAGAACTCTTTTTCCCGCTGGGGTAGTGTCTTCGCATAGGCGACAGTGGAAGCGCTACATTCGTGCTCTACGCACATCCCTTTGATGTGTGTCCAAACACCGCCATCGACGCAAATGTAAGCGATTCTGGACTTGAGTTGCAAACTAACGCGAATGTGCCGTTTCCACTTACGCATACGCGCTAGTTCGCATCATCCAATGCACATGAAGGCGATAGTGGAAACGCGGCATTAAAGTTCTACATAAATTCCAAGTTTTAACCTTCTAGCATAAGCGGTTCCTAAGAACTAGAAACCAAAATGTTTCGTCTAAAGCCCCCCATAGACACGCGAGCATGTTGGCGCAAACATAGGTTTTTCACAAACCATAGGCCAAATAGTAATGGAGACATGTCATGCTATTTCGAAAGTACTTAAAAATAAAATCAAGGTATGTAAAATATAGCCTCGAGAACGACTATACCTCGACTTTCAACGACAGCAATTCACCTACTGAACACTGAAGTTTGCGCAAACATCTACACACGTGAGAACATACGGCCAGCGCTGAAAAATCAAAATATTTTGATTTTCGGGCGAGCTGTTTGCGCAAACGGCCAACAATGCCATACACAAGCGAAATGGTTTGCGCAAACCTATGTTTGCGCCAACATGCTCGCATGTCTATTGGGGGCTTAAAGGTAAGGCCACTCGCTAGACACGTCTACCCATTTTCCTGCTTCCTGCACTTGAGCGACAGGTGCAGATAACTTGGCACACTTTACCGTTTTCAGCCGCAATATTTCTATTTTTATATAATAATAATAATTTTTACTCGTATAATAAAGTTGCTGAAGTAAGTTTCTTATATTAGAGATAGAAGAATACAATCTGCAAATACTCGGCAGTTTAGAAAGTATTCGAGTCCTTCCTTCAATAATTGGTAAATTTAAGAAACCCAAACGTCCCTGAAGTTAGCGGACACTTTTTGGCGGAATCGGTTGAATTCTTTACCATCATTTACTGCTAATTTATTGCTAATTTATTGCGAAAAGCTTAAATTTATTGCGTAAGAATTGTGATTTTTACGGGGTTTTCCGTTAAATGAAGATGAAGTTAGCGGAATTTTTTTTGAAAAATTACCTAATCGCAAGTTGACTTACATTACGGGTTAGCCCTCATTTATAGCGAAAAGTTCAAGTTTAATGCTCTCGGATTGTGATTTTTACAAGGTTTTCCGCGAAAAGAAGGTGAATTTAGCGGCATTTGTTTTGAAAAATTATTTAATGGCAAGTTGACTTGCATTGGATTCAAAGATGAGGGCGAATGGGGCGATCTTGTAGTAGGTAAATAAAATATGGAGTCAAACATCAATCACTTGCGGATATACTTTCAAAGGACATTATATTGCCAATGATATGAACTTCGGAACAATCGATGTAATGTTATTATTATTATTTTTACTTTTACAATTTTGATCACCTCCGTTGACCGGTGGTAATTATCCCTTTATCTTTCCTTTTGCATGTCTTCGACAAAGTGCCCAAATAAAATTCACTGGAAAATTTTTCATGTGAGTTTTGTTTCACCAAACCGTTCTCACACTGGTCTCAAAATTTCTTTCAAAACTGGTGTTTCTCCTGCATCCGAAAATAATATCGTTCACTTTTAAATCTAAACCGTTATTGAAATTTGTTGTTTGATATAAGGTAATTTCGGGTAATATGGCATATATTCTTTCTGTTAAATATAAATCATTAAACACAAGATGTATACATCTACTTAAACAAATCATAAACATTATTTATTCGGAACATAGCGGAACTTTATAAAAAGGAATCTAGTTATGGCACATTTCATCAAGAATCGACCACAGGTGTGACCTTACCATCACCGATTCTTTTGAAAATTTATGTACTCGAAGAATTAGTTAAAAAAAATATATAATTCCAATTTCTTGTTTTTATCTTATTTTTTGTTAGCTATAGTATTATATGTTAAAGATATCGCAAAAATGGTGTTCGAGTCCTCTTTGAAAATTCATATCTCTGGTAATTTTTATAATAGAATAATAATATAGGGCTTATTTTAAAGGGTAAGGTTACGAATAAAAATTATCCTTGAGTTTTTTTAAGGATAATGATTTTGACCCTTATCCTTGAATATTTCTAAATGCGTATTTTAATTTTTTTATTTTTTACACTACACCCGGCCTTACTAGTTGACCCAAAAAAAACAAGTAGACTCCAAAAAAGCAAAAAAAATTTCCCGCCATAAAGCCGTACTCGAACTGGTTTGATGGCTTATAGTAGGCGCGTAGCGTGAATCTTCGTAGGGCTAGCGCAACGATACGATCGCTAAATTTTTTGATTACTTCCTGGAATTTAGCAATCGAAATTTTATTTCTGAATGAAAATTACGTGTTTATGGTTATAGAATTCATAGAATTTGATGATCGTGTTATTGCGCTAGCCCTACGAAGTTTCACCAAAGTTTCACGCTACGCGCCTGGCTTATAGCTTACCTATCCGCTAAAAATTAGGTTTTATTTTTAGTTTTGAGTGTGCGGGGAACATGGTAGAGCGTTTTCTATTAAGAATTAAGGGGGGAACCTCCTTTATGTAGTCGAAAAATATATGATTTTTACGAATTATTTTCTCAGGTATAATAACTCGAAACACTTTAAGATTTTTATGACAATTTCATGCATCATTCAAGAGCACAGTGTAATTTTTTCACATTAAAAAATCGATATTTAATTTAAAAATGGATGCTATGTTAATATCGCCTCGTTTATTGAGTTGCTTAGCTGCGTACACTCTAACGTCCTAAACTGAACCTAAAAAAACCAAATTTTTTTGTAAAGTTTATGATACTGGCTTCTAGATGATGTCGAGTATTTTAAACAAAAAGTTGGTAGTTCATGATTTTACACAGTTTTAAATTTAAAGTGAAATTTCGCTAAAAAAAACCACTTTTAAATACGAAAAAAATATGTGAAAAAATTGTTTTTCAAAAAACAATTAACGTCATCAAATAGATAATGTTATCTTTAAAATAAGCCATCATAAAGCCAAATCGAATAAAGTAGAATTTTCTCAATCGTGTACTCAAAATCAAAAAATTATGTTTCGAGTAGATCGCGTTTAAAGTTTTGGAAACATAAAAATACTATATACTCATCACCCGACCCCTCCGCTTTATGAGGTGTAACTCGTAAACACTGCAGATATCGACTTGAAATTTTTGCAGAGAATATTCTTGAATAGTTTAGTAATCGATTAAGACTATTTCCAAAAAACCGATTTTTTTTTAACCGATAAAGGAAGTTCCACTCTTAAGCAATAAATTTAAGCTTTTCGCAATAATTTAGGGCTAACCCGTAATGTAAGTCAACTTACGATTAAGTCATTTTTCAAAAAAAATCCCGCTAACTTCATCTTCATTTAGCGGAAAACCCCGTAAAAATCACAATTTTGAAGCTATAAATTTAAGCTTTTCGCAATAAATTAGCAATAAATTAGCAGTAAATGATGGTGAAGAATTCAACCGATTCCGCCAAAAAGTGTCCGCTAACTTCAGGGACGTGAAACCCAAATACCTCGAAACATCGGTTTGAATTCCTAGAGTATAAAATACTTAGAAACTTGGTCTGGTTTTTTCCGGTCCGGTCAGAATAGGCCCCGCCTTCCGAAAAGAATTAAAATCTTGTCCCATAGAAATGTGTGAGATTTTAGCTCGTCGACTACATGACTCTGGACAAACGGTCATCCGGAAATAGCATCTTCTAAAGGCTTCTCCGGACCAGAAAACCCGGAGCATGTAGTCCGGGCCTTATAATCGAATACCAAGAATCATCTGTTTCCAGGCGCGTTCAAAGCCCATTCAGCAGTTCATGTTTTCGATTACTTACTTTTCGCCATCGAAATTTCTAAAGAATTTAAAGTGCATACTCTTAAAATCACATATCTTTTTTTCTCATTATAATTGACAACTATCCTGAATAATAATAATAAATCTATAATACATATCATTCTGATGGTAATTTTACAATGTGCGCATAACAGTTAATTTAATTTTCAATCGAAGTCAAATTTAGAAATGAAGCAATAAATTTTTTTTTAATTTTTTATAAAAACGACTGCAATTATTTAAATTTTAAATAAATTCATAATTTAATCAAGTATTCAATGATATTATTTTTAATTTTTAGAAAATGTGGAAATCTTCTATGATTAACGTTTTAAGTTTTTTGATCGGTATTTAAAAAATTATTAAAAAAAAAATATTCATGTTACTCCTACCCCTTAGAATTCCACCTGAAGCTTTCAATTTATTAGTCATCATCATCCATCTAAGACATTAGGCGGAACTCGCTAGGTGCTACTTATGAATATTGTATACGCTCATAACTCGTAATAGCGCTTCCTGAATACTTTCTTTTTTTTCAACACTAAATTCATTTAAAAAATCGAAAGAGGTGAATGATTTTTTTCCCAAACCACTGCTCCCAAATTTTGTTGAGACTTTGTCCTTAATTTGTAGCTCCTCCGTGCATAACTTCCTTCAAGATATTCGAGTCATACGAATATTTGATGTAGTTGAAATCTGGGTAAGTGTTCGAATTCAAGAAAAATGGTATTCATTACATCTCTAATATATTTTTGAGCAGGTGTCGATATGTCACAAATCCACTGGTTACATCTATCCTATAAGTTCCTTCAATTCATATTATGCACACATAACTGCGAATGTATTTTATTTGTTTTTATTTAGTTTTAAGGTACTAGAAGTTAGGTTAAGTAGGTTAATTTGTATGTAAGGTTTTTTAGTTGATTAAATTTTTCCTTAATCAAACAATATTCAGTAACTTTAAAAAGTTTCACATTATTTTCTTGTAATGCACTAAACACAATATTGTAGTTGCAAAGGCTCCAGCCTACTCTCTAAAATAATTACAAACTGTGTCTACATACAGGGTGTAACTAGTACTAAGGTTCAAACGAAAATGGTAGATAGAGGAACTTGTCCTGAGTAGAAAATCGTTCCACACATACTCCCGTTTTAGCACCGTTAAGGAGATAGCGCGATCTTAAAGACGAAGGATTTTCATCGTACCTGTGATCACTGTTTGATCTCTAACTTCTGCTGTACTGAGCGTAACGTAATAATTCTATGCTCGTTGGAAAGAACACAAATTCTTCTTTCTAATTGCTATCAACTGTGTCAATCAGTGTTATACTTTTTGAGAAAAATTCATTTAAATGACACAAAAATAATAAAAAATTAAAAAAAAATACAAAAAAGTCCTGTTTTCTCCAAGAAGGACCTGATTAACCACCAAATTTTATTACATTTTCGGAAAGCCCTTAAAATCTCACTATACGTTTGATAACAGAATTTCTTCATAGGTTGAATTGTAAAGGAGCGGTGCTAACAGTTATCAAGCACGTTCCCTTCAAGTAAATCTGGTTTGACACCCGTCATTCGCCGAAGGAGTGTGATTAATAATAGTGAGGACGAAATAAATGCATGTGGTTGATGCCTAATCGATGGCCGATGCGCCGGGTGCTTACCGTGGGGTCCCTAGCCGCGATGCGCAGTATGCGCTCCTCCGTGGCCACAGGTACCGAGTGTCGCCATCCTGGATGTTGTGTCTTCCGCCACGGCTGCAGTGTACCTCGTTCACGAAGGTTTCGATGAATCCTGATGAACATCCTATAATGGGGGTACCGAGATCTGTCCGGATACAGTTCCCGATAAACTCTTTTGGCTCGCCTAGCATTCCCGTCGCACAACCCATACACGAAGTGCATGTCTACCATTTCTTCCGTTGTAAAAGACCTCCTATTGCTTGCCATGTTGCTCGTAATGATGTCTATGACATTCTGTTTGCTGCTGCTTCCTTTCGATGCTTTTATCGCAGAAAAATCTACGTAGGACGAAGTCATTCCTGTTCCTTAAGGGAGCAGGTAAACTCCACGCCCTACTTAAATGGATATTACTTAATTAACTTAAATGGATGTTAGTTAATTTACTTAAATGGATGCTATCTAATTAGTTGTCATATTTTTACTTACCTGTAACATAATTTCCACACATAAGTGCAATACGTGTGTTGTTAACGTGGTTGCTCATTACTGCATCTGTTTAGCTGTAAATTCTATGTTTAGCAGTATTTCCAACATGTGCAGGGAACTCACTTGTTGTTGCAAATATGAAGAAATTCTGTTATCAAACGTATAGTGAAATTGTATGGGCTTTCCGAAAATGTAATAAAATTTGGTGGTTAATCAGGTCCTTCTTGCAGAAAACATTACTTTTTTGTATTTTTTTTTAATTTTTTATTATTTTTGTGTCATTTAAATGAATTTTTCTCAAAAAGTATAACACTGATTGACACAGTTGATACCAATTAGAAAGAAAAATTTGTGTCCTTTCCAACGAGCCCAGAATTATTACGTTACGCTAAGTACAGCAGAAGTTAGAGATCAAACAGTGATCACAGGTACGATGAAAATCCTTCGTCCTTAAAATCGCGCTATCTCCTTAACGGTGCAAAAACGGGAGTATGTGTAAAACGATTTTCTACTCAGGACAAGTTCCTCTATCTCCCATTTTCGTTTGAACCTCAGTACTAGTTATACCCTGTATATTAAAGTATTAATGAAATAAATGAACTATGAACTATATCATATTTATATTTTTATTATGCAAAACTTTTTAATTTAAGAATAAGGCATATGCCGTACTCAATACTACGATAAAGCGACTTTTCAGTTCGAACAGTTCAAATTTTAAATCAATCAGTAGGTTTTAATACTCTAATAAATTTCAATTAAAAAGTTTCTTAAAAATATAAAAAAAATGTTAACGAACGAACATAATTTCTTTCAAAGTAAAATATCAGCACATTTATTACTTTCGATAATTTAAACAAGTGTCATTTCTACTTCGAATATAAAATAAGTTTTATTTCGGACGAACATTTTACTAAAGAATACTTCCATTGTTTGGATTACCCAGCAGTTTGCCGTTTAATTCCAAAACAAGAAATCCGTGCCTTGTTTTCGAAGCGAAATACGAAGGATATTATAAACAATAAGGAATTCGGTTTGGGTTAAATTTGGGAGCAATTTGTTAAATAGAATTCGAAAAGCTATAAAGCGCAAAATCGTCAATTCTTTCGGCTAACTCCCATACAAGTTCCCTTTAAACGCGTGTCCTTGAATTTTGACCGATTACCTCGCTTCAAAGTAGGAACTTGACATTTTGCATATATTAATTTTACAATGATTTCGGATAAAGAGACTAATATGCGGAAAATCGAAACAGACCCTAAAAACTTTGTGATTCATTTTCGAGAAACAACTATAACTCAAGAGGCTGTTGATTTAGAAAATCGAAATTTCAATTTTCGTTTTGAATGAAATGCATGGTGAAGTTCGCCAGTGATCAATATCACTGTTGTCTTACAAAATTCCCTAAATGACGTTATTACTCTTACTCTACGATGATCAGAAAATCGATGAGCAGGCCAGTTTAAAATTTTTTGGTTTATAATTTTTTCTCAGCCGAATGTGCGGGAATAAAAACAAGTGAAACTTAACTAAATTAACTAAAACTCCTTTAAGGGCTCATATACCCCTGAAATTTTAAAAAAAATTATTTTTTTTTAAAGATTTTTATTTTTTATACTTTTAAGAATTTAAAAAAATTTAGAATTTCGAAAATTCCACTCCATTACAAAGTTATAGCAATAAATGACATCGGTTTGGAGCGGCTTCCTGGCCAATTGCCGCGCCACTCTCAACAGCAGCGTTTAGCATTTATTTTTTCGCAAAAGCTGTGTTTCGTAGAAAACAAGGTCATTTATAGGACCATCTGTGAAAAACACGAAGATACAGGAGGAAGAAGGTGTACAGTACGAAGCTGGAATGGGAGACTAGCCGTAAGTTGACGTTGTACCTACCAAAAACTTTAAACGCATTTTTCTCGAAACTATGTTTTTAGACATGATCGGGACGATAACTCAGTAAATTTTCAATATTTTTAAATTTTTTTTTTTAAATTTTGATAACTACAGTCGAACTTCGATAAGTCGAACTTCGATAACTCGAATTTTTGATAAGTCGAACCAAGTTGGTTGGCAATAGCGTCAAAAGTAGGGAATGTGTGTTAATTTGTCTTGATTACTCGAACTTCGATTACTCGAATATCTTGATAACTCGAATGAAATATTTGACACCAACTTCGATAAGTTGAATTTTTTGGGGGAATCCCCTAATTACGGTCGATTTTAACCTGTCTTTTTTGACGTATGCAGGCAGTCCAGTTTATGCGCTTGCTAAGTTCACTTGCTTGACATACTAGTTAGTTACTAGTAAGTAAAATATACTGTGCCTATTTCATTTATTACATTGAAGACATTTTTACGTGTGTTAATATGTCATCAAAACGTACTTTAAAAACTTTGTCTGTTGATCAAAAATTTAAGCTTATAAAGCAAGTGGAAAGTGGCTCAAGAAATAAAGATGTAGCTGTGAAGTACGCAAAGGCGCGCCGTAGGGGGGGGGGGGGCAGGAGGGGCCGGGACCCCCCTAGTTCCCGGCTTGGACCCTCCCAGAAAAAAAATTCTGGACCCTTCCAGAAAAATAATTCCTTCCTATCCTACCGCAAGCACTTTACTTGTCAATTGTTTTTTGTCAAATGTTTTTTTTAACAATATTAAAGAATCTTTTAAAATTAACGAACCAAATCTCAACTGACTTTTGAAAATAACAAGACATTTTTAAATTTTACAATCATTGTTCTTACGATCTGACGAGAGCTTTACAAGATTTTTACAATTTAGCAAAATAAATTGGAAATTGTTTTTGAAACAACGAGATTCTCATGAAATATTTTGGAGTTTTAGGAAATTGAAACAAGATTTTCTTCAAGTTTATAAACTAAAGAAGATTTGTTTTTGAATGTAAACAGCTTTTTTTGAGAATATTTTTGAATTTTACGAGAACTTTAGACTATGTTTTCTATGCTACAAATTAAAGTAGAAATTTGTTTTAAACATAACGAAATTTGCATCAGATATTTTTTGATTTTATGAGATCCAAGAATAAATATAATAATAAATATGAATAATATTGTTAAGTAGAAGTGGTTTTTGAATATAGCGAGTTTTTTATGAAATTCATACCTACGATATTGGATTCGTATATGTACAACCGATTCCCTGTATAGTAGTTTAAATAAAATTGAAGCTTTTTTTGAAAACCAAAATAAGAAATCCAGTCGTCAGTCACAAATAACTAACTTTTTTACAGTAAAATAGTAAATACATACATACATATAGATATAGGTACATTATGTACATATGTGCATATATGTTGAATGTACTGTTTCATATTTTTGTTGTTTTTTTTTAAACTTAGATATTAAGGCACTTATGTAACATATATTTACTGAAATAAATACAGAAATGTTCATTCACAAAAAAAGTACACGCATATGTACAGTTATTATTGATAAGTCGAAGTCTTGATAACTCGAAATTTTTATGCGTCACATCGCAGTTCGAGTTATCGAAGTTTGACTTTTTTTTTCTCTATAGTGTGACGAGGTTTTCTTAATTTTTTGCTTGGACATTTTTTTATAAATTATTAAACGCAAATTTTTTTTAAAAAACTGATTACTAAAGTTTGAAATACTGTAACTTATTAATTTTAAAAAAAAAAAAAAATTTCCCTTCGTCAGACTATAATTACTATGTACATTATTTTACAAGATTCTTTTTTATTTTTGCAAATTGAATTATTTTTCGTGAAGTTATGATGCCGACCAGGAGGCGCCATGGTTTTCATAAGTAGTCCACTTATACCCGTAAAAAACAATGTTAATATTAAAAAAAAAAAATTTTTTTTTTATAGTTGAATAGTTAATAAGATATGTGAACTTAACAATTAAATTTTTTTTCACCATATAACCTTTATAATAATTTTTCAAATTTACTCGGTTTTCAGCGCGTGCAGGGGTATGTGAGCCCTTAAGTATTTGTCTATTCGCTTAAATTCGCAATAACCCGACAACGTGGACAACTAGGTATAGGGCTAAACAACTGTATGACTCAAAATGAGAAACCGAAATCAGTTGCTCCTTGGTGTATTTGCATATATACAGTTCTTACAAAATAATTACATAGTATAATAACTAAAGTACCGAGTACGAAATTGGAAAAGGCAAATATTAGGTGTGTTTTACTTTATTTTTTTAAGAATAACGTATAGCTATCGATTTAAAAAAAACATTGCAAAACAGTTTAAGATAGATGCTTCGAATTTTCATGGGTGTAGGGGGTGAGTGTGGAGGAGGGTCAAAATGATAGATAACTGAAACTTGGTATTTAGGTAGAACTATTGTATCGCCATATTGTAAAAAAAATCTGCCAATGGTCTGGGCGAAACTTTATTATGTTCTGGGTCAAAGTTCGGGAGCGGTCAAAGTCGGAGCATATCATCAGTTTTTTCGAGATTATGAAGTTCCTTGGAAAGTTAATTTTGTTTTCAAAATAAAAATATTTAAAATAGAGATTTTTAGCCAATTAAACATTGAAAAAGCCCCAGTAGACTATACGTATTTCGGTATATTATGTACACTAAAAGCCCATGGAAGTAAAAACGAATTTGTTGCCTTATCAGACTTAAGAGATATGACGAATTGTTAAAACGTATACAAACCCATTACTTCCACTTGGGGTTAGAATTTCGAAAAAATTGTGAAACTGGTTTTTAGACGATTTCATAAGGAGCAACTTAATATCTCATGAGACACGATGGATATTTAAAAATTTGTGAAAACGTAAGCAAACTCTTCACACACCCTTGGTTCTTGAAATTCGAAAAATTATGAAATTAGTTTTTAGGTCATTGCATCAAATGCCGTAATAACCAATTTTATATCACATCAGAACTAAGGGATGGCAAAATTTGTGAAAACATATGCAAACCCTTGGGGGCTGAATATCCAAAAATTGAGAAATGAGTTTGTAGGCGATTATATAAAAAGTCTGTGGAAATGAACAGCGATCTAAGAAATATATCGAAGCTTTGAAAAGCATGCAACCCCCTTACACCTCTTAGGATTGAATATCTGAAAATACTGAAATTGACTTTTTGGTTCCTTAGGAAACCTTAGGAAGTAAAAATGAATTCGATATATCATCAGATCTAAGCAATATGTAGGAATCTGTGAAAAGATATGCAAAAATATGATATCCAAAAATCCTGAAAGGAGTCAATAGATAAATATATAGACAGCACGAGAAAGTAAAAACAATTGAATTACTTATAACTTCTAAAGCATATGACGGAATTTGTTAAAACTTGTTCAACCCTTTTATATCCTCTTAGGGGCTGAAAAAGGAAAATACTTAAAAACAAGTTTTAGGCGATTATTACGCTAACCCGTGAAAGTGAAAGTGAAAAGATATTCGATATTTGATCAGACCTGGGGGATATGGCATAATTCGTGAAAAAGTATACAACCCCTTTACACCCCCTTAGGGGTCGAATTTCAAAAAATCCTGAAAACGCTTTCTAGGTATTTATATGAAGTCGTAGAATAAAAATGAATTTTAAATATTTGGGAAGACCTAATAGATATGACGAAAATCGTGAAAATATATGCTTTCCATTTTCACTGATACATTTTTTTGCCCCCCCCCCTTCCGAACGCCAATGGATATTTGAAATTTTTTTTTATCTAAATTACTTTTCTAGTTGATTTACATATACATACCAAATTTCAACTTTTCACTGTCTCCACTCAAAAATTTGTTTGCGATCTATTTTCCTAGTATACCTACCAGTGTGACCGTTTTGATATTTCTCAGGGTAGCAAATTTGGGTAGCAATTCTTAGCTAGGGTAGCAAAAATATTTTCTAATACTTCTTTTAATTAAATGGAACTAATTACGTCATTACATGCTTATCTGTTACTCATAACACTGTATATCCACTACAAATTTAAAATGTTTAAAGAAAAAATAATATTTTAAGGTGTGAACATTTATTTAGGAAAATCAAAATTCACAGAAAATGCACATTTTGCCCTTCGCTCGAATGAGTGATAGATTCGAAAAAGATGCTTAATTCGATTGCGATTAAGAATGCGAAGAATACTATATTTCTCAGTACAATAATATTAGACAGCTATCGATAGTACGCGATTTCGAATGCAAGACCAGAGGCGTGCATGAATTTTACATTTTAGTCGTCCAGTTGCAAAACCAGCCATACGTCTATTTTTTTGATTTTAAGGTTTCGGTATCCCTGGATTCGTCTCGTCTCAGCCTACAATTTTAAAAGCTTAAAAACCAGTCCAAAACCTTTAAAAATTAGGTTTGGAAAACCCAGTAAGGTGCAAAACCAGCCATATTTCTTTGAGTTGGGTTTCAAAAGATGACCTATATTATCAGTTGCAAAACCAGCCATATTTTTACTTAACACAATGATGACGTCACTAGTTTGGGTTGTTATAGTTTGGTAATGGTAAATAGTATCCCTGAGTCTTATAAAATCGAACAGCTGATAGTTGATATGTATAACCTTGCACAATCATTGATTTGAGTTTTTTTCGTGTTTCGTTGTGTTTTAAGGTTGTGAAAATGGAGGAGGAAAATGTTGAATTTATTATTTTAGAGACAGATGAACAGTTTTTAGTGATAATCAGGTCAACGAACAACAAGAAATAGAACATCAGCTCGAAGAACAACAAGGAATAGATCATCGGGTCGAGGAACAACAAGGAATTCAAGAAACTACAAAGTTGAGGAAAAAAAAACTCAACCGAAAGAATGGAAGAGAAACATTGCAAAACAATACCGCTAGAGTTGCGAAACCAGTCATATTTGCATTTCGGGTGCAAAACCAGCCATATCTAAATTTAAAACTATAATATTTTATTCATTTAATAAGGATAATATCAAAGCTTTTGCAAGCCAACAAAGCATATTTTTTGTGATTTTTTTTTAAAAAAAAAAAGAATAAGGATATTTTGCCTATTTTGCTGCATAATCAGTTTTTGCCATTTTGCCACAAGTTTCTGAAACAAATATGGCTGGTTTTGCAACTGGACGACTCATTTGATAGTCAAAGTATCATATTTTTGGCGACCACAAGTTTTATAATGGCTAATTTTACCAGGGTAGCAAATTTAGACATGTAGTAACATAGTAGCAAAAAATTGTCAATAGTAGCATTTTGCTACCTTCGTAGCACTTGTGGTCACACTGATACCTACAGATATTCATCAAGTTTCAATTTGTAATTTTAACCGTTTAGGACATATGGATTTTATAATGTGTCGATCTCCGCTTTTTTGCGTTTCGGACGCATTATTTTTCCCCCACTCCCACACCCCCTAACCCATATTGACAATTTTTATGCAAATGAGTCCACTACCGAAGTTCTATATAAATTCCAAATTTCAGCCTCCTAGCATAAGCGGTTGCTGAGATTTAAAAACCAAAATTTTCCGTCTAAGACGCTTCCCCCTCCTCCCCCCACACACCCCCACCTCTCAGAATTTGGTCACTTCCAGGGGCCTACCGTTTGGGAGCTACTAGCCTTCAAACGATTTTGCGTACGGCGTACGGCGGACAGACGGACTGAAATTTTTTTTTGCTTTTTTCGTGTCTACGAGTCATGAAACGCGAAAAAAAAAAATTTTTAGGGCAGCAAATTTTTTTTTTTTAAAAATCGTTTACAATACTGTATTATTAGAAAATAATAAAGTAGTATAATTTTTAATAAGGGTAGGTAGTATGGTACGGGAGTGGAGGGTGTTTTTCCTATATATAGCTTCTGGTAGAAAGTTGGAGTATATGTATATCTACAACAAGAGTAATATAGATAAAAAAAAAAGTAAAATATTTAAAAAAAATAAAAAATATTTATAAACAAATTATCAGTGAAAATGGAATATTTTCACGAATTTCGTCATATCTCTTGGGTCTTCTGAAATATTGAATTATTATTCCATATGGAAGCAACAGCCAAGCGCCAACAGTGGTATTAGGCCTTATCGAAGCTGTTCTTGCTTCCGTACGGAAGTTCACATTGCTTCCAAACGAAGGTTATGACTTTCACGGCAAGCAATACTTCGAATGAGAGGCTTCGGTAAGGTCTTACCGAAACTTGAAAAAAAAAACAAAATAATATTCACAATTTTTTTCCTTTTCTTTTCTTCCAACTACGAATTTATTTTCCTGTAAATTATTATTATTTTTATGAAAAATGCGAATTGATTTTACTTAGACTCTCGGATTTGAACCCTACACACTAGGCCGATCTGAGACATTCTCGTAATAGGGTTGAAGCCGAATCACTTGATGTTTCCAATTAGACATGTCGAGCGAAGCTCACTTGCAAACCTCCATAAAGCCGTTGGTATTTACTTCCATAAGGCCTTATAGAGGTTATTACCGAAGCTATGGCTTCTGAAATGTTCAGCCTCCGCTCGCAAGTCTTACGGAAGCTTTATCGAAGTTAAAAGTTCACAACCTGCGCTCAACAGTCTTACCGAATATACCTTATCGAAGGTATAGCCAAAGACTATCCATAAGAAGACGGGACACTACGCAGTATCTTTCGAATAAAAATTTGACCTTGGTTTCTTTATTTAATGAGATGAGGAAAGTAGATAGCAATAGCAAGATGCATGATTAAAGAAGAGACAAAAACTGATAACGAGTCGCATTCACCAATATAATGACATCCGCACAGAACGCCTATAAAAAAAACTGACATCAAATCATGTGCAGACACAGCTCAGCTGTGCTTGTGTGATTTCATTTCTCATATTGTTCCTATAAGTTTGTATGCTGAAACACTTGAGAATAGAACAGCCGCAAAAAATGCGTTCTGTGCCGTGCTTTGAGAAAAACGATGCACACAGATGCGAATGTGTAATCATTCATTTTGGCATATTGGCGTACTCTTTTCTTCGCATGTGAATTCCCGTAAGAATATGGAATTGGAATTGTTCAATCGGATTTCTTTGTTCCGCTTATGCAATGATTTTTTTTTTTTACACAAAAAATGCATGTGTATTAAGTGTCCCGTCTTGTTGTAGATAGTCTTTGGTATAGCCTCCGGAAAATGAAAATGCGAAGTTTGTTTGCTAGTTGGGTAAGGCTAGGGTCACTAGATAGACAACACTCTCTACCTAGGGTTTGGCAGATACGTCTAATTCGGTCGTTTATGTACTAGAAATTGTAATTTAACCTCACAAAAATCGCCTGTTTATGTACTAGTTCGCCTGTTTTTGTACTACTGAACATTGCTCTCAAATTGCGTTTTTGGAGTGTGTTAGTGCGAATATGTGAAGAGTCGGAAAAAAGCTGTCGGTTCCCTTCCACAATTCTAGTACTTGGTTTTCTTTAGTATGGAAGTGTGTGTGCGCGAAATTGAGGTTTTCAATTGAAAATTTCCGTATTTCTTTCATTTCTTTTATGGAAATTTACAATTTTGCAGCGAAAAGTTAATCATTTCGAATGTTTATAAAGCGAAATCCCATAATCATGAAAAAAATTTAAATTTACTGGTTTCCCACCTTGGTACGCATCTGCCAAACCCCTCTTAGAGGCTGTTTTGGTGTGAGTGCGTATACAGTAACCCTAGGTAAGGCCCAGTTTCCTACTAGGAGGTACTAGGAGGTACTAGGATAATAACGACGTTTGCGTATCCTTCAACATCTATACCAGATTTATATAATTATATTTATACCAACTCTAATGCCAAGTATCACGAGTCCACTGGCATTTAGGTCGTGCAATCGCATGTACCTACTCCCATGGAATTATTTATTCGTGGTAAAAGAAAAAGAAAAAGGAAAATACATAACATGTAGCAACAAAGAAAACAGTAATAATAAAGAAATGAACATTCCATCGATAATAAATTGAATGTTGCACTTTTCCACATATTTCTTAATTGTGTTCTGTCAGCATGAACGGTGAACTCAAGTTTGAAGTTTTGACTAAGCATCGGAAACTTACAGAAACTTTCTTGAACTTGAAATAAATTGGCAGTTTACGCAATGCATAAAGTTTGTTGGAGTTATGAATATGGAGATATTAAAATAGCACGAACTTAAATATTTATTATGCAAAAACTTGAAAATAGTTTGCTGTAAAATATTACAAGCATGTGCCAATAATACATTTTCAAAGATGCTGTAAAATCGCAACACTTGGACTTTCTCGCATAGTTTAACGAAGACTTTATGTTATTACAGTTCAAACTTACTACTAGTTGACTAGTCGCCTTATGTTTCTGCAAAAGTTAAACATTTTGAAACAGTAGACCGCAGTGATTTAAAAAGGACGGACTACCCAAACCCTTCATTTGTTAAATCTTATAAAATAAATTAATAATGAAAATGAGAATAATAGCAACTAAGTGAGCAAATTTGAATTAATAAATATAAAATATGGACTTAAAGCGAGAGCAACATCATCAGAGCTAAAGTTGGTAAAGATTAGATCGAGCATTCTATTGTTATGATTGAAAACAAAATTATGCTGCCTTGGTGCACAAAATTCCATAAAAGATCGTATAGCAAAGAGTTGCTGAGAGTAGCCATTTAAACTAGATGGGATAGAATTAGCCCATTCCAAGTAAGGCATGTTAAAATCACCACATATGAAGAATTTGGATGTTGGATTATATTGATTAATAAAAAACGATAAATATTCTAAAAGTTCGGAGAAGAGAGCATGAGTAATATTACATGGAACATAGTATGAAAAAATATATAAAA
Organism: Beris morrisii; assembly: GCA_951812415.1. Classification (NCBI taxonomy): domain Eukaryota; kingdom Metazoa; phylum Arthropoda; class Insecta; order Diptera; family Stratiomyidae; genus Beris; species Beris morrisii. The sequence continues at coordinate 49,466,198 of OX638313.1, read as the reverse complement.
TTGTTTTGGAACATTTAACCTTAACAGAAATGCACTCATAGGTTCAATTGAAATCAGTGCAGAGTTCGGAAAACAAGCTATTGCGGACAGTTATCAAAACTCTACCACCATCATTCTTATTTGAGGACAGAAGATCACGATCATGTTTCGGACAGCGTTGCCACACTACTACTTTTGTAGCAAAAATGCTACTTTTGCATCCAGATTTCTTGATTTGCTACTTATGCTCCTGAAAATTTCAATTCTCGAATTTTGCTACTATTTAACTTTTCAACTTTTTCACTATTTCCACAAGGAAATGAATTTCTCTCTTCGATTTTTGGGATTTATTTCAACATTAAAAAATGTAAATAACAAACCACTATATGCTGATCTTTTTGATTTTGTTTCTTTAATTATTTGCCTACCTCACTGTTCTGCTGCAGCAGAAAGAGTATTCTCAGAGCTCAAACTTATAAAAAATTACGTTAAAAACAGATACAATATCGATATTAATTACAATATTGAATCAATTTTGTTTGCCAAACAAATTAAAATTGACTATTATTAACGACAAAGTCTGATCTCAAAGATACATATTTACATACATATAAAATGAATTGAGATTTTTTATATTTTGTGCAATGAAATGTATATATTTTTTTCAAATAAAAATTTTTGCTACTCTATACTACTCTTTTGAAATTTTATTTGCTAATTTTATCACGACCCCCGCGGTAACACTGGTTTCGGAGTTCAAAATAGACTCATTGAGCCAAGTCTCTGAAATGCAGATGACGTCGAAGGAATTTGATGATATAGAGTTTTTAAAAGAAATTGTCTTAGTTTTCAGTCCTCTTACATTCTGATAGAAGATTAAAAAAGAGCTGCGAGTGAGGCCGGACATGTTCGATGATCGAAGATTGACATCCGTTGGAGAAGTCATGGCTATTACGACAGAGGATCTTTAGCCACCGTAGAGCGAAAATTCTTACGCGGTCTGGGTTGAAACTCCTTCACCACAAGACCTTTCGGCCATAAAGAGTGCTTAACAACGGCCGGAAATATACTGTGAGGCACACGAACGTTGAAAGAAACAAACGTGTACCTCGAAAGCTCCTCACCGGTTTTCGTTAACTGGTGGCAAGGGAGTGATGTCATAGAGATGTTCATGAAGTTGTGAGAAACGTGTTTACGAATCGCATCAGGCGTAGCATTTATATCGCATCGCGATATATAAATCCAGCGTGGAAGTTTGGCAGCTATTAGGTGAGTAGAAGAACCATCAGCAACTTGATATGATGAAGTAGTGCCAGCAAATTGACGATCAGCTGTCACGACCACTGGGCAGGAAGGAGCATTTAGCTGATCGATTCTGTTTACATTTGACGATAGGAAAACTGGATCAGCTGATGGAGTTAACCCAACGTCAGTTCCCATCGGAGAATGGGCAACCGACGTTAATTTGCCGTTTGATGAAGTCAATGCCGTCGATTTTTTGTTGCACGAATTTGAACGGAGCACTCTGGTGAAAGGCACCAATATATTGGACAGTAGTGAGTCAGCAGACCGATGCAAAGTCTGATTAGCCGTTAATGTGTCGCTGACAGTGTTAAGGTACGCGTCCACTAGGGCGAACGGACCGGACCGGGCCGCATCACAAAAATCCGCCTGCTGGCGGATCGCTTTGCGAACGGATTTCTGCTCAAGCAGGATGGCGCCCCGGCTCGTCCCATTACAGTGGACACAGCGATACAGATGCGGTCGGTATTTTCCGTCTCCCGTGATCCGTCCCAAGTGAACGCAGAAATAAACATACTGCAGTCACGATCGGCTGCAAGCCAATCGTATAATACTCTAGATGAATATTCAATTTATATTGTAGTTGGGGATAAAGTAGAATTACGTGTGTGCATGTTGTATGTCCTTTATTAAGGACTGCCATTAGATTGCTACTCAAAACTAAAAGACAATATTCAGTGTTTAATTTCATATCTTCAACTGGGTAAGTCATCGAAAAAAAATGTCCTTTTTGAAGGACTTTCACATGGGAGGTGCAGGAAGGACTCACTCGATTTCTTACATATTTATCCTTTTCCTTGGAACCATTTAAAAATGAACGTGTACAAAATTTCAAATTCGTAGCTTGAAGCGTTCAAAAGTTATCGAAAAATATTGTTGAACACGTGTCTTAAGGACATTTTGTATGGCAGCTACCAGAAGGAGTAAAAGGATTTTGCTGATTAGTAAACTCGAACTTTGTTTTTACTCAAAACTAATCTGTACAAAATTCCGAGTTCATAGCTAAAAGATTACTTGAGTTATAGTGAGTTCCGTAAATTAAGTGAAGACATTTTGACAGGATATTTGTATGGCAGCTACACGAAGGACTAATAGGATTTTCTTCATAATCATACATTTAGCTCCAACTATTGGAAAAATAACACATACAAAATTTCAAAGTCGTAGCTTAAACCCTTCTGAAGTTATCGCTTGAATTTTTAACGTCCGTGTATGACGAACGTGAATATGTGCGTATAGTGCTGGCGGCAAGAGTTAAATTTGCTCAAGAGACTTCAGTGCCTCTTCGGGGGAGGACCTTACTATAGGGCGTTTTTTTAGGTGCATGAGAACTATCGATATCGATAACTGTGGTTTGACAGCTGAGAATGTCAAACTGTGTTGACATTTCTGTTCAGTAAGGTTTGGCAAGTCATCATGAATCGTTTAACGCCAGAACAACGCTTCCAAATTGTGGAAATTTACTTTGAAAAAAATAAATATATGCGCGAAGTTCATAGAACATTTCGTCCATTTTACGGTCAACATAATCGGCCTAGTGAGCAAGCAATTCGTGCAGTTATTGATCGTTTTCGCACTAATTTTACTCTTCTTTTAACGAATCACCATTACATCCATTAAAATTGACTGTTTGGTGCGGTTTACACGCTGGCGGCATCATCGGTCCCTATTTCTTTCGAAATGAGGAAGGAGCTGCCGTTACGGTGAATGGCCAGCGCTATCGAGCCATGCTGACTGAATTTTTGTTTCCAAAAATTAATCAGCTAAACATCGCCGACATTTGGTTCCAACAAGACGGCGCAACTTGCCATACAGCGCGCTTAACAATCGATTTATTGCAAAATAAATTTAGTGACAACTTGATTTTCAGAAGTGTTTCTGTTAACTGGCCCCCTCGTTCGCGCGATTTAACGCCTCTGGATTACTTTTTATGGGGCTATCTTAAGTCATGCATTTATACCGAAAAACCAGCAACTCTTGAAGCATTGGAAGCCAATATTCAAGCCACTATTGACGCCATACGGCCAGATTTATTGGAAAAAGTAGTCAAAAATTGGACTGATTGAATGGACCATGTAACTTGTAGCCGCGGCGGACATATGACGGAAATCATATTTCAAAAATAAGTGCCATGAAATTATCTACCAGAATATAATAAAAAAATTTCATTCCAACAATATTTCTGTCTTGTATTATAATTTTAAGTTCTCATGCACCTAAAAAAACACCCTTTACAACACCAGGAATTACAGGACAAATAGATGGGAAGAACAATACTGAAATTCAAGAAACATTTTCGGACCGATAATTAATATTTTACCAGTCCCTTGAGAAATGAGCAGATCTATTGGCATCATCGCAGGGTTTAGCTCAATGATCAGAACGTAAAATGGACAGTTTCAAGCTACGCGTGCTAGGCTATAAATACTGCGTCCTTCCCGAGCCTGCATCCTATCTAGTCATAGGCTTATCACTCTCGTTATCGTTAAAGGTGTTTGATGAAGACAAATTTTAAAACAAACAACTGTGAACATAAAACGCTGGGAGAAAAGGAGAGAATCGCGGTCTACGCACCAAATCACTGGGTACACCTAACTGCCCGACGATGGCTAAGTTATTGGCCTGAACCCGTGTTACATATTCTCAAATTGGATCAAAAAATTAAATCAACAACAGACTTAAGTGTTAATTTACATTGATTTTCACCTTACTGATTATGGTAAAAACAGCCCTCTGTCCAGATTAATACGACCCGGTAAAACTCATGATGGTGCAGTTGCTAAATTGAATACTTATTAACGAAATCGAACAAATGTTTTAAATTTAATACCGATTTGACTTTCCGTTTTTCTACTTATAATCTTTTCTTTATATAATTTTTTCTATATTTTCATATTATTGCTATAAGTAATAAATTGTACTATAAAGTAAAATTCCGTAAATTCGATCCTTGATCCGAACCAATTTAATATGGGTTCGGATCCAATGTACTGTACAAAGCAGCGGAAGTGAGGAAGATAGCTATTTTTGAGAAAAAACTATAATTTTAATATCTCAAGAATCGTAAAATTTTTACAGGAGTTAAACCCAGTAGGAGTTAGACCCAGTCTAACGGGAAAAATATTTGGGGGTGTGGGTGTAGGGATGATGGTGGGAAGGAGTTGAACGGAAAAAAAATTATGATTTTTATTTCTGGAGAACTGCAAAGGAAAGAAAGCTAAAAATGAACTATATTGAGTCTATTTAGAGACATCCTACAAAAATAAAATATTTGATAGGGGTAGCAAGATATGGGGGTGGATGGTGGTTTTTCATATCTCAGAAAAGGATTATGCTAGAAAGGTGAAACTTAGGACGTATATGTAGATGTTATACAGAAGTATAATTTCATTGGCGTAAAGAAATTCAGTAAAAACATACTGCAGTCACGATCGGCTGCAAGCCAATCGTATAATACTCTAGATGAATACTGAACTCCGATTTATATTGTAGTTGGGGATAAAGTAGAATTACGTGTGTGCATGTTGTATGTCCTTTATTAAGGACTGCCATTAGATTGCTACTCAAAACTAAAAGACAATATTCAGTGCTTAATTTCATATCTTGAACTGGGTAAGTCATCGAAAAAAAAGTCCTTTTTGAAGGACTTTCACATGGGAGGTGCAGGAAGGACTCACTCGATTTCTTACATATTTATCCTTTTCCTTCGAACCATTCAAAAATTAATGTGTACAAAATTTCAAATTCGTAGCTTCAAGCGTTCAAAAGTTATCGAAAAATATTGTTGAACACGTGTCTTAAGGATATTTTGTATGGCAGCTACCAGAAGGAGTAAAAGGATTTCGCTGATTAGTAAACTCGAACTTTCTTTTTACTCAAAACTAATTTGTACAAAATTCCGAATTCGTAGCTAAAATATTACTTGAGTTATAGTGAGTTTCGGGTTAAGTGAATACATTTTGACAGGATATTTGTATGGCAGCTACACGAAGGACTAACAGGATTTTCTTCATAATCATATATTTAGCTCCAACTATTGGAAAAATAACACATACAAGATTTCAATGTCGTAGCTTAAACCCTCCTGAAGTTATCGACCAATATTCTTGAACACGTGTTTTAAGGACATTTTGTATGGCAGCTACCCGAAGGAGTAGGACGATTTTGCCCGTTAACGAACTTAGTCTTACAAATTCAACCAAACATCCAGATTCAAAATTTCAAGATCCTAGGTGAAGGCGTTCTTGAGTTATCGTGTTCACGGACAGACGGACGGACGGACGGACGGACGTCAGGCGGATATGAGGTTTTTGGCCACAAATAAATAAAAAATAATATATACCTTTTTTTCGTCCGAGGCTCGGTTCTATGCGTTACAAACTTTTGGGCTGGATTAAACTTATAATACTCTATATGATTTCATCTAGAGTATAAAAATATCCGCGAAAATGGTTTTTCTACATTTTCACGAATTTCGTTATTCATTTTAGGCATGTCGAGTTATTAAATTCATTATACTTTTGCGGGATTTCTATATAAGCGCCTAGAAAGGTTTTCCAAATTTTTAGATATCCGCAACCACTAAGGGGTTGTCAAGTGGCTGTGCATATTTTCGAATTTCAATATGTTATTATATACGTATTTCTTAGGTGTAATGGAATATCGAATTTATTTTCACTTCCATAGTCTTTAAATATAATTGGGGAAAACTGATTTCAGCTTTTTTTTCCATACTAAACCACTAGGGGTGTAAGGTATTGCTTAAGTTTTCACGAATTCCGACAAATCTTTTAGGTTTAATGAGATCGAATTCGCTTTTACTTCTACGGGCTATAATGATCTAAAAATAAGTTTCAAGATTGGTGATATTCAACCCCTAAGAGGGTTTGAAATGATTGTGTATGATTCTAAGAATTCCGACATATCACTTAGGTCTTATAAGATATTGAATTGTTTTTTACTTTAACGGGCTTTCCATATAATCGCCTAAATAAGTACCAGGAGACTATTTGGAACGTTATTGTTTAGGTTATCAGTCGCATGGTAACCTACGCCGCATCTCAGCATTAAACGCGCTCCTGACTTCTACCCAAAAAATAAGATAAATAGTCACTAGTATCACTGAAGAACTTGAGAAGGTTCACTCAACCAAGAAGGTACATCCAACCAATTAAAATCTACATCGTCATAATGAAAAAAATCATTGTTTTTGAGCCGATGTCATTAATATTATGAAAACCGTTCATCAATTTTCGGTTTGCTTGGGAAACTCACAAGATAACAAAAATTATAAAAAAAAATTCATTGTGGCAATGAACAAGTTCATAATACTGATGAAAATAGTAATTCGTATTAAAGTACAGATTCATTATTACGATTAATTACGTCACTCTTTGTGTGATGAGCGAATTCATAATATTGATGTAAAGAGTAACTAATATTGTTCCTCATATTAAAGTAATAATTCATTATTGTAATTAATTCTGTCGCTCTAATCAATACTGCGTTCATAATATTAATGCGCATATTGATATCAACATGATGAAGTTGTACATTAATATTATGGACGTGGAATTGAATATATTTACAATACACGAACACGGAGTAATGTACTGTATTTATAATGTTAATGAGCAATTACTTCTAATGTGAATTCTATTGTATTCAAAAAAAGTTATTATGTAATGGGAAAAAAAATCTGTCAACATTCAGAAGTCCGAAACGTGTTTAATGCTTAGATGAGGTGTAGGTTACCATGCGACTGACAACCTAAGTAATAATCAGGAGGCTATTTGGAACGTAATTTTTTAGGTTGTCAGTCGCATAGTAACCTACACCGCATCTCATTATTAAACACATTTCGGACTTCTACCCATAATTTAATAAAGTTGCGCCCAGACTGTTGGCAGATTATTTGTTTTATTTACTCTAATAGCACATCTACATATACGTCCTAAGTTTCAACTTTCTAGCATAAGCCGTTTCTGAGATATAAAAAACCACTCCTCACCCCCGTACCTTGCTACCCCTATGAAAATTTTTTTTCTATAATTTTTCTATAGTGGCTCCATATAATCCTAAATTTTTAGCTTTCTATTCATTACGGTTTCCGAGAAATAAAAATCAGAATTTTTTTCCTTTCTACCCTCTCTTACGATCACCCTTTACACCCCCGCCCCTAAAAGATAGAGTCGCAGAAGTTTACCAAATTTACCCAACGGGTTTTGGAACGATTTTGCGTACGGCGTACGGCATCTACGGCGGACAGACGGACATTTTTTTTTTGCTATTTGCACTGTTTTTATGTTTATGTATTTAAATAAATATTTAATATTTAATATTTTTTAATATTTAAATAAATACATACACATTCTTCTCAAGTATATTATGCCATATGAAAACTCATAAAGGTTCCCACAGCATGTGCGAATTTTTTTTACTAAAGCGACTATGTCTCTGCGGAACAATTGACTCCATTTCATTACATACCATACCAACCATTATTTAGTCGTACGTGGGTTCCTTAACTAACAGTAGCAGCCAACAGAGGATCCGTAGCCTTGAGCTGTGCGATAATGGTTTTCTTCAAGATGAAGAATGTATTCATTATTAACATGAACATAGTCAATATGTGTTACCAATGCCAAGCAATAATGCCTTATTTATAAGAACTTTTTAATCAAAATGATGAAGGCGTGCATCAAAATTTGTAGGTGTTGATTTCTGAAAGTATCTGTGTCCTTTCTATATATATATAAATTGATAAAAATATTTTTAGTGAAATAAGCTTTTTTTCAGTGTTGGAATAATCCAAAAAAACAGCGTACAGAAAAAATGGTGCACTCAAAGATAAGACCAAAAATATGATAAAAATAAATCATACCGATGAAATTATTGAAGAAGACAGAGAAGTATCTAAAAATATAAACGACTTATTTATAAATAATATCAATTACCACTACAGACTCTAACCCCATTTAATATTAAACATATAGCTTGCTTTTTCGAAAATAAATTTTAGAATCATTGTCTTTAGCCCTTGCGACGAAGCAGAAATATCTTTAATAATAAATACTTCGACAAATATTCATCTCCGGGATATAACAATGTACAGTGTTAAAGAAATCGATGAGAACAAAAACATTCATGTACCAATAAAGGTGTAGGCAAGCTTCCCAACAAACTGAAATACATGAGAGTACCCCCATTTTCAATTTGGTAAAGAATATTAAAAATAAAGAATTATCCACCCATATCATTCAGTAAAGTTAAAGTTAAAGTCATATCCTACAGTAGGGATATGATCAATATCTCCCTGTATCATGTTCAGGATGCGCCTCATAAATACATATAGCGTATTTTTCTGAAGATGTTGTCACCAAACTTTACAACACTCAATACAGAAATTCTCGAAATATTTACTAACTTTGACAAAGCATTCTACACAGTTCATAAAGACTTTGACAATATATTTGAATTTTGTAATAGAGTGTATCCAACCTTCGAAAAAATTTAGAGTGTTCGAATTTTGCGTGGAATCTCTTTTGTTAGACGTTTGTAACATATGGAAAACAGCAAATTGTAAACTTTAGGGCCGTATTATTCACTTCGGGTTATTTATAACCTCTGGTTAATTCCAGTTTTTCCAAAGATTTGGTATTATTCACCTCCGGTTATCGTTTTTAACCGGTGATTCGCTGGTTTTGTAATCACTGATTAAAGTTACCCAGGGAAAAATTTAACCGGTGGAAAACTTCCAGTTTTCTACGATATCCAGGGATTTAACCGGCGATTTGACAAATTTTGTATTATTCACGATTGAAGTTATAGCAAGATTTCATTTGTGGGATAATTGGAGTGATTCTGATGAAGAACATGACTCGAGCGTCACCAAAAAAAATGGCACAACGAATCGACATTGACATATGCGACGACAAAGACTTTTTCTGTCGATACCGGATTGCAAAGCCAAATGAATTTTTTCCATTTTATGGTTCTCCACCATCACTTCTTCCATCATCTTCCTCCAGTTTTCAGCTAGGAGTGTAAATGGTCTAGGTCTCGTATTATTTGTAAGATCCCATCTTATACAGTTCTTCAGATATGAGGTGTGATTTTTTAAAAAAAATACTTATCCATCGCCTCCCTAAAAAATACTTTTAGCCAACTCCTATTGTTCATCTTAAAAACATAAGCCACATTTCCTTTTCTGGTTTAATTGGTTTGTGAGACATTGCAATGCAAAGTTTTTTACCACCCACCCACGCCACTGACCACTCTCAAAAAATTATTTTCGATCTATTCGCCTAGTTCCTAGTTTAGCAAGTATCAAGTTTCAACTTTGTGACATTAACCGTTACGAAGATATGGATTTTAGAATGTCTGGACCTAAGCTTTCAAGCGTTTCGGACACATTGTTTTTCTCCGAACTCCTGAACGCTTACACTCATATAAAAATGAAGCCAGCAAGTGGGTACAATATCATAGATCTATTTATGTTCCGAATTTCAGCTTCCTAGCATAAATGGTTCCTGAAATATAAGAACCAAAGTATTGCATCTAAAACGCCACCCACATCCTTCCTCACCCCTCCACTAGAAACTTATCACTTGAAGGGGTCCACTCAATCTACCCTACCAATAAACTTAAATTCAATAGCTCCAAGGGTTTGTGAGATGCAAGCCTTCAATCGACTGTCCGCACTGTAAAATCCAACCACCCGGAAGCACATACTCAGAAAACTATCGGAATCAACAGGGATGGTTCTCGGTGAACGTGTAAGCCGTGCATCACACACGTCGTTTGTATTGCTCCTAGCTCGGCAACCATGAAAAAATTGCAGCCAATAATTCACATTTTTCCTGAAAATACAAATTTAAATATTCACAAAAAAGAAAAATGTCACATTCTGTAAATAATTAATAAAATTCTTGACGTTTGACTGGAAAAATGGAAAACCAGCCGTTAAGATAACCCGACCTACTAAATCGCTAACCTGAGGTGAATAATACAATTTTATACCCAGAGAAATTAACCGGTGATTAAATTTAATACCCTGGATAAGTTAACAGCTGGTTAAGGCGAAAATAACCCGAGGTGAATAATTCGGCCCTTAGTCAATCAGATTTGTCGACGCACCCTGGGCAGATCATAGACATATCCAGCGACAATTTTTAGAGAACGACTGAGTAGACTGGTAGAGGTATTGAGAGGCAGAGACGGAACTGGCAATGGATCATTCATATCTTGAGGAAGCCATAAGAACAAAAGATCTTTAAGCAAACTCTGAACTGAAATTCACAAGAAAGACTTGGAATGAGTCCTTCAAGTTGTATATGGAGACGATCAATTGAGAAGGAAATTAGAAGTGTGAATAAGCCATATGGCGACAGGTCTTATGCAGGAGTACTGTTTCTGCCTTATGCTCACATCGGGCGTTACACAGGAATGGAAGTTTCCACAAATTCCACTTACATGGATAAATTAAAACCTGAATGTATGTATTTCTGAACTGGGTTAACATGAATGACCTCATAATCAATCCTTAAAAGACCGAATGCAATGTCTCTAACCAAAGGACCCAGATTAGAAGAAGTTCAGGTCGGAAAGTATTCTAAGTCTACATTGATCATAAGCTACATGAAGCAACACGTAAGGACCATAGCTGATAAAATAACATCTTTTTTTAAGGATACCTAACTGGATTTAGGAGGTTAGCCTTTAATACACAGTAGTGAATAGTCCAGTCAGCTTAAGGATGGGGATGTCAGAAATCGGAACGGGTATGGCAATGTGCGCTTTTAAGAGATCTAGGAATATGCTATCCAATAAAGCAAGAATATACTACAGTGAAACCTCTCATAAGCGGACAATCAGGGACCACAAGTTTCTGACGGATGTGCATCGAAGAGAGGGAAAAATCAACACTAAAATCATTGTCTGTCATGTGAGGTGTCAGTATAAGGGTCCGTAATGTGAGGTTTCACTAGTATACATATATACATATATACTAGTCTACAGCATCCTACTCAGACGCTGCAACCTCGGAAACCACACTGAAAGAAAAATTGTGATTCTTCCATAGTTGCAGTGACCATAATTTAGTTATTATAACTATATTAAAATAGTTATGGTTGTCCTTGCCATAGCTTATAATTCACACAAACAAACTATGGTTGCAATAAACATATTTGGTGATTTTAAATTAATAAGGTCAGCCTAACCATGCTTTTTACATGATGTAAAAGTATTTTATGATAACAGCAACTATATTCCATGATCATTACAACTATAGAAATTTATTGAATATTTCTCACAACTATACTATGGTTTGTACTATTTTGCACGATGATATTACAACCATGTTATGGTTATCGCAATTATTAAACAAATATGTCATAAAAAGACGAAAACCACAATTTGTTTCACAGTGAAAGGTATCGTTCGTGAGTTAGGTTCATTTATATTTTTGTGCTTACAAGCGAAATGAATACAAGTGAAGTTGAACTTTTAAAATTGAAGTGTTAATAATTAAGAAATATGTATATGTATTGAAATTTCTTATTTTATATATTGAAAATATTAAGTATTTTTCCAGTTATGAAAATATATTTATATTCAATAAATTTTTAGTAAAATTTACTCTTGAAGATTTGCAAAATAAAAATATTCACAAGAAAATACGTAGTTTTTCCAATTACAATAATTTATAATATTATTACAAAATCCTCTAGCTGTACAGAAATGTGGACTTCATAAATTTTCAGCTATCTGGGAAGAGATTTTATCAGGCATTTCACGGGACACAGAGACAAGAAATAAGAAGGTAAGTTTCAAATGAGAAGTGAATCCAATTTTAAAGTGAGTGAGGATCACCAGTGCCATTTTACTTTATTATTTTTTAATAATAAAGTATTTTATATTATGATAGTATCTTAGTGTTCACAGCATTATGGTTATTGGTTATAAGAACCATACATCATTGTTTGTCTCAACCTAAGCTATGTTTGAATCAAACATATTAATGTGTCTTAGGATCGTAATTATAGTTCTCACAACTATGTTCTGTAATTGTTACAACCATTTATATGATTGACATAATTAGAATATGTTTATTATAACTCAAGTCATAAGATACTGAATGTTCAACAGAACATTAGGAAGGTTGGTAGAACCAAAACTATGTTTGCGATAACCATACAACAAGTTTACATTTGTTTGATTCAATCATAACATATTTCTTAGAAACATAACTATAGTTGTAATAATCATTTTAGAAATATTTTCATGATTGATATAATCATACTATGTTTAGAGCAACAAGACAGTAAAGTTAGTACAACCAAAATATCAGCTACGGAAGTATCTAATATCTTGTAACGTGGTTCATGCAACTATAAATTCAACCATAGTAAGGTTCTCCCAAAATATGGTTACCACAGTCATATTTTTTCTTTGAGTGCAGTTACTAGACAGACCACATTCAGTCTGGGCTGGCAGAAAAAAGAACAGTGTTTCGAAACTTCGGGAAAAGACTCAGAATGAAGCTCATGTTCTGGAGAAATCGGAAGACTGTAAGCCCAAAGCTCGTTTGAACTGCAGCACTATGGAAGCAGAAGACCGGCCTCAATAATCCGTAGTTCTGATCGAAAGATTGATGAATATCTCAAAAATCGGCAGTTGAATTTATCGTATTTAGTTTTCTTATGATTTGTATTTAGAATGGATAAAACGAAATGGCTTCTCGAAAAAAATTTCAACAATCATCAAACCAATTCACATATAAATAATTTGTGCAAATATTACGTTCTTACTGCATACCTACTCAGTCGACATCTTTAATTAACTGACACTGCATGTTTTATGTCATTTACAACAGATTTCCTGCCATCAACAACTTACTGATTTTGGTATAAGAAGGAGACTCAATCCTGGAGAAACTGGTCTAAAGCTCTGGAATAGTTTCGTTCACTTGGAATATACCCAACCACAAGCAAACCTCTATATCACAATACACACATAGAGTACGTTCTCCTCACGTTCATGAGATAAAAAGAACTTTGTCGCTTTTGAACAATCCAAAAGCAAAAACAGGAAGCATTGACCATCAGCCAAGGACAAGCATATGATATCAAGGAAAAACAATTTCAAATGCATTAGCAGCACGAAGTGTATAAAAGGAAAAAAAATGAAGCACAGCGGTGTGTCCTTTTAATTAGTCTGCGGAAAAGCCATTAAGATAACAACGTTGAAGGAGTCTTCTTTTTACTTATTTGGAAACGACGTTAGATTTGCCAGAACGCCTCTCAGTGAACCATAAAGGTAATAGCAAAAATTGCAATTTATGTGCCTAAGTATATCGTAAGGAGAATTTTTTTCCAGGCTGCTCCTGCACAAGATGGAAAATTAATTAGTTCGCATTTGTCTTCATCGATTTGAAGTTTTCATTACAGAGGAAAAGTAAAGAAAAGCTACAAACCTTCAATAATTTTGGTAGAACATTTGCACCACATAGTGAACGGAGTTACTGTGATTATTATTTTTTCTATAGTTTGTAATATATATGTATACGGAAATGGATGCGAATGGTTTAATTGGCGGAATTTCGTTTCAAGCGCAGCCATTATTTTCTTGAGTACTTGTGTCCATTACTCGTACAATCAACCAATGATTGGTTTGAACTTTTATCAGAAATTGAGTTTTGTAACTTTTTGTAAGTACCGGTACTGGGTTAATTAAGATACGAGTATGTTTTCCGGCGCAAGTGAGTCCTTGTGTACTTGACATTCGAAACGGAGTATTATCGATAATACTATTTATTTATTTGTTGGTTTGAGCCAGTAGAAACCTTATTGCTTCTCGAACCACGACCTTAGTGGTCTTTTGTATCTGGCTCTTAACCACTCCCTAGCCCATATCTATTCCCTTAAGAAATGAGTCTTCGGCAGATCTGATTGGTGAGAGTAAATCCATCTCCCTTCTAGTTCTGGCCACTGTGCACATAGAATTTGTGCAGTGGTTTCAGATGTGGTTTCACAGAATCGACATGCATCAAGTGAAACTTTGCCGATGATTTTCATTTGATAATTGAAGAAATAATACCATGGGAAATAACCCATTACAGCTTTCGTGTTATACCAGTTTAAGGAAATAAATTGCGACGCTCTCTTTCTTGAGAAAACCAGGAATTTCTTTGACTTTCTAAGTCCTGAAAGTGAGTTCCAATGATCTTCTATCTGAAGATTTACCAACCTGAAATACTACTCTCCTTAATGAAGCCTTTACCTACTCCACAGAATGGTTCCAGACCAAGCATTGGTAAGTTGGCTCCCCGCTTAGCCAGATGGTCAGCTAATTCGTTTCCCTGAATACCCTCATGTCCTGGCACCCACATTAGGGTAAGACTGTTATGTTGTGCCAGCTCTTTTAGAAGAGAATGACAATCCTACACAAGCCAAGAGCTGAAACATTAATATTTCAGCGCTGCCAGTGCAGCTGTACTGTCAGATAAGATAATAACTATTGCGCCTTTTGGTTTCTTCAATTTATTTATTCAGTTCTATAGCATGTATCTCAGCCTGAAACAAAGTGGCTGTTTGTTCCATTGCCATCCATATTTTACAATTGGGTCCAAATATTCCCGCTCCAGTGCCATTATAAGTCGTCCGTGTATTGCATTGAAGTACCTTTTCCACATCTGATAGACCAAATTGCCATACACGATCTTCCAGAGCCACCATATATGGACCTTAAAATCTAACACCTTTGGCATGTCGTGGTTTACTGAGTCGTTTAAGTCCTTCTGATTGAATTCCTTATGACCTCTCTCAGAGTCTCCTTCTATATCACTACGTGTAAAGGTGCCATGTTTATCATGGCTTCCATTGCAGCAGTGTGATATGATTGAAGTCCCCCAGTAATGCTAAGAACAGCACGCATCTGGATTTTTTGTGGGGTTCTCTGTGCTGTGATTTGTTGAACCTTTGGCCACAGAGTCTTCGACATGCCATTAAAGTCAATGTTGCTCGTGTGGAGATGTTTTTAAGGCGGAAGTTCCAAGTTAGACACTTGTCAATGTAACTCCCAAGGATTTGACATCATAAGAGAATTCAATTGTAGTGCCTCTCACAATTGGGGACCTTAATTTTACCATCCATTTTCTAGTAAACTTAATCCTTGTTGGATGCACCTGTGAGCTACTGTCTCTGGGGCTTCTTTCATGCAGTCCGAAATGGCATAGTCATGTTTACCTCTTACAGTGATAACCAGGTCATCAAAGTATGCTTGAATCTCAAAACCCTTGGTAATCAGGTCATCAGGTAATCAGGTCATCTACGAGACCATCTACGACAATGCCCCACAGCAGTAAGGAGTGTACGCTACCCTGATGGCATCCTTTTACTTCCGATCTGAGCCGATATTCTGTGAAAGTCAAGCACCACTACTATCCATCTTGTTGCCGTTTCCTCTACTCCTATTTTACGAGTTAATAATTAAATGGATTTATAGGAAGTCTTGTCAAAAGCACATTCAACATTAAGGAAAGAGCACAAAGCTATTTCTGATTGAAAAGAGGTTAGACTGATTGGATTCCCATGGTATGGGTAGTAGCACATCAAATCCTTCTAGCAGTATTGCAGGAAAGATACCATCACCTGCTGAAATGGCATTACCGTCCAATTCTATTGTGTTAGGAGTAAAGATTCAGCCAGTTAAAGCTCAAGTGCTGTTATTTGACATAGTTCATTTGTATGGCACCCTATCTCTTCTAAGACAGGAAAATGTGTCTGCATAAGAACTTGTAAAATTACCTCGATACTAACGGGGCTACTTCCATCCTCCTTCTGCAAGAGTCCAATACCGTTATTGTGAATTCTAGAGAATATCTTTTGCAATCTGGAGGCTTCTAGCAGGCTATCAATACCTGCACAAAAGTTGCGCCAGGTGCGTCTCTTGGAGTTTCTTTTTCTTTATTGTATTTTGTTAGACCCCTTTTATACTCATCGCAATTGTTGGACCTTTTAGCTCTATTAAATAGTTTCCTAACTCTTGCTCGGAGTTTTCAAAGTTCTCCATTCCGCATAATATATTTAAGTCGAAGTTCTTCTCATGTTGTAATATGACCACGCTTGGCCACAAAGTACTGCATCCGCTAATCAGATAAAGCCCTTGGTATGATAATTGGGACGGAGGCCGACACTCTATTTGGATTTAACAGCTTTTTAAAGTACTCAACCCATCTTTATTTAATTTGTTCTGCGTCACTAAGGATACTTCCTTCCTTGTCCTTACAGAGGTTAGTTCGTGGCTTATAGACTTGTCTTATTTGTTTGACGGCAGTATATGCGAATCGTAAATTATGTCATGATTTTATTTGATAATCGCCTAAGCTCGTCGTATCTTTTCTTTTTGGCTATCGTCAGTCTTTCAATGTACTCCTTGTAAGCTACGTCGCTACAATCATTATCGAACCAGTAATTACGTTTCTGTTGGGATTTGAGTTCAATGATTTTTTCTGCTGTCGTTCTGATACCATCTCTTAGTTGGGTCCACTCTTGATCGATAGTTATCCCCTTAGTCAGTTAGTAACGCTTCGAAGCGCTGACTTATAAGCTGACGCGACAGTCTCGTCCATTAGCTTTCCGATATCAAATATGGGTGTCCTGCTCTTTTTTGAATACCCATATTTTGCTATTTGACATCGATATTTTATTTTGGCAAGATAGTGGTCGGAGTCGCAGTTTGCTCCGCGAAAAGATTGAACGTCTTGAATGCTGGTTGGAGCCCTTCTCTCGATCAGAACGTGGTCAATTTGATTGAAAGTGCGGCCATCAGGAGATGACCACGTTCTTTTATGAATGTTTCGATGGGGCAAGCATGTCGACCTTACAACTAAGTTTTTGCTGGTAGCGAAGTCGATAAGACGTTGTCCATTGTTATTGATAGTATTGTGGAGGCTGTGCCTTGCAATGGTTCCTCTGTGTGTCTCCTCTCGTTCAACTTTTGCATTGAAATCTCCTAGAAGAATCTTTATGTCATTGGATGTTAATGAATCAAATATTTGTTGTAGGGTATTGTAGAATATGTCCTTCATCGCGTCATCTTTTTCCTCTGTTGGAGCATGACAATTTACCAACAACACTTTGAAAAATGTTGTTTTGTTTGAATCGCACACAATCTTTCGTTTACGGATTTAAAGTCGGTAATTAGGTTTTACTTTATTATTTCAATAATACAGTATTGTTACCGATTTTTAAAAAAAAAAAATTTGATACCCTCAAAATTTTTTTTTTACGTTTCATAACGAGTAGACACGAAAAAAGCAAAAAAAATTTCAGTCCGTCTGTCCGCCGTACGTCTACCAGTGTACGCAAAATTGTTTGAAGGCTCGTAGCACCCAAACCCTATGAGCTATTTAGTTAAATTTTTTTTTGTGGGTAGAGTGGGTAGGCCCCCTGAAGTGACCACATTTGGAGGGGTGGGGGTATGAGGGGGGAGGAGGGGGAAGTGTTTTAGACGGAAAATTTTGGTTTCTTGATCTCAGCAACCGCTTATGCTAGGAGGCTGAAATTTGAAATTTATATAGAGCTTTGGTAGTAGACCCATTTGCAAAAAAATTGCCGATATGGGTGAAGGGGTTTGGGAGTGGGGGGAATAATAATGCGTCCGAAACGCAAAAAAGGCGAGATTGACACATTCTAAATTCCATATCTCCTAAACGGTCAATGTCACAAAATTGAAACTTGATGAATATCTGTAGGTATACTAGAAGAATAGATCGGAAACAAATTTTTGAGTAGGGGTAGTACGGGGGTGGCGGGTAAAAAACTTTAGATTACGATATCTCACGAACCGATTACACTAGACAAATAAAATTTGGTCTGTGTATAAAGGTTGACAAATGGAGTTTGATGAAAGCAAAATTTTTTAAGAGGGCGGTAGAGCATGAAAGTGGAGGGATAAGAATTTTTCTGAAAAATCACATCTCATATCTCAAGAACAGTGTAAGCTAGATGCTTAAAATTTTTATCAAAATTTTATCAGTAGGCCTAATAGACCCCTAGCAGAAAAAAAATGTGTGGGTGGTGGTGTAGAGAGTGAGGGTGGGGGAGGGTGAAAAGGAAAAAGTTCCGATTTTTATATCTCGAGAGCCTATAATGATAGAAAGCTGAGACTTGGTATTTAGATAGAGCTATAGTAGTAGCATCTTGGAAAAATATAATTTTTTATAAGGGTAGTATGGTACGGGGGTGGGGGATGTTTTTCCTATCTATAGAACGGCTTATACTACAAAGTTGAAACTCGGTATGTATATGTAAATCAACTAGAACAGTAATTTAGATAAAAAAAATTTTAAATATGCAGTGGCGTTTGAAAGAGGGGGCTAAAAAAATTTATCAGTGAAAATGGAATGCATATACTTTCACGATTTTCGTCATATCTATTAGGTCTTCCCAAATAATGAATTGATTTTTGTTCTACGGCTTCTTCATATAAATACCTAGAAAGTGTTTTCAGGATTTTTTGAAATTCGACCACTAAGGGGGTGTAAAGGGGTTGTACACTTTTTCACGAATTCTGCCATACCCTCCAGATCAAATATCGAATATCTCTTCACTTTCACGGCTTTGCGTAATAATCGCCTAAAACTTTTTTTTTAAGTTTTTTCCTTTTTCAGCACCTAAGAGGGTATAAAAGGGTTGAACAAGTTTTCACGAACTCCGTCATATCCTTTAGAAGTGATACGTAATTGAATTGGTTTTTACTTTCTCGTGCTGTCTTCATATTTATCTATTAAATCCTTTCAGGATTTTTGTATATTTTACCCCCAAATGGGTGTAAGGAGGTTGCATATATTTTCACAGGTTCCTACATATTGCTTAGATCTGATGATATATCGAATTCATTGTGTGAAGAGTTTGCTTACGTTTTCATAAATTTTTCAAAATCCCTCGTGTCTCATGAGATATCAAGTTGCTTCTTATGAAATCGTCTAAAAACCTGTTTCACAATTTTTTCGAAATTCAAACCCCAAGTGGAAGTAATGGGTTGGTATATGTTTTAACAATTCTTTATATCTCTTAATTCTGATAAGGCAATAAATTCGTTTCTAATTCTATACGCTTTTAGTGTACACAATATACCGAAATTCGAATAGTCTACACGGGCTTTTTAATGTTTAATCGGCTAAAAATCTTTATTTTAAATATTTTTATTTTAAGAACAAGAAACGTCATAATCTCGAAACAACTGATGATATACTCCGACTTTGACCGCTCCCGAACTTTGACCCGAAAAATAATAAAGTTTCGCCCAGACCATTGGCAGATTTTTTAAATTTGTTGTTGACCACGAAAGCTACTCCGAATTCCATGCTTCCCGAAGGTTTTCTACTGGTTGGTATTGTGTGTGTCCGCAAGTCAGTAATCTCGCTGCCATCCCACCTCATTTCTGGGACCGCCAGAATGTTGTTGTTGTATCCTGAAACTTCGTTAAGAACCATTCGCAATGCACCTATTCTGTAAAGGGAGCGAACGTTCTAAGATCCAAAAGAATAGTCCTTAATGCGTTGCCAGAGTCGTTGTCGTTGATTCAATCTTATCTGAGGCTGTAGTCCTGCTTTCGGAACAATAAGTTTTTTTTTTTGGGGGGATAAGTTGTTAGCCCATCGCCCAACCCCCAACCTGGAGAGCCAGGTCTGTAACACATAGACATGTCAACAACTTTCAGCCGATTATGGTGTGTTGGAATTCCAACAGCTATGCCACGAATCCAAATCTCAGTCTCAGACCTACTTCCTGAGACGCACTGGTATTACTGGCCATTCAGAATATGTTTACTCGATCCTCCTTACCTCAACCTGGGCTTGCGACCGGCTATGGCATAGCGGAGTTAATCTGACTGAACTAATGTATTTCAAATATAAATCTAATCTTCCAGGCATGCAAACCAGAAGTGGTTATTTCAATCGAATTCCTAAAAGAGTGTAAGTATACTTACTATCAGTGTGGCCAATTAAGCCGATTCTCGGCTAAATTTGCCGAATTCTGGTCTGTTTAGTCGAGAAAAATTTTGAAATTCGGCTAGCCGAATTTTTAGCTGAATTGGAACCTATTTCGCCGAACAAATTTTTAAAATCCCTGAAAACGAATTTGAATTGAAGTTGGTCACATTTTCCACATTACCGAAAAATGTCGGATCACAATGGAGAAAATTAGTGAGGTGAATTCCCCAAATCTCCATTTCACCCCACTGCACTGTGACTGTGACTTCGCTTCAAAACCATGTGACCAATGACCATTGACATCATGCCACTTAATCGTTGACATTTGAATTGTGCATTTGTGAAAGGCAAGGCATTAGGGGATTGTTATAAAATATTTCAGCAAGACTGAAAAGAAATGTGACACCAAATTTTTAAAATTGCAACAATTGCAAGCAGGAGATGCTGCTAGCATTGTCACTGAAATTTTGACAGTTTTAGATGAATTCAGTTTTAAAATTGAAAACTTGTGCGGTATTGGCACAGATAATGCTAGCGTGATGGTTGGCATACACAACGGAGTTCTTAAAAGATTAAAAGAATTAAATCCCAAAATTATTTTAATTCCTTGTGTATGCCATTCATTACAGCTCGCGGTATCTGCAACTGCAGACAATAAACAGAACGACAGCATATCTGAGAATATTGAATACCTGCTTTGCGAAACTTATAACTGGTTCACGCATTCGTGAACTACAATTTAATAAATGATGGCCAAATTCCACTAAAAGTTTCTCAGAAATGTGCTACACGTTGGCTGTCAATTGAGCCAGCCGTTACACGGATTTGCGATCAATACCTAGAGTTGAAAACTCATTTCAATATGGTTGCTGAAAACTAAAAATGTTTGAAATCACAAACTCTTTCAAAACTTTATAATGATGAATTAAATCTTGCCTACTTGATGTTTCTGAAACCTATTCTACAAGATGTTCAACGTATTAACAAAATTTTTCAAAGCAGGAATGCGGAATTTGTTAAAATTTTTGATGACTTAACTCGCTTAATTTTAAGTTTAATAAAACGTGTTGCAGCCACCCCTGAAGATGTTCCAGATATTTTTATAGATATAAAAGAATTTGTAATTCCTCACCCGTACCTAGGTTTCGAGTGTGAAGAAAAAATAAAAGAATTAAAAGGTGCAAATGTTTTGTCACTGAATGCTGAAGAACAGTTTCGAAAACGTTGTATAAATTTTGTTATAAAGTTAATTAAGCAACTCCAAATTAGAATGCCAAGCAATATCAAAATTTTGAAATAAATTAAATATTTCGGTTAATAAGTGTTTGAAACCAAATAAGAATTCAATAATTGGGCTTTTAAAAGATTTTCAATTTGATTTAAAAAATTCAATAAAAATACAAATGCAATGGGAAAACTTAACGTTGAATCAGTGGGAAAATAAAAATGATACTGTACTTTTTTGGGCTGAAGTTTTAAATTTTAAAGACGCTTTAAATGAAAATCCATATTTAGACTTAGCGGACTTTGCACTTTCCTCATTGATCTTACCTATTTCCAATACGGAAGTGGAAAGAGTTTTTAGCCTTATGAATGCACTAAAAACTCAACGTAGAAATAGAATGAAACTGAATATGTTGAATAGTTAACTATTTGTAAGGGATTATCTGTCTGAGAATTGTTGTAATGATATACCAATATCAAGAGATGTAATTAAGAAAATAGGATCAACTGAAGCTGTTTATAACTCTCATGGATAATGAGGATAATGAGATAGGTGTGACGCTAGAAGAAGTTTTGAGTGATATTAATTGTATTAATACGGAATAACGAACATTCAATAATTTTTTTCAAATTGCAACAATTTTTTGGCCATGCAAAAGCCAGCTACACAAAAGGTACCTTAATTTTATACTCTAGATGAAATCATATAGAGTATTATAAGTTTAATCCAGCCCAAAAGTTTGTAACGCATAGAACCAAGCCTCGGACGAAAAAAAGTTATATATTATTTTTTGTTTATTTGTGGGCAAAAACCTCAAATCCGTCCGTCCGTCTGTCCGTTAGCACGATAACTCAAGAACGCCTTGACCTAGGATCTTGAAATTTTGAATCTAGATGTTTGGTTGAATTTGTAAGGCTAAGTTCGTTAACGGGCAAAATCGTCCTACTCCTTCGGGTAGCTGCTATACAAAATGTCCTTAAAACACGTGTTCAAGAATATAGGTCGATAACTTCAGAAGGGTTTAAGCTACGACTTTGAAATTTTGTATGTGTTATTTTTCTAATAGTTGGAGCCAAATGTATGATTATGAAGAAAATGCTATTAGTCCTTCGTGTAGCTGCCATACAAATATCCTGTCGAAATGTATTCACTTAATTTACGAAACTCACTTTTAGCTATGAATTGGAAATTTTGTACAAATTAGTTTTGAGTAAAAACGAAGTTCGAGTTTACTAATCAGCGAAATCCTTTTACTCCTTCTGGTAGCTGCCATACAAAAGGTCCTTAAGACACGTGTTGAACAATATTTTTCGATAACTTTCGAACGCTTCAAGCTACGAATTTGAAATTTTGTACTCGTAAATGGTTCCAAGGAAAAGGATAAATATGTTAGAAATCGAGTGAGTCCTTCCTGCACCTCCCATGTGAAAGTCCTTCAAAAAGGACATTTTTTTTCGATAACTTACCCAGTTCAAGATATGAAATTAAACAATGAATATTGTCTTTTAGCGTACGTATTGTAGCAATCTCATGGCAGTCCTTAATAAAAGACATACAACATGCACACACGTAATTCTACTTTATCCTTAACTACAATATAAATCGGAGTTCAGTATTCATCTAGAGTATTATACGATTGGCTTGCAGCCGATCGTGACTGCAGTATGTTTTTTTATTAAGTTTAACTGAAATTGACGTCCTTGTTGCAACAAGAGGTCAACTTAGTTTTTAAAAAACATGAGAAAACGACCGATAAAAGCTCTAACTTTTTGGTTTTTGTGATATTGAAACCTTGTATTCAGTATTAAATACTGAATACAAGGTTGCAACAACAAAAACCAAAAAGTTGCAGTTCTTATCGAAAAAATTTTAACATGTTTTTTAGAAACTGAGTCGACCCCTTGTTGCACCAAGGGTTTGAAATGAGCTTTAATTTTTTTAAAATGAATTATCATGAACATATTTACTTTAAGACTGTATTATTTTATCTCTTTATTTGCTTGAAATAAAATTTATTTTGTTAATTACGTTGCTTATTTAGCCGCCGAAAATAATTTTCCAAAGGTATTAGCCGAATTGAAAAATATTTTATTCGGCTTTTCGGCTAAATTTAGCAGAACGTGGAAAAAAAAATTGGCCACACTGCTTACTATGCGCGAAGAGGGAAACCAATAGATGACACAGCAACATACTCAATATCAAGAACATTTCATAAGGTCGTATCTTTCCTCCTTTATTTTGTGAGTATCTTGTATCTTGTATTTTGTACCTTCTATATTGTATCTTGTATCCAGCATAACGTTCTTTCGATGCATTTTATGTGCACATACTCGTACTTAGCCATCTACTTAAAAAGTATTAAAAGTACCCCAATTGAATCAATGGATCATTGGGTTACAACATCTGTACCGAAACTGAAAAGCTTTTTTAATCAATAAAACGAATCGGATTTCCTCTTGTAGTCTCCGATAGAAGAACTTTGGTTGTGTTGTGGTTATGGAACTAAAGTTTACTGCTTTTCAATATTTAAACTCAAAGCATAAGTACGCATTGTTTGTCTCAAGTACCCCCTTCACATTATCCACTCCACTAGAGATGGAAAAGTTCTGCTTGACTTTGTATTTTATTATCTTGAAAGCTTTCTTTCAAAGTGAAATCTTACAAAACCAGAACACTCGATAAATAGAATTCTGCAGTTCTTTGTAGAATGTATAGAAAAGTAAAATGAATGCATGTATATATACCTGACTTTTCATTAAAACATTATTCTGTTTAACTTCTTAAGCTGTTGTCTATTTGTAAAATTGTTATAGTGCTTTGCATTAGATAATTTACATCAAAGTCTTGGAAGTTGACCCTGACGAAAGCGTTAAGTAAGATACTGTATAATAATTATGTGGGCTAGCATCGAAAAGTTTTAAGAGTAGACAAGAAGGGGTTCTTACTTAAATTACAAGAGTTCTCGTGATTTGAGTAATTTTACATCAAACATTCTGTACTTTAGCCTAAAAGCAGCTGCGTCAAATTACAGCATCATCACCTTTACAGACAATAGTATATCAGCTACGGTGTGCCACAAATTTATCAATTTGAACTTTTTGATTCTTTTCCGATTGTTGTTAATAAAAAATCAACATCGCCTGTAAAATTTAATTTAATTTAAAAATATTTCTGAAAGTTTCGTTTCCGTATGCCTTTAAATTATTAAATATTTCCAAAAGATTGTGAAATTGCAGTTTTTGCTCCTGTTTCATTTTATGCTACACTGATTTAGGACATAATAAAAGCTATGCCCTTAACGGCAAAGTGAACGAAGCTTGTTCTTGTAGCTCGCTCGTAATAAGACTTGAAGAATAACGAGACTGTAAACATTAAAATTTACACCCTTAGCACTATGTAATCAGAATGCCTGGGATAAAATGCAACCTGTGAGCAAAACATTTCGGTGTTAGTGTGAAAGGTATCCAAATCGCTGTTGCGAAAGGTTTCAGTATGTTTACTAACGAAGTTTTCATTCGGCCGTATAAATTAAAACCCAGTCATGCTTTGTAGTTGTAGTATCTTTAATGGCTCGTAGCTGATTACAAACTATACTATAAAATATACCTTAATTTTGTTTAGACCATTTTCCCTATTTTATGTACACCTTACATTAGTCAATTTTGATACGAGCTGCTTTGCAAAAGGTTGTCTGGTTTAATTGTAGTGAAAACTGAGCACTATTGTTGGCAGCACTATTAACATTGAGATAATTAAGTTTATGTACGTAAGTTATTTTCATATTTACTAAGATATGTATTATGAATTACTCTGACGTAAGAATAGGTAGAATACTTAGGCTAGGTCAAGTAAGGTGGGTGGCCGCTTGAAGCAACCAAACACATAGACCGCCAATGGATCCGTTCTGATCCCACATGTACGGGAAGAAGTACTCGTGTGCCCAAGACCACATCTTAGGTAAACCACCCCGCCAGCCTGACAAACTGCAGCAGCTTGTCTAGCTTAATGTTTGGTAATTCACCCAAATCCATGTCGAAGCGCGCACCTAAAGTACGTTCCCGCCTCCAAGCCAGACCAGGGCATTCGCAAAGCATATGGAAAATACTTTCCTCGGCATTGGGTCCACTACAGCTGCGGCAGAGATCTTGAACGTCCGCAACCGCAACACCTAGTCTTCTGGCATGCCGGCCGATCAGGCAATTGCCCTCAGTACACCAATTAAGATACGAATGGTATCCCTATCTCCGAGTAGAATAAACTTTGTCCTACTCGCACTCAGGCTCGGCCAGAGCTGCCCGGCCACCAGACACGATGTGAGGCCCGACCACCTCATGTTAGCATTCGATATGGCCGCCACGACGATAGTTTGTTTAATGTCCTCCTGAATTGGCTTCCTCACTGGAAGAGCTAGCGCTTGATTTAGCGCCGAACCTCTCCTTGTTCATCCGCAGCCTCCTTGCTCGGAATACCGCTGTGACCCGGAACCCAACAAATTGTTATGTTTAAATGAGTGCATAACGCACTAATATTATTCCTGCATACCCAGCAAACCAAAAGTTCCGAGTTCGTTCCGAAATCGTTCCACCTTGTCGGTGTCGGATGCCAATTTCTGAGCCGATTTCGTCTCGAAGTCGTATCGGAAACTATATGAGGGGGTTGACAGATGTCGGAACGAAATGTAGTTACGAACTCGTTCTGACTTTTCGGAAAGATTTCGGTACGAAATTTCGTACAGACTTCGGTACGAAATGTCGTTCAGATTTCGGTACGAAATGTCGGGAAGATTTCGATACGAAATGTCGGGACAATTTCGAGCTTAGCCCGAGTAACGAATTATTACAATTACAGAATTATAACAGTTTCATAAGTTCAATGAAAAAATAATTAGAACAGAAACAGAATTAACGGAAAATAAATGTAATATATATATGGTATAAATTTACTTAAATTAAAAACAATTCTTTCAAAAACAAAATAAATAACAAAAACCATTCCAATCATTAATAAAAAAAAAATTATTCTTAAAACATTTTATTTATTAGATATGTATCCTTCCTATTATACGCATGCCGAAATCTTCCTCTTCTTTGATTTGTTTACCTTATCCTTGGCATTGTGTAAAATTTTTTTTATATTGCAACTAACCCCGTCCCTTGTTTCCCTTTCGAAGATTTTTAAACAGGACTCTGTAAAATAAATATTTTAAATACAGTCTTCTAAGGATACAAAGCTCAACTTACCTCTAACTATCTCGATAATTTTAAAATCCTTCACGCCAATATTCATATTCGCCGAGGTCCACACAAAACCCGTAGTCAGTTCGTCAGATCCGAAAATCATGTTGAGGTTTTCACTGACGAACCTGACTGCAAGTAATATATATTAAGTTATAGAGTTCCTATTTAATAACAGCAATTAAGTATCGCTTACCAATTTTTCTTTAACGTTCGCATCATTTTTATACTCTAGATGAAATCATATAGGGTATTATAAGTTTAATCCAGCCCAAAAGTTTGTAACGCATAGAACCAAGCCTCGGACGAAAAAAAGTTGTATATTATTTTTTGTTTATTTGTAGCCAAAAACCTCAAATCCGCTTGACGTCTGTCCGTCTGTCGGTTAGCACGATAACTCAAGAACGCCTTCACCTAGGATCTTGATATTTTGAATCTGGATGTTTGGCTGAATTTGTAAGGCTAAGTTCGTTAACGGGCAAAATCGTCCTACTCCTTCGGGTAGCTGCCATACAAAATGTCCTTAAAACACATGTTTAAGAATATTGGTCGATAACTTCAGAAGGGTTTAAGCTACGTCTTTGAAATTTTGTATGTGTTATTTTTCCAATAGTTGGAGCTAAATATATGATTATGAAGAAAATCATATTAGTCCTTCGTGTAGCTGCCATACAAATACCCTGTCAAATAATTTACGGAACTTTATATAACTCAAGTAATCTTTTAGCTATGAATTGGAAATTTTGTATAAATCAGTTTTGAATAAAAATGAAGTTCGAGTTTACTAATCAGCGAAATCCGTTTACTCCTTCTGGTAGCTGCCATACAAAATGTCCTTAAGACACGTGTTCAACAATATTTTTCGATAACTTTTGAACGCTTCAAGCTACGAATTTGAAATTTTGTACACGTTCATTTTTGAATGGTTCCAAGGAAAAGGATAAATATGTAAGAAATCGAGTGAGTCCTTCCTGCACCTCCCATGTGAAAGTCCTTCAAAAAGGACAATTTTTTTCGATGACTTACCCAGTTCAAGATATGAAATTAAACACTGAATATTGTGTTTTAGTTTGGAGTAGCAATCTAATGGTAGTCCTTAATAAAGGACAAACAACATGCACACACGTAATTCTACTTTATCCCCAACTACAATATAAATCGGAGTTCAGTATTCATCTAGTTTAATTTATTTTCGAACTTCAGTATGGCGTCATTTGAAGTGAACGGAAATGAGGGCAAGTTATCAGTCTCGAAAATAATGTTTTCCTTTTTCATCATTTCGACTGTTCTTCGCAACAATCCGAACTCGTCCTACGCTCTTCTCCGCGTTGATTACTCGTAAGACACTCTTCTATTGTTACACTCAGTATTTTAAGTTTATGTTTAAAGGTTTTTAGTACAATACAGTGGATGCCGCTTATTGTAATCGCGGATAATGTTATAAGCCGCATTTTCTTATCAAAACAGTTGGGTTCCATTTTCCACAAACAGAATTCATCGCTTATTTTTTTCTTCGTTTATTGTTATCACCCGGTTAATGTTATTGTTTTGGCGATGATTACAATAGGCGGCAACTACAACTGTATATCAAATGTCCGAAAGCAGTCAAGTGTTAAAATAATACCTAAAACACCTAGTATTGTGGGTGTTTGAGAAGATTAGTCGTAAACAGGGGTGTACGATACAAAATTAAAATAAGAAGGGAATGAAAAAAATTAATATTCATATTTACTTACGGTTTTGGAATTTCACTTATTTAATTTAATTGTTGATAATTCACCTTATTGTAACTTACGCGGCAAACGTCCGATCACTTTCAATTTCCTGAAAAAACAATAGAAAAATATGTGCACGCACGGTGCAGAATGTCACATTCCGATTTCTATCCGAAATTTCAGACATTTCGGATCCTTTGTGGCGCAACGCATTCGATACAAAATGTGCATCCGAATTCGTACCGATATCATCATTCGATGTCGTACCCATCATAATTCCAATTTCTAATCGAAATCCTTCAGACTAGTCGGATTTTTAATACCGTTTCGAATTCGGTACGAAATAGGCGTCCGAATTCTTTCCGACTATTCGGACATCAGACAATTCTACACTATTTGCTTGCTGGGACACTATTGGCTGGCTGATATGATCAAGTGTGAGTCGAGCGACTTAATCGACGCCTGACTATCTGTTAGGATGACGACGGGTTTGTTCCGCATTGCACAAGCTTCTAGAATAAGAAAATATCACTAATTGAATTTAGCATAAGCAAGTGCTAAGCTTGTTTGCTTCATACTTATCATTATCAAGCAATGGAATGTGGTTTGTACTTGATATAACCATCAAAAAAGTAAAAATCTGCGAACAGTCTGAGCGTAACTTATTATTTGTTGGTTAGAAGCCCATAGGCGCGCCGTTGTGGGGGCCAGGAGGAGCCGGGACCCCCCCAGGCTCCGGCTTAGACCCTCCCAGAAAAATAATTCTGGCCCCTTCCAGAAAAGTAATTCCTTCCTATCCGCAAACTTTTTGTTGCCGATTGTTTTTTGTCAAATGTTTTTTAACAATACAAACAATATAAAAGAATCTTTTAAATTGAACGAAGCATATCTCAACTGACTTTAGAAAATAACAAGACATTTTTGAATTTTACAATCATTGTTCTTTTGATCTGACGAGAGCTTTACAAGGTTTTTTCAATTTAGCAAAATAAATTGGAAATTGTTTTTGAAAACAACAAGATTCTCATGGAAAAAATTTGGAGTTTTACGAAATTGTAACAAGATTTTCTTCAAGTTTACAAACGTTTTTGAATGTAACCAGCTTTTTTTGAGAATATTTTTGAATTTTACGAGAACTTTAGAAGATGTTTTCAATTTAACAAAGTTGAAATTGGTTTTAAACATAACGACATTTGCATCATTGGATTTCGGAACAATTTTTTGTAACTGAAGTCCTACCAGTATATTATTCACTTTGAATTATTACTTTGATGGTATTGAAATCGGAAAACTTTTGGTTATACGCTTAAATACATATATAATATTATAAATATAATAGTAATCATAAATAATAACGTTAAGTGAGAATTGAGAAAACAACGAAAACAATAGAAAATAAGCTAGGAATGTAAATATTATATAAATACAATTTTTTTTATCGAAATTGAAGAAAACATCTTACGAATACAAAAAAAGCTTCTGCATATCCATCAAAATCTTCAAATCTTCGGGAACGATAAAAATTTGAATTGAAGAAAAATCTTCAAATCTGGCATCGCTGCTACTACTCAGGATATATTCTCGAATCTAGCAATCACATTGCATTCAATTTTAAGGACTCTTTTTTAGTTGGTACTCGAAACTAAAAGACGGTGAGTTCCGTAAATTGTACCGTATGGCTGCTACTCGAAGGAGGACTCATAGGAACAGGGCCACCCTAACCACAGGGCTAAATGGGCTATAGCCCTGGAGCGCAAGCCTTTTGGGAGCGGCAATTTTTATTGATGTTATGTTTTAATTTTTTTTAGAAAATACTGACCACAAGAGCGCAGAAATGGAAGATTGTATTTTCAAACTATTATTTTATTTAGATATCAATTTGGAAGATTGTAGAGGGCAATCTTATGATAATGCTTCTAATATGTCGGGTATATATAGCGGACTTCAAGCGAGCATTGAAACTATAAAAATCTTGCCATTTACGTATCCTGTGCAGCACATTCTTTAAATTTAATTGGAGAATCAGCGGCGGAATGCTACGTACAAGCAACTAAATTATTTTTATTTCTTTAAAGTCTATACAATTTCTTTGCCGCGTCAACATCAAGATGGGAAATTTTGAAAGATACGCTAGCATTAAAAAAACAAAGTGCCCAAAAAATTAAGCGACACTCGTTGGTCAGCAAGAGCTGATTCAGTGAAGGCAACTCTTTCAAATTTTAAAAATACTTTGAATAAAATTTTCGAATGTAATGTCCAAAAGCCTGCAACAAAATTTGAAGATGAGGGGTTGTTAAATGAGTTCAACTCACTGGAAACTGCTATTAAGGTAGCATTTTGGAGCGAAATATTAGAAACCATAGATAAAACTAATATATCACTTCAAAAAGTTGATACTACAATTGAAAGCATTATTTGATTATACGCTTCTTTAGAAACGAAACGAAAAGAAACGAAATATAGAATCATTTAACCTTTACAAATCCGAAGCTACAAAATTGTCTAATTCTGAAACTTTTATATTTTGTATTTGCCGCTTCCACTAACCATCAAAATTATATTTTCTAATGACGAGGGGCGCATTATTTTTAGTAGCCCACGGGCGCCGAATATCTTAGGACGGCAGTGCATAGGAACTATTTCAAATTTTTTTCCTTCAACTGCAGCTAGTGGAAAAACAATGTATAAAACCTTTTAAAGTCACAACCTAAGACTAATCATTCGTTGTTTATACGAACATCTAATTTGTAAGCACAAAACGGACGAAAATGTATGAAAAGTATGTGTGCCTTTCGGAAGAAGTCGTATGTTCTGAGCCATTCGGCCCCTGGCCCTTGCCAGATTTTAGGCCACGGCACGCCTATGTAGAAGCCCTGAACGTGTTTAATGCTGAGATGCGTTGCACTTTACTATGCGACTGACCACCTAAAAAAAATAAATAAATCCTTAATTATTATTTATTTGATTAATCTTTGGGTTGTCATTCGCATAGTAACCTACACCCCATCTCGGCATTAAACGCATTCTGAACTTCTACCCAAAAATAATAAAGTTGCGTCCCGACAGGTGGCATATTTTGGCTATTTACGTATTTTTTTCAATAGAAATAAAAGCGAATTCGATCTCGTTAGGCCCAAAAGATTTTCGGACTCGAAAAAAGAAAAAAAAATGTTTAGTCCGTCTTTATTACATAAAAATGCAATATTTTTGGAATCATAATTTTACTTTATTTATTAACTTAACTTAACTTATGCAACTTTTGTAGGCAATAATATGACAAATAAAAAAATAAAATTAAACTGACATTTTTATAATGGGGTTTTCTGAGAAAAACTACATTGATCACAGAATTTTAGGGTTGAAGTAGCAAAAATTTGTGTTTTGAAGTAAATATCTCAAGATCGGGCGCAGTTCCAATTTAAGCTGTTACATGAAATGAAAGGTAATTCGATTCCCTAAAAAACAAGCTATAACACTTTGAAACCTGATTATTAGTTTTTAAGATATAACGTTTTAAGTGAGTGAGATTATAGGTCCGAAACACTTTTCTTGACTACCCTGTATCCATTGGCGGATATAGGGGGGTGGGGGGGGCGAGCCTCAAGGGTGAGTGACAAGATAACATATTGCGTAGGTAATAGGGTCATTCCATCAAGAACCGCCAAGAATGACGAAATTTGTGACCTTACCATCTCCGATTGTTTTGAAAATTTTTGTACTTTAAGAACTAGTGAAAAAAATAATTGAAATTCAATTTTTTGTTTCTATCTCATTTTTTTTGTTAGTTATAGTATATTAAAGTTTTCGCAAAAATTGTGTCCGAGTCCTCTTTGAATAATAAAATATGGCTTATTTTAAAGGGGAAGGTTGTCGCAATAAAAATTATCCTTGAAATTTTTTGGATAATGATTTTGTCCTTTATCCTTGAATATCTCAAAACGGGTTTTTTTTTATATTTTGTAGGTTATACTGTTTTTTAAAAAATATCAAAAAATTAACTTGGGATCTCAATGGGATCGGGGTCAAAAAAATTGAAGAACATTATAGTGGTTCTCAATTATTTTATAGAAAAAGGGTCATTTAATCAAGAACGAGTGTGACCTTATCATCGCCGATTCATTTGAAAATTTATGTACTCGAAGAATTAGTGAAAAAAAATATGATTTCAAGTTTTTGTTTCTATCTAATTTTTTTTGTTAGTTATAGTATGTTAAAGATTTCCCAAAAAAGATATCCGAGTCCTCTTTGAAAATTCATATCTCTGGTAATTTTTATCCTTGAATAATAAACTGGGCTTGTTTTAAAGATTGTTGTTGTTTTTGTTAGTTAAAAAATGAGATAGAAACACAAACTTAAATTTCAATTATTTTTTTCACTAGTTCTTCAATTACAAACATTTTCAAAAGAATCGGAAATGGTAAGGTCACTGTGGCGATTCTTGATGGAATGACCCATAATAAGATGAAAACAATATGATCCCGTTTTTGCTAAGTGTAGTCTATGTAGCTAAATTCACCCAGAACTTGATCAAACAAAATAGTCAAATCAAAAAAATTGAAATGAAAATTAAACTCCTTCGGTGTCGCAGTGGCTACGCGCGCCAAACCCACGCAGATTCGATTCTTACCTACAGCCAAGTGTTTTATTTAGAGTACGAGTAAGTAAGTAAGAAATAATATTAGAAGTAGAAATAAGTGTATCTTAAAGAGTGCTAATTATACAGAATATAGACTTTTTTAGAGAATATCCAGTGAATTTGCTGCTTTCGAAGTTGAAATTTACTGATTGCAAACTGAAATTTATTGACTGAAAATTGAAAATTACATTCAAATTGACTTTTACTTGCATATTTGCCTACTATCCAGCCCAATTATCAACTAGATCGCCAGTGAAAGTTTTGACCTTTGATTATAGTCAATGACTTGGAACCGCTTTGTTTTGAGACAAGTAGCGATTTTCTGCCGGTCAGAGAAAATGGTGTAACGGGAAATCTATTTGAATAATGATATAGATTTTCCGAAAAGCGAAACAAAATCTTAGTTAGTGATAATAATTGTTTTATGCAGTGAATTTTACCAGTTTTACTTGATATCCCGGTAGAATCCCTCGCCCGCAACAATATGTGAAGCACCTTACTGCCTTGAGGTATGGAGTGAGGATCCTCTTTCTGTGTGCATGGTATTTTACCACGAGCTTTAAGCGAAACCCCTGTTTTGTTACATGCACTAAAAGCAGGAAAACATACGATATCAGTTTTCCTACTTACTCGTATCTCACATGAAAACGCGTCTAAATAGGAAAGCGATGTGAACGAATGAGAAATGCTAGTATCTGGCCAAGACCTTCAGTTGAATTCGGAGGTTCGATTCGATAATTTGCATAGCATAGTGCACGTCCTTGTCCACAGCCCTGATATCCTACCACAATACGAAATTCACATTTACAACATCTAAAACCTAATTTAATGCCCACAAGCCACAGAGCACCAACAGCTTGGCACCTCTGGGCTCAAATTGTGCATTTAATTTCATTGTTTCCGGGGCGAAATGGTGCGCGAAATCAATGCAGCACAACAAATTCATTGGATAGGATACGTTCACATTACATTTTCCTTCTCAAACATAAAACGGACCGCAATTGGGAAAACACATTTTCCCGATTGTATGTATAAATGCAGAATGTGCGAGTGTGTGTTGTAGCGTAGATGTGAATTTTATTCAATACACGAGTAATCAGCATTTCAGGGAACAGGATGAGAAAGTTTCAAGTGGCTTAATGATGCGATTTAACAGCCATTTTCAGTTTAGTTACATTTACCACCTATTTAAATAGTACTTTAAAATCCTAAACGATTGTAATTAAAAACTTTATTAATGAATATTTCTAAGCATTATTAACAACCTGAAATTTCAGAACTATATAAATATTTAATTCCACATAATTTTCTACCATGTAAATTTATTTTCACGTTGAAGGCGCAGTCCTGATCGTATGGAAGCACTATACGCGGTTGCGGCAGGCAGAAATCCTCGTCTTTGATCCTCCACGTGGGCGCCTGCTGGAAATGCTTTTAGTCGTAAAGACCTGGGTCTTCCCGACTTTAGCAGCTAAGACTTACACGCATGTATTCAATCGTTCGCTGTGGTCATTATGATTGAGGTACCCAACTGAGTGTGTCTCCTGTGCTGTCCTCCTAATACCTCTCGCGCTCCTATGCGTCCTGTCCAGGGTCAAATCCAGGGGTGTCAGCGCTGTTCCGTGCCCAGAGACTAGTTGGTTGGGGCCCGCAAATCTCTTCCAATCGCTAACGGTGGCCTGCGGGGTAAAATTGGACACCCTTCGCAGTACCCTTACCTTATCTTGACATGCCGGCAATGTTAAGATGGACCAACTCCTTCCGAGCATACTCGTGGGACCAAAAATGAACCTAAACTTAGACAAAAAAAACAAAAACAAAACCGAAACCATAACTGCTCAGCTTGACATCGGTACTTCGTCCGAGGACGAACTTCTTGCCTCCAGTCAGGAGACAACTATCAGACCAGGCAACGCAGCGCGTGGGAGTACAAGTCAGAGTACACCCGTGCAGCCTCAACCATCAACATCCGGTCTACAACATCAGAAGGAGAATGCCAGCCATTGCATTCGGAAGCAGGTCAAAAAGAGGAAGTGCGTCGGGGTCGCAAGGAAATGTCGGTACTTGAAGGCTCTTTTCATTTTAAGAAAGATTGCTAAAAATGAGGAAGCGGGTACTGTAAACGAGCGCGATGCGGCGGACAAAGCTTTCTACCTGGCGATTGTAGAGGAGCACAACAAACGCCTAAGAGAGGAACCACCGAAAGAACGGGAATCTAGGAAGCGTAACAGATTCCAGGATAAGGTTGATCATGCTACTAGGAGAAGCAATATTCCCAATCCTAGAACACTTCATAACGTACGTGGTGTACGTGGTGGAAACGCACTTCCAACAACAGCCAGCCAACCAGCACCGATTCCAAACCCTAGCTCAATTTAATTCCTCTAGACCAATTATGGTTGGTTGGTTGGACCAATCATAACCAGGTATTTCATATAAATTTCCAGATCAAAAAAGACTATGAAATATTTTTTTCAACCCGGCAAAAGTTACGATTTTGTTGTTGTTCTGAGAAGTGAAAAGTTGGAAAGTTTCAAAACTTCACAGTGACAACTGCAAAACTAAAGTTAAAAAAATCATACTGAAGTCACGATCGGCTTTAATACCATGGATATACTGCTTGTATACAAATTACTTTATTTAAATCATGATATGTGATACAAGATGGCATGATACACAGCCCATACATGTTATACTTTGACATTTAGCTGTCAAAAACAACATTTTTAATTTCAAGCGTCTATCAAATAGTATTGTGCGTATATTTAACGCAGCAAAAAAATTTAACGGAACTTTTAATTAATCTGGGAGAGTTAAGAGTGCATTCCGAAATTTTCGCAGTGAAGAAAAAAATGCTTCGACTGCTAGCTCTTCGTGCCAAACGTCGCAGTATGATGTTCGGGCGAAAAGCACTTTCATTGCTAATAAAGAAATGTAGAAACCAGACCATCACATTGCACACAAAAATGAAAACACGCTCAAACAATTTTAACTGACGGATGGATATAAAAATCCACAACTGTCATTCATTGGAATTTCAGTCGATTTCAGTGTTAGATGGCGCTGATGGCAGTTAAAAGAAGGCTATATCAGCTAAACTCATCGATTTTATATACAAGGAAAGAGGTTGGATATTATGTAGATATCAGCTCGTTGACGTACTATATGCTTATTATTGGGTGATATACTGGTGATATTGACGATATTATAATTTGTAGCTGTGTATCCAAGGTATAAGCCAAGCGTATGATACTCTAGATGAAATACTGAACTCCGATTGTAGTTGGTGTTTAAGTAGAATAAGGAGTGCGCATATAGTTTTTCCAAATAGCCTTCTGGTTACTCTTTAGGTTGTCAGTCGCATACTAATCTACACCGGATCTCAGTATTAAACGCGTTTCAGACTTATACCCCAAAAATTTTAAAGTTGTGCCCAGACCGTTGGTAGATTTTTTATTTATTTACTCACATTTTTTTCAATTTCAATAAAGAAAACATCAGATAAACATAGACATAGCCTTTTACGGGTTGAATATCAAAAAATTCTAAAACCGATTTTTCGGCGATTATATAGAACGCCCCAAAGTAAAAAGAATTCAATAACTCATCAGACGTACCTAAGTGGTATGTCGGAGTTCATAAAAACTTACACAATCACTTTATACCCTCTTAAGGGTTGAATATCGCAAAATCATGAAATTAATTTTTAGATCATTATAGCCCATAGAATTAAAAGCGAATTCGATCTTATTAAACCTTAAAGATTTGCCGGAATTCATGAAAACTGGAACAATGCCTTACACGGAAAATGTCAAAAATGCTTGAATCGGTTTTTCCCCCGATTATATTTAAAGCCTTCAGAAGTGAAAGTGAATTCAATATTCCATTAGACCTAAGAAATATATCGAAATTTGTGAAAATGTACACAACCTGCACATAAATTATATAAGAAATTTAAATCAACTGAGCATTATAAAACGTTTGCCTATTTTAGATCACTTGCTAAAGGGGAAATTAAACTATGCCACGAACGTTATATTGAAAAGATTGAGCTTAATATTAAAAAAGATATGAAGTTCTTTCACTCGTATTCTAAAAGTCTAAAACTGAATAATAATTTACCCCAGAATATGCACTTAAATGATTCTATAGCTACAACTCCGAAGCACTGCTGCAACCTGTTTGCGCAGTATTTTGAGAGTAATTATAGTAACAA
Organism: Beris morrisii; assembly: GCA_951812415.1. Taxonomy (NCBI): domain Eukaryota; kingdom Metazoa; phylum Arthropoda; class Insecta; order Diptera; family Stratiomyidae; genus Beris; species Beris morrisii. Next base: position 49,428,888 of record OX638313.1, on the reverse strand, counting down.
TAGCAATATCCCATATGATACTAGCACAACCCAAACATCTTCTGCTATCGAATTGCCATATATTGCAACTGAATCAGTCAAGAAAATTCTTGATAATTTGGACCTCAGTAAGAAACCTGGACCTGATGGAATACCAAATATGTTTTATAAAAATTGCTCTGATGCTTTAAGTGAGCCTCTATCTCTGATCTTCAATAAATCATTGCAGGAAGAAACATTTCCTCAATTGTTCAAACGGTCCTTTACGGTTCCAATTTTCAAAAGCGGGAATGCAGAAGACGTACAGAACTATAGACCGATTTCAATATTAAATTCATTATCCCTTATCTTTGAGCGAGTGGTCTATATTTCATTAATCCCATTTATAACTCCTTTTATCTCAGAAAACCAAGTCTCAGCAAGTAGATGTTATATTCACTGACTTCCAGAAAGCGTTCGATAAAATTCAACATAATATAATTCTCAGAAATATGAAGATATTTGTGATGGACGACAGCCTTGTGACCTGGTTCGGTTCATACTTAACTAATCGCGCTCAAAATGTTGTAGTCAATGGTGTTATGTCCAGAGATATTCTACCTAAATCAGGTATCCCACAAGGGTCCATTCTCGGTCCTATCATTTTCTCCATTTTTATAAATGACGTTTCAAAGCAACTTACAACGCCCTCTCTTCTCTTTGCGGATGATTTGAAGCTCTATTCAGCCATTTCTAATGTAAGAGATTGCGTGAATTTACAGAGAAACATTGATCTTCTCATTTGCTGGTGCGATGATAATATGTTGCAATTAAATGTTAATAAACGTTCGGTTATGTCCTTCTCCAGAAAGCGAGAGACCATTTATTTTGATTACAGACTAGATGGAATTGATCTGTCACGAACCTATGAGAAAAAGGATTTAGGTATTATTTATGATCCCAAGCTTACTTTTAGTTCACATTTTTCGCACCTTACTTCTCGAGCTAGTCGGATGTTGGGTTTCATATTTAGGTGTAGTAAAAAATTCAAGAAGTCGGAAACTCTTAAATATCTATATGTAATACTTGTTCGCAGCATACTAGAATACGGAAGTGTGATATGGAATCCAATATACCAAGTTCATCGAGATACGTTAGAGAAAGTTCAAAAGCTGTTCACTCGACTTTTATATTTTAAGTTCAAACTTGAGCCAAGTGACTACCCGGTTAGACTACAACATTTACGTATGTTATGTCTCCATCACAGAAGATTGTTGACTGACGAGCTTTTTTTGCACAAAATCGCATCCTTTAAAATAGTTTCACCAATTTTGTTATCCAAACTGAATATATTTATTCGATACAGAGGTAACCGACATGAAACCAATATAGTTTTCCGTATCCCAAACCATAACACGGATATTATTTTTAAATCTCCCATTATCCGCATTCAGCATACTCATAATGAATATTTTGGTAGTATCGATATTCTACGTTTCGATATTGTGGACCTTCGTTCGCAGGTTCTAACAGCTCTTTTGTAGTGCCATTATCGTCGAATCTCTCTTCCCTCTCAATGTCATTTTCCCATGTTTTATTACTATTGTTATTTTTACTTTTTGCCTCTTTTTAGTTTTTAGTTTTTAGTTTTCATTTAATTTTTTTTTTGTTTTCATATTTCATTTTTTTTTTTTTGAATATTCTTTCTTTTTACTGCTTATCTTTTTCTCAATTATTAAATATAAATCAATTTCTATAATAGGTTTTATTTGGTTCGTTAAAAACTGTAAACCTCTGTTTCAATAGAAATAAATAAATAAACCACTTTACAGCCCCTTAGGGGTTGGACGTTGAAATATTGTATATAAGGAGCACGTAGAAGTAAAATTAATTTGATAACTCGACATGCTTAGAAGATATAACGAAATTTGTGATAATGTGGAAGAAGCCCTTTTCGCTGAAATTTTTTTTAACTCCGCCTTGTACGGCAAGAAATATCTTCACTTTGTTCGCTTTAATTACTTCTGTGGTACATCTACATATACGTACTAAGTTTTAACTTTCTAGCATAAGCCGTTCATGATATATAAAAACCACCTCCCACTATGTACGTTGCATCCCAAATTAAAATTTTTATTTTTCTAGAATGCTTCTGTACTGACTATGTATGGTCGCAAATTTTTAGCCATCTACTCTTCACATTTTATGAGAAATAAAGATCAGAACTTTTTCTTTCCAATCCCTCCCATCATCACCTCCTACACCTCCACCACCAAATTTCTTTTCTCTGATAGAGATTTATTGTTCCTAACTTCTGTAAAATTTACAAGGTTTTTGAGATATGAAAATTACATTTTTTGAAAAAGGACTAACCCCCTCCTCTCTCGTGCTCACGCTCCCCCTCAAAAATGTTATATTTCTTCACTTCACATATATACAGTAGCTAAATTTTATTTTCCTGGTACAATTGATTCGGAAAATATTGTAATCCAAAGTTTTTTTTACCCCTTACCCCTCACACCTCACCACTACCTTCAAATTTTAATCCTTGTCTAGGCTATTAGGATTCCTTAAGACAACCACGAAATTTTAACCTTCTAACGTCAACCGCTTAGGAGATATGGATTTTCGAATATTTCAATTCCTGCTTTCGAGCATTTCGGACCCATTGTTTTCCCCCACTCCCACTCCCACACCCTTCAATCCCTATGGACCATTTTCTTGCAAATGTTTCCTAGCGTAAGCGGTTCCTGAGATCTAGAAACAGAAATTTTTTGTCTAAACCAAAAATTGTCCCACCCCTTCGGATAGCTGCCATACAAAAAGTCTTAAAACACGTGTTCAAGAATATTGGCTAAGAACTTCAGAACGCCATAAGTTAAGACTTTAAAGTTTTGTTTACGTTCGTTTTCCAATAATTGCAGTTAAAGGTAAGAATATGAGAAAGTTACAATAAGTCCTTCAAGTAGCTGCCATACAAAAATCCTTTAAAAATGTCCTCACTCAATTTACGGAACTCACTTAAACTCCAGAAATCGTTTAGCGACAGTCAGTAAAATTCATTTCCTGCTTCCGGTAGCTGCCATACAAAAAGTCCTTAAATCACGTGTCCAAGAATATTGGCCGCTAACTTCAGAACGGTTTCTGCTACTACGTTGAAATTTTGTACATGTTGATTAACCAAATTTTTTTTATTAATTTTCCCTGGTTCCATATATGAAGTTGACACTGAAGGTGTTGTCTTTTACTTTCGAGTAGCATCGTGACGAGAGTTCTCAATAAAGGACAAACTACATGCGCATCCTTATTCCGCTTTTTTCCCACCTTTCTCTACATACCACTATTTTTAAGTTTTGAAGGGGTTTATTAGGTTCACTTTCCATATAAATTCCAAATTCGTATCTTTAACAGATGATTTGAGAAATGATTTGCTTTACTTTAATTCAGCACACTCACCTTGTACACATAAATACAGGATGCGCCATCTTTTATGTCGGTATGTAAACATTGAATAACTTTGACATTTTTCAACAGATTGACTTGATTGAACAAGTATTGGAAACGTCAATTCAGAAGAATATTGCCGACAGACCGTCCACGTCGCTTGGAATATGGCCAAACAGTCGCTTGAATGGTTCACACCCGATTTTTGGAAGCAAATTTTGATGACTGACGAGGCCCATTTCACACTCTTTGGCGGCGTTAATAAGCAAAATTGCCGCATTTGGGGAACGGAGAATCCACACGAGATCCATGAAACGCCATTGCATGATCAAAAAGTGACTGTTTGGGCCGGCGTTTGCGCCAAAACCATCATTGGGCCATTTTTCCCGACAAAACGAAACAGTCAATGGAAAACGATATCGGTGGATGTTAGCTCATTATATCTGCCCGCAAATACGTGAAAAAGGTCTGGAAGGTTACTGGTTTCAACAAGACGGTGCGCCATGCCATGCAAATGAAACAATTCAGTTTCTGCAATGAAAATTCCCTGGACGTCTGATGTCGAAAAGAGGCGACATTGACTGGTCACCGAGATCACCAGATTTGACTCCTCCGGACTTCTTTTTATGAGGTTATTTGAAAAGCAAAGTGTACGCCAGCAAGCCTCTGACCATTGACGAGCTCAAAGCAAACATTCGTGCTGAAATCATCGCTATACTGCACGAGATGCTCGAAAAAGTAATGGAAAACGTAGCAAAAAGGGCTCATTTTGATGTGGCCAATAGAGGCAGCCACTTGATTGACGTTGTATTCAAAAACTAATCCAAATAAATTCTAAAGGACCAAATTGCATAAAAATATCTCACATATAAAAATCAGTTGTTTTTTTTCAAAGTTATTCAATGTTTACATACCGATATAAAAGATGGCGCACCCTGTACACAAATCGATTCCGCCATTTCGCACGTTATCTCCCCTTCAAAACTTTATTTATGTAGCTTGTGGTATGGTCAAAATAAGTGGATTTAACTATGGCTGCGCAATCATATCTTCATAGCTCCATAGCTCCATAGCTCCATAGGTCCAAGTTTCAACTTCCTAGCATGAGCGGTGTCTGAGATATAAAAACCAAAATTTCCCGTCTTATACCGCTACCACTATAAAGTGGAGGATTTCTTGAAGTGGGTGGCAACTGCCGCTTTGCATTTTTTAAGACTACTAGTCCTTCGTTAAACGTGGGAATTCAAAATAGCAGGGTATACCCTACACAAACGCGTTTAAGTAGGCGAAATTAACGTGTTAAAAATTAGTGTTCAGATTAGGCAACTCGTTTACTTTTGACATTAAGATTCAGTTTCTGTACCATTATAGTTTCTTCCAAAGTTTTCTTCGATTTCCACAGAGGTCGCAGTACAAGTTTTCGCGTTGTAGCAACGCGTTTTCGTTAATGCATTCGGGAAGTGACTTCGTTTAACTCAATTTAAACGCGTTAATCTCGTAGTCTGGACATAGCATAACAGTTTTATTACGTTGATCACAGTACCATTACAGTACTGTCTTGTTATAGCCTTCTACAGCAAACTTTTTTTTCGTCAGTAGGAAAGGAGCAGTACCTTAAATATTAACTTTTACCATGAACACGAGAAAAATTTGTGGTAAGCAATGGTCAAAGCAGTTACTACAAAAATTAACACATGAGGTCCACAAGCTAAGACTTAGTTCGTCCATATTCATATGCACAATCCTGTATTGTACAGTGCAACGTTTCCTAAAAAGGTACCACATATTTTTAGTATACGAGTACATCATATGGGAATAGGCTGCATGTAATTTCGGGAGGTACATTTTCTCCATTTCAAGTTAATAGGAACGGAAATACATACTACCAGATGGCAATTTGAAACCTAAAGCACGTAAAGTCTGAGGCGTGTACTCATTTATCACTGACAATGTTTATACAGGTTTTGCAAATACAAACTAGAAATCCTGTTTTGGGGGCATACGATGGACAGGATCTTCAGCTTATAGGATTACACAACAATTTCGTAGTCTGTCTCGTTCACTTTAGTATTCTATGCAATATACTAACATAGTATATTTGCAGTATGTCAAAGACCCACTGCATAGTCAGTTAGACGTTAGATGCTACCTACGTACAGACACGGATGGTTCATTAAGTAGTCATAGTTGCACATAGATTTGGACAGTTTCTCTGTTTGTACGTACACAATCTTTGAGTACATAAAGTTCCTCAAACGTGCGGAAATTTGCTTGCCAATACTTAGTAAGTAGTTAGTCTACATAATGATACCCAAAAACACAGACCAGAAGTTGCTAAACCTATACGCACTGTTTGCTGGTAAGGGAAAAGCCGATTTTTGCATGTATTTCACCAGTAATTGTATTCGAGATGAAATTGAATTTCGATTCGTTGTAGTTGAGTTTGAAGCAGATTCGGAACATTTAATAATGTAACCACCACAAATATTTCACTTTAGTTCTCAATGTATACAAACTTCTGCGGTGGATGACAGTGACAGCGTATCACACATCCCAGGTTACGTTGAGACGAGTGAAGTAACTAAACCAGAGGAGAACATAATAAGAAAACTCTACGTATCCATTGTGGTTTCTGCGTATAAACCACAATGTGATTGTTACACAGGTTACCCAAATTTTAGTTTTACTCATGAAGAGATAAGGAAAGTATTGTCATCTCGAAGTTCTGGAAGATCGTCCATTAAGATTTTGCCCAGGAACCGTGTACCAGTGTGGTTTCTACACTATCTAGTCACTAGTTACGATCTGAGCAGAAATAAAAGCCAAAACCCCAAATTATTAGGCATTTGTAAGTTAAATTTCCTAAAAACAAATATGAGTAGTCCTAATAGCCTGTCCAGCCCGAAGACTTAAAGCTTCCTTACAAACAAATGTACTGAAGGTGAGTCGAAAGTACTATCACTTTTCAGACAAAATATTAATCGAAAGTACGTACTGTTGGGCCGAAAATACTTCGAGACCGTCCACATTTTCAACAATTTTACTTTATTATTTTTTTAATAATAAAGTGTTGTGATCGGCCTGAAATACCAAAAAAATTTTCTAACCTGAAATGTTGTATTTTCACGTTTTAGAACTAGTCAACTCCAAAAAAGCAAAAAAAAAATATACGTCTGTCCACCGCCTGCCGTCCGCAAAAATTTGGTTTCTAGATCTCAGGAACCGTTTATGCTAGGAGGCTGAAAAACTTTCGATTACAATATCTTCTGACTCAATTATACCAGGAAGATAAAGTTGGGTTTCTGTATATAGAATTACAAGTGAAGATGTTAAATTTTTGAGCTGCTAATACACCCTAGTGGTGAGAGGGGGTGAAATTGAAAAAAATACGATTTTTATTTCTCGAAAACCGCAAAGAATAGAAAACTAAAAATTGGCGACTGCATGCTTTATATTATAGGGACAGAAAAATAAAGTTTTTGAAAGAGGTATCTGAAAGACGGCTTACGCTAGAAAGTTGACACTTAGTATTTATATATAGATGTGCTACTAGAGTAATTAAAGCAGGAAAAAAGTTCAGATTTTCATTGCTGTACAAAGGTAAAGAATAACCAGGAGGCTATTTGGAACTGACGGCGGGGTAGGTGGAGCTGTTTTCTCTGGCATGCTTAACATTAGCAGCTCCTTCCGCCTTCCGGACTACTGTAGTGTCTAGCAGGCGGAGCTCATGGCGATCAAGGAAGCCTTGTCCTGGCTGAGGTGTAATGTAATATCTACTAGGGATATTAGCATTTTCACAGACAGCCAAGCGGCAATAAAATCCTTGGAATCGGCCTCGACAACATCAAAGTTTGCCGTAGAATGTCGATCATCTCTGAAGGAGATGGCTGAACAGTTCAATATTCGTCTGTGCTGGGTGCCAGGACACAGGGATATTCCAGGGAACTGCATGGCTGACGAACTCGCTCGGCGCGGTACCACCCTTCAGATTATGCCGGAACATCGGAATCTGGGTGTGCCTATCTCTACATGTAAACTACTGGGATTGGACTCAGTTGAGGAAACCAACTCAAGATGGGCAGACGGTATTACATGCCACACTGCAAGACAGATCTGGCTGAAGCTGGATCTAAAACGCTCTAAAAGGCTAACTTTGCTCAAAAGGGCGAGTATCAGCACCACAGTCGGTGTCCTGACCGGACACTGTCTTATAGGTCGGCATGCTGAAATACTCGGTCTCTTCTCAAACGACTTCTGTGGAAGCTGCCTGGATGAGGAGGAGGAGGAGACAGTCCTTCACCTTTTTTGTACCTGTCCAGCTCTATCCGCTAGAAGAAAAGCTAATCTTGGAGCTTACTTCTTCAACTGGCTTAGTGACCTTGCCGCAATGGAGGTCGCGAGAATCCAACGCTTCATTGCAAGCTCTAAATGGCTTCACGAGTAGGACCGGATTCGATGATCCTGTGGTAACACAACGGACCTTTTTGTTAGGTCTAAGTGTGTCCGTGTTCTTTACTTGCAGCCACGCATACCTACCTACCTATGGGGTGGTCTTTCATATCTGAGAGACGGCTTACACTAGAAAGTTGAAGCTTAGTATTTATAGATAGGTGTGCTACTAAAGTATATAAAGCAAGAAAAAAGTTCAGATCTTCATTGGCGCTATTTGGAACGTTATTTTTTAGGTTGTCAGTCGCATAGCAACCTACACCGCATCTCATTAATCATTAAATGCGTTCCGGACTTCATAAGAAATAAATAAAATAATCAAGTTGTCAATCCATAATGAAAACATTTTGATTTTTATTTCTCGAAAATCGCAAAAGATAGAAAGCTAAAAATGGCATCTATATAGAGCTACTATAGAGACATCCCAGAAAAATAAAATTTTTCATAGCAGTAGCAAGGTACAGGGGGGGGGGGTTATTTCCATATCTCAGAAACGGCTTATGCTAGAAAGGCTAAACTTAAAACCTATATGTAGATTTACTACTATATTGTGCAATTATAAAAAAAAAATTTCAATTTTGCGTGGGAAGAGCGGCGTGCAGGGGGGAAAGGGGTGAAAAACTTTAGATTACGATATCTCACTAACCAATTACGCTAGAAAAATTAAATTCGGTATATGCATATGTACAAATGGAGTTTGATAAAAGTAAAATTTTTAAAGGGGGTGGTGTGGGCATGAAAGTGGTGGGATAAGTATTTTTATTAAAAATCTCGTATCTTATCTTAAGAACGTTTCAAGATAGCTGCTTAAAATTTTTATGGGACGTAGGACTAATATAGACCCCTAATAGGGAAATGGGCGAAAAAGAAAAATGTTGCCCTTTTTATATCTCGAGAACCCATAATGCTGAAACTTAACATTTAGATAGAGAATAGCGGCATGTTGGAAAAATATAATTTTTTATAGGGGTAGTATCGTACGGGGGTGGGGGATGTTTTCATATCTATAGAACGCCTTATGCTAGAAAGAATAAACTTAGTGGGTGTATACTAGTATACTATACTAGTAAAGTAATTCAGTTAAAAAAAATTTCAAATACCCATTGTCGTACGGAAGGGGGAAAAATTATAAAAGAAATTGGGATGCATAATTAATATTTATTCTACGGATTCTTCACATAAATGCCAAGAAGATTTTTTGAAATTCGACCCCTAAGGGGGTGTAAAGGGGTTGTATACATTTTCATGAATTCTGCTATATCTCTCAGGTCTGATTAGATATCGAATATCTTTTCACTTTCGTGGGCCTGCATAATAATCGCCTAAAACCTGTTTTTAAGTATTTTCCTTTTTCAACCCCTAAGAGGGTATAAAAGGGTTGAACACATTTTCACAAATTCCGTCATATCTATTAGAAGTGATAAGAAATTGAATTGGATTTTACTTTCTCGCGCTGTCTTCATAATTATCTATTAACTCCTTTCCGGATTTTTGAATATTCAACCTCCAAGCGGGTGTAAGGAGGTTGCATATGTTTTCGAAAATTCCTACATATTGCATAAGGTGCTCGTACACGATCAATTTTTCAAGCAATTAATTGCCCGGCGACTATTGCCAAAACTAGTGGAGTGATTAATGGAGCAATACAGGGCAATATCATGCTAGTTGCGGCAATATTTCGGTAATGTGGCAATGTTTTCACAGATTGCTGGTATTGTTCGCCCTAATTGCTGTATTTCCACTAATTTTAAAAATTCCGAGCAATTGTCCTCGTGCGTTTGTCCTCGTGTGTTTTATGTTAAGTTTGCATTTTGTCAAGTTTCGTATTAAAAATTGCTTGGAGCAACGGAAAAACAATAACTTTTATTGACGCTGTTCGTTGTCGGAATTTTTTGTGGAATTCAAACATTTCCGACTATAAAAATCGGAACTTGAATGAATAATAATTAATGTATACGCAGCTGCTAAAATTTCGTCTTCAGTCATGACTGATTTATTGCATGCACTGAATTGTCCGTGTATGATCTCATTGCCAAATTTCTCAGTATTGTTCCATATCGCAAGTCACTGCTGAGCAACGAGTTGGCCACAAATTCATTCATATCGTCAATTGCTTATTTGCTGAATATTGCTGTATGTTTTCGTGACGTCAAAATTGTCTGGAATTGCTGCAAACTGAGCAATTTTAATCGCTCGTGTAAGAGCACCTTTAGATCTGATGAGATATCGAATTAATTTTTATTTCCTAAGGCTTCCTATATAATCGAAAAAAGTAAATTTCATTATTTTTATATATTCAATCCTAAGGGGTGTTCGCGGGTTGTATACTTTTCACAGCTTCGACATATTTCTTAGGTTTAATGAGATATTAGATCGCTTTTCACTTGCACAGACCTTTTTTTTCGCATACAAACCCATTTCTCAATTTTGGGATATTCAACCCCCAAGGGTTTGCATATATTTTCACAATTTTTACCTTCCATTAGTTCTTATGAAATATAAAATTTCACTATGTTTGAAATTTCAAAAACCAAAGGGGTGTGAAAGGTTTGCTTACGTTTTCACAAATTTTTAAAATCCCTAGTGTCTGATGAGATAACAAATTGCTTCTTATGAAATTAAAATAAAAATTGTTTCACAATTTTTTCGAAATTCAACCGCCAAGTGGATGTAATGGTTTTGTATACGTTTTAACAATTCGTTATATCTCTTAAGTCTGCAAAGGCAGCAAATTCGGTTTTACTTATATGCTTTTGGTGCATTAACATACCGAAATTGGAATAGTCTACACGGCCCTTTTCAATGTTTAATCGGCTTGTGATCCCATATACAGAAACCAAATTTTATCTTTCTGGTGTAATTGGTTCGGAAGATATTGTAATCCAAAGTTTTTCAAATACCACCCCCACACCCCACCACACCTTTAAAAAATTTTAGTCTTTGTCTAATCTCCAAGTATCCTAAAAGACAACCACAAAGTTTCAACCTTCTGACATGAATCGTTAAGGAGATATGGATTTTACAATGTTTCAATCCCGGCTCTCAAGCGTTTTGGACTCATTGTTTCCCCCCCACTCCCACACTCCTCCACCTTTATAGACCATTCTTTTGCAAATGGATCCACTATTATAGTTCTAAATAGGTTCCAACTTTCAGCCTCCTAGCATAAGTGGTTCCTGAGATCTAGAAACCAAAATTTTTCGTCTAAAAAACTTTCCCCTCAAACCCCCTCATACCCACATCACTACAAAAGATACCACTCGTAGGGGTTCACCCAATCTACCTACCATAAAAATTTTAACTTAATATATCAACGGGTTTGGGAGCTACTCGCCTTCAAACGATTTTGCCTACGGCGTACGGCGTACGACGTACGGCATACGGCGTCTACGGCGGGCAGACGGACATTTTTTTTTGCTTTTTTGGTGTTTACTAGTCCTAAAACGTGTAAATACAATATTTCAGGGTAGCAAATTGTTTTTAAATTTCAGGTCGATCACAAAACTTTATTATTAAAGATCAGAGAGTCGTCTTTACAGCTTTTTAGCTACATGTAAATGATTTCCAATATAAGAATATTTGAAGGAAAACGGTTAAAAAAAACCTTCAAACAATAGGTTACATGAACCACTGCATGTCCCTATTGGATTTCAGATTTAAAAAATTGCCAACAGTCTGGGCGTAACTTTATTTTTATGTGTAGAAGTCCGGAACGCGTTGAAAATATAATATATGAAAACTCTGCTTAAACTAAAGCCAATTTGATATCTCATCAAAAGAAAATTGTGAAATCGTATGCAACCCCCTTCCACCCACTTGCGGATTAAATGTCCAAAAATCCTGAAAGGTGTTTTTACATAAATAGAAAGAAAGCCCGAGCAAGTAAGAACCAAATCGATGTCTAATCACTCCTAAGAGATGTGACGGAATTCGTGAAAACATATTCAACCCTCTTTTAACCTCTAAGGGGTTGATAAGAAAAACATGTTGAAAATGAGTTTTAAACGATTATTGAACAAGCCCGTGGAATTAAATATTTATTCGATATATAATCAAACCGGAGGGATATGGCTAAATTTGTGAAAATGTATTCAGCCTCTTTACATCCCCTTAGGGGTAAAATTCAAAAAAATCCTGAAAACACTTTCTAGACATTTCTGTGAAAAATTTATCAAATAAAAATTAATTCAATATTAAAAGAGACCTAATAGATATGAGGATATTCGTAAAAATATATCTTCACTCATTACTTTTTTTGCCCCCCTTTCGAACGCCAATGGATATCTCAAATTTTTGCTTATTTATTGGCAATTACTTTCTGAAAAAACTGCAAAAACGCGACTATTTCATTGCGGATTTCAACTGTTAAATTTTCGAGAAACCGAATCGTTCACTCGTTTGCAATAATTTAAAATTGGGGAAATTGCAGTTCACTTTTCACCGGCGAGGGAGAATATAAATTTATTGAAATTTGGTTCAATATTTTCAACCGTGTAACAATGCCGAAAAAGAGTTATTTATTTATTTTCATGTTGTAGCCGGCATAACGTATTGGCACTCCACCTGTTTCCTAGAGGTACTATTTCCCCGCCCGAGTACTGAAACATGCAGATCTCCAAACAAACTTTTAAATTCGATTCCAATATTTATTCTTGAAATAATAAACTAAATGGAGAGTCAACTTTTTATTGAAAATTATACGCAATTATTACACTTGGCAAACACTATAATCTAAGCCTCGTTAATTGTACCGACACGGCAAAAACTAAGAACTTGTAAAATTACCCGTTAAAAATACCAAACTGTTACTGGATGATGGCAGTCGCAGATTCAAACTTTTAAACGTAAAATAAATTTTAAATAAATCTGCTCACTATACAAACTTAGCCAAAGTATATCAAAATGCATGACGAGATCTTATTAAATCCTGCTGACTATGGAATTTTTTGCCGGTATTATAACTACACAGAAAGTGGATCAGATTACTTACGATGGACTTATTTCATGGAAATTACCCCATCGGCGATTCGGAAATAAAATCAGATATAATCCAATTTGGATGAACATTTTTACATAATTCTGTTCACAGAATCAAAATTTTCGACGCTTGCGAATTTTTCCGAATATTAAATACTTGAGAAAAATTACTCGAGCTTTGGTAAGATGGTCGCAAGGTAAGGCGGACTAATGAATATTAATGGTTCCTTTACGACCAGGATCAAATGAATAATTTTGGCCAGAAATTCCGAAGAGATTTCATAATTTTATATATTTTTTTCTTTTCTCGAGCTGGCTCCTTGGATCATTAGAAATTCAAATTGGAAATATTTTAAGGACGAGAAACACAATTAAGAAACGAGTAAGTTATCCACTCGAAAGGATAGGAAAAAAGTTTTTAATTGACAGTGAGAAAAAAAAATGGAACAAATAAAATTTTAATTCAAATTGCACCTCAAGAAACGTGTATTCCTTGCGGACAATAAGACGTTGTTGGCACGGCAAGGTGTTTGATATGAATCGCAATTATACAGCATCGCGAATAACGAGTTTCGGAATAACCAAGTTCTTGGAGTCCTATTAAAGTTAATGTAAATTTTGCCCGAATCAGCAAATCCTATGTACATGTTAAGAATTATCTCATGCGGACAATAAAATAAATTGCAATCATTTATATACACCAACAGTCTGGGCGCAACTTTATTATTTTATGGGTAGAAGTCCAAAACGTGTTTAATGCTGAGAAGCGGTAAAAAAATAACGTTCCAAATAGCCTCCTGGTTATTCCTTGGGTTGTCAGTCGCATAGTAACCTACACCGCATCTCAGCATAAAACACGTTTCGGACTTCTACTCATAAAATAATAAAGTTGCGCCCAGACTGTTGCAGATTTTTTTATTTCTTTACGTATTTGTTTTTTCAATGGATGATTTAATAGAAGTGAAAGTGAATTCGATCTCATTAAACTTAAAGAAAAATCGGAATTTGTCAAAACTTAAACAAGGTAGGATAAAGAACCCAGTTGCGAGCCCTACGCCAGTTCCGAGCCACCATCTTTAATTACACGAATAGCTAAGAATTCATGACAGTTTTTCCTTCACTATCATTTGTGTGAAATATTTTCAATTGTTGTCAGAATTCGTAAAGAACACACGTGTTCCACAAAACGGCAAGTTCCTTATAGTTTTCGTTAAGAAACTTCAGTGACACCATAGTGCTTAAAACATTAGTTTTATATAATTGGTGTAAGTATTGTGACAATATGGAAAGTGTATGTTACAAATATTATTATGTAATTTATTAAGCATTGAAAATTTTATATTTAATTAGAATAATAAGGAGGCTCGGGACTGGTACTGTATTTCTGATAATTTCCATTTTCGAGCCGGGTGGCTCGCAACTGACATTTATGTATCTTTTTCATCGACCCTGTTGCGAGCTCCAAGTTCTGAGCCTCCTTTGAATTTTAAGACAATTTCCTTAAAAATACAATTTTAATTAAACATATAATTAAAAAAATATTCACTTGTTTTAGATATAAGGTAATTGAATATGCCAAAACCGAAATATACACAGGAGCAATTACAGGTTGCTTGAGATGAAATAAGGAAAGGGTCAACAATTCGTTCTGTAGCTAAGAAATATGGGATTCCGCGCGGTACAATACAAAACCGTTTGCATAATACGAGTAGAACGCATAAACCAATCAGTGGCCCTTCACCTATTTTAACTGATGAAGAAGAAGAGAAAATTGTCGACTGAATATTACAGTGTCATCTCAAAGGCTTCCCTAGAAGAAAAGAGGATATTCTATTTGCTGTAAAGGAATTTTTGGATGCCCTGCCTAGAGGAAATTCATTTAAAAATAATACCCTCGGGTATAAATGGTACAAGAGATTCCTCCAGCGACACCCTTCTTTGTCAGTTAGGACACCTGAAGCAATTACTGATGCCAGCTCGAAAGTTGTATATAGTATATTTAATTGCTATATAAATGTGATCTTAACATTTTTCATAATTATAGAACGTTGAAAACTTCAATATATCTGAAATGCCAATTATTTTTATGGGTGATTCAAATGTATCAGACATAACGTCGTTTCTTACGAAGCCTGATACTCCTGCGCGGTTAGCGATACGACCAACTGAAAAACAAAGTTTTATTATTTCATCAACACCTTTTTTTTTGTTAAAATGAAAAATATATTTAATTTTATTCAAAATCTCGGCTTCTTTAAATAATGTTAGGTACTATTTGCTATGAGAGCATGTGAGGCTCGGAACTGGCACATGATGGCTCGGAATAGGGATCAGAGCGGCTCGGAACTGGAACAAAGGCCATTTTAAACTTTTTATTGATTTTTTTTAAACTGTTATACCAATTTTTTGTTGAATAGGTATTATAACAAATAAGAATAAAATATTAAATCAGAACAGTAAAATATCAGATTGGTAACTGTATATTTTGATTTTTAACGATGACTCAAAGTTAACATTTGTCTTAAGGGGGCTCGGAACTGGGGTCTTTACCCTATTACTCCCCAGGGGGTTTAATATCAAAAACTACTTAAATCGGTTTATTCCCCGACTATATTCAAAGCATTTAAAAGTGAAAGTGAATTCAATATTTTATTAGACCTAAGAAAAATATCGGAATTCGTGAAAAAGTACATAACTTAGGGGTTAGATATCGAAGAATTTGGAAAAATGTTTCTAGCCGCTTATATTAAGAGCACGCAGAAGTAAAATTGATTTGATAGCTCGAGATATCTAAAAGATTTAACGACATTCGTGAAAATGTGGGAAAAAAACCCCTTTCACGGAAATTTTTTTTACTCCATCTTGGTACACAACTGAAAAACAAATTTTACTTAATTATTTTTTAATAATGAAGTATTGTGATCGACCCGAAATTTAAAAAAAAAGTGCTACTCTGAAATTTTGTATTTACACGTTTTAGGACTATTAAACACCAAGAAGCAAAAATATCCGTCTGTGCGTCGCAGACGCCGTACGCCGTACCCAAAATCGTTTGAAGGCGTGTAGCTCCCAAACCCGTTGATATATTAAGTTAAAATTTTTATGGTTCGATTGGGTGAACCCCTACGACTGGTATCTTTTGGAGGGGTGTGGGTGTGACGGGGATGAGGGGGGAGCGTTTAAGACGAACATTTTTGGTTTCTAGATCTCAGGAACCACTTATGCTAGGAGGCTGAAAGTTGGAACCAATGTAGAACTATAATAATGGACCCCTTTGCAAAAAAATGGTCGATAGAGGTGGAGGGGTGTGGGAGTGGGTCAAAAACAATAAGTCCGAAACGCTTGAAAGCCGGGATTGAAACAATGTGAAATCCATATCTCCTGAACGATTCATGTCAGAAGGTTGAACCTTTGTGGTTATCATTAAGGATACTTGGAGATTAGACAAGGGTTAAAATTTTTAAGGGGGGTGGTGGGGTGTGGTGGTGAGGAGTGAAAAACTTTGGATTACAATATCTTCCGAACCAATTACACCAGAAAGATAAAATTTGGTTTTTGTATACGGAATCACAAGTGGAGTCTACTGAATGAAAACTTTTTGAAGGGGGAGGTGGAGCACGAAAGAATTTTTCAAAAAATTTAATTTTTATATCTCAAAAACCGTACCAGATATGATGATGAAAATTTTACAGGAGCTGGAGTCAGTAGACCTCTAGTAGTTGGGGGTGTGGGTGTTGGGGGTGATGGTGAAAGGGGGTAGAAAAGAAAACATTCTGATTTTTATTTCTCGAAAACCATAATGAATAGAAAGCTCAAAATTTGCGACTATGTAGAGCCACTATAGAGGACACCCTAGAAAAAAAATGTTTGATTGGGGTAGCAAGATACAGGGGTGAGGGGTGGTTTTTTATATCTCAGAAACGGCTTAAGCTAGAAAGTTGAAACTTAATACATATACAAATGTAGATGTGCTACTAGAGTAATTAAAACTTAATGCTGAGATACACCTCACACCTCCACCTCGTAAAAACTGGCCACTTAAAGGTGTGCACCCACTCTACCCACAAAAAAATTTAATTGAATAGCTCAAAAGGTTTGGGAGATACGAGGCTTCAAACGATTTTGTGTACGGTATACGGCGTACAGACGGACAGATTTTTTTTTCATTTTTCGGTGAAACGTGCCAAAAAAATTTCAGGGCAACCATTTTTTTTTAAAAAATCGATCATAATATTGTATTAATAAAATAATAAAGTAAAAGCGGCCTTCTTTTCAGTATGATGTGAATTCCCAACTCTTTTGTCATTCAAAATTGTACGAACGTTACTGAAAGTGTCCTTTATATCAGGTACCTTAACGTTTTCGGAAACTTCTGTTTACAGAGTCAGACATGGGTTCCTTGTATTAAATTGTACATATTTATGTATACGGGAACAATCCCACTCTCACTCAGACTATGTAAATTGAGAAAGGTAGACAACCTTTGATATCAATTTCATATCTCCTCCTACCTGTACTGAGTTATCTAAATAATGCAGTTTGCTACATATTACTTTTATACTGATTTCTGTGGTTTCCAAGACCTTACCTGTACCCTTGTAACGTATAGTACCTGCTGCAACTCCCGTACAAACTATAATCAGAACTAAAGACAAAAAGCATAACCGGAAACAATAAAGTCTTGGCCCGGACGGAGCGAATGGGCAACATTTAAACAGCAGAGCAAAATATATCAACTCTTTGATTTATGTTTCAGGAAAAGTTCTAATTTATAGGTACTAGATACTAGCCAGCGTACAGATTTTATGATACTGTTGTTTGCTTCGGGCCTTAATTAATTTAAGAAAATAACTCGGTTATAAAGTTACTTCTGCTTGCTCCTTCATATAATTTCAAAATTTTATGCAAAGCCACAGATACCGATTATTTCCCAATTCGTATATTCGCTTTCTCCTCGGGGAGCCTCTATACCAAAATTGCTGCAATAAAAGTTTTAATTGGAATATTAACTAGGCAAATATCTACAGCTACAGATAAACCTGCACTGTACTGTGATATTTTATCGAATGGAAATTCGTATATGGTATACATATATAAATGGTGAACTAATAACAGGTAGTGCAAGTTATTCCAGGACATTTCACTGTCGTACACTAGCGCTTAAATTAGAAACGTTCCAAGAACGCATTATACTTGTCGGTGCCCACCCTTTTCGTGCTGGCATTATATTTGATTCTCGGCATAGAAAGGAATACAACATTTAGGTCAGACATTTTTAGTCTTAGAAATTAATAACACTTGCCCGATTTTGATTAGTTTAAAAATATAAAAACATCTGAAGATGTTCTAAAAATCCTAAAAAGAACAATTGAAAGAAATTTGGGTGCAAATCTAAAATGTTATTTTCTAAAAAATTCTTTTGAAATATAATTAGTATGTACCAAATTCCAATTTTCTAGTGAAAGCCGTTCCAACGATAAAAAAAAAATTAATATCAATAATTTTCAAGCCGTTAAAGATACTTCAAAAAATTGTTCACCATTGAAGTAAAAATAATTGAAGCTTTTAATTTTGCTTTTTTTTTATTTGTCCAACCGGATTGTCGATATATTATCCTTTTCATAACGTTCCAGACTAAAAATTCTTGTTCACGAAAAAATTGGGAGAAGTTTTCCGAGAGAAAGCGACAATGTGTCCAAAACGATCGAAAGCAGGGATCGAAACCATCTAAAATCCATATCTCCCAAACCATTTATACAACAAACTTGAAACTTGGGTGATTGTTTATAGGTATAGTAAGAGGGGTTGAAAAACATTAGATTACGATATCTCACGAAACAATTACACCAGAAAGATGAACTTTGGTTTATGTAAATAGTTAGACAAGTGCAGTTCGCTGAATATAACATTGTTGGGAGGTGGAGGGGGGTTAGTAAGCATGGTAAGACAGCAGATAAAACATTTTTGATGGTAAGGGTAAGCAAGAGTGACAAGAAATAAAGGTACCGTTTTAATATCGCGAAAACCGCTAACGATAGAAAGTTGAAACGTGGAATTCGGGTAGAGCTATGTAGTAGTTGTCATTCCAACAATATAATTTTTAAAAAGGCTAGTATGGTACACAGGGTATTAATCATATCTTTAGAATGACTTATGCTAGAAACTTGAAACTTGTTAGTATATGTAGACGTACTAGAAAAGTAATTAACATAATTAGTTTCACGTCTACGAGTGAATTTTTGTTTCAATGAATGACATTATATCGTGCACTACTCTCATTAGGATTGGTAACTGAATTTTGTTTAAAAGACGTTTACGTCATTTCCTAAATCTGTTTTATTTCTTCTCTTTGAATATTATTCAAATTCAAATTCAAATTTATTATCGAACCATATGATTACATGTACAATTTAGTGGTAATAATTTGTGATCAGGCTTGTGCCTCTACAACAATGGTGTGAAACTTAAACTAACTATGGCTGTTTTGAAATAATATTGATTAGATTGGCTTGAAGGAAAAATGGTTAAGAAAAACCTTCGGAGAACTAAACAAGGAATAAACAGCACAAAATAAAATGGTAAAAAAATAATTAAACTAAAAACTAAAGTTAAATTAAGTTAAACTAATATTAATATTACATGATAGGTCTGAATAAAAATGTAGGTTAGATAGAGATAATTAGAGGGTTATTTATAAATTGAAGTTTGTGAATAAAATTCTTGTATAAGTTTTCAAAGAAGTTAGCAGTTAAAGGTATATTAGATAATTCATGTAGTAAGCTAGTGGAGAAGTGCCATGGTTTGCCCATAATGATTTTACTTTGAATATTATTATATTTTTAAGTAGCAGTTTCTTTTCTGTTCTTATTTTTCTGATTAACTCCCTGTTCAGATTAACGCGTAAGAAATATTTTACAAACCCCTTTCAAAACATTAGAAATATTCATAAGTTCCAATCATATATGCAATCATCAAAAAGAAATACTAATTGATGTAAAACGATTTAATTATTTATGGATTACAAAGTACCAATTATTAAATCTAGATACTTAATCATGCTTAATTTAAATTAAGTTTCTTCTTCAAAATCTGAAAATCCGCTCCGACAATGTTCTTCTTTGTTCGCACCTAAATTGTATATTTGAATATCGTGCTTAAGTTTAACCCAAGCCCCAAAACTTTCTAACGCATTGAAGGAAGCCCGAAAAAATTTAATTTATATTATATTTTTAAGCCTAAATCAAGTTGGCCAGTCTGTCTGTTCATTACACGATACAAATACAGGAGGCCGAAAAAAATACCAACAACATTCTTCTTCGAAGGAACCAAAATTGTACCGATCCTACACTAACTATATGCTTCAATTAGGTTAGGTTAGGTGGCAGTGGCTGCTTAATAGCCTCACATAGACCCTCGAGGGTCCATAGCGATACCACATAAAAAGGAGACCCAATGTACCTAAGGTAGGTGCGCTTGCGTATCGATCTGTATTGAGAGTTCCTCGTTCAAATCAAAGGTCCCTGTTACCGTAGCAAAGTTTAGCAAGCCCTGCATGCTGCTACGCGAGACTTCTTCAAGGTTTGCGAAAAACGGTGCACCTAGAGCCTTCACCCGTCTCCTAGCAAGAGCCGGGCAGCTGCACAGGAGGTATTCTAGTGTTTCCCGTTCCGCGGAAAGTTTGCAGTTCCTGCAAATATCATTAGTGATTAGCCCCAATCTGTACGCGTGCGCCCCAATCAAGCAATGGCCGGTAAGAATACCGACTAAAGTTGCGCATTGCGCCCTTGGTAGTGCTAACAAGAGTTTAGTACTTTTCTCGTTGTGAGTGTTCCACATTTGCTTCGTGGTTCTGAAGGTTGACGTAGCCTGCCACCTGACCTCGGACCGGCTTACCATCTTCCTCTCTAGAGAGTTGTAAATAACGTTAAGAGGCGGTGGTACCGAGACCGCGGCTTCCTGCCCAAGGTTTGCACCTTTTTTAGCAAGACCATCGGCAAGTTCATTTCCTAAGAAACAACTGTGCCCTGGAACCCAGCAGAGCTCCACTTTCCTATTTGAGCACAGTTTCTGTAAAGCGCGTCGACAGTTGAGTACCGCCTTAGATTTGATAGTGCAGGATTTCAGAGCCTTTAAGGCTGCTTGGCTATCCGTATAGATAAAGACTGCCTTATCCCTTATTCGCGATTTGTGAGCTATCTCCGCCGCCTTCTGAATCGCCAGTACCTCCGCTTGGAAAATACTGCAATTATTCTGCAGTCTGTAGCTAGAGTTTGTTGGAAGATCAAATGAGTGCACGGCTACGCCCACTCCGTCTTCCATCTTTGAACCGTCCGTATAGATGTTAATCGACCCCGGAGTGTCACCGGTTCTTGCCTCCCAGTAATCCCTGCTTGGTATGTTTATGGCGAACTTCCTGTTAAACCAGAGCTTAAGATCTGCGTAGTCCGTAGTCTCTGCTGAAGGTAGGCTGATGTTACTGTGCCCGTATGGACATGTTTTGAGCTGGTTTGACTCTCTGAGTCTTAGGGCGCATTTGCCTGCCACGTATTTAGCGAACAGGTCAATAGGTGGCAGAGAAAGGAGTACGTTGAGCGAGTCTGAAGAAGTGGTGTGAAGGGCGCCTGTTATCCCCAGACAAGCCTGTCTCTGTACCTTTTCCAACTTTTTCCTGTAAGTTATTTTGTCGAGTATTGGCCACCATATTAGCAGACCGTATAATAGGATTGGCCTTACTACAGCCGTGTAGATCCAGTAAGTGATCCTTGGCTCTAGACCCCACCTTCTACCGAACATTCTTTTGCACGCGTAGAAAGCGATGGTTGCCTTAGCCACCCGCTCTTCCGTATTGAGTTTCCATGTCAGCTTGCTGTCTAGGGTTACTCCTAGATATCTGGCATGGCTTTCTAGGGTTAGCTCAGTTCAATTAAGTTATACTAAAATAAACAGGAGTCGTTCCCACTCTCTCTTAAACGTCAGCTCCCTTTTCCCTGAACACCCTGCCCAGGAGACTCCTACAACATTTCGCATTTACAAATTTTGTTCGAATATTCCCCGCCCTCGAACACGGAAGTAGAACACACTAAACCAACTTTCTACCCAAGGCCCTCTCCGAACACCTGAAAAAGCTACGATTCAGCTTACTAACATAAACATTTGCGGCTCCCAGTGACGAATCTGTTCATAGTACAGCACAAATTCTTTGTCATTATCACGCGGACAAGTTATCTATGCTTTTTTTTGGAGAATGTCTAGAGTATTCTCGCGAGGTGAAATTTCTGAGAGTTATCCTGGATGGAAAACTCACTTGGAATCCTTATTTGAACAAAGTTCTTGAAAAGGCCAGAATCTCTCTCTGAGCCTGCAGGATGCAGGAGCCTTTCGGCTATAACTGAATCCAAATCTAACCTACTGAATGTATATCGTCGTTGCTAGGCCCATCATAACAGACACGCCATCTGTCTAGTGGAAAAAAACAAAGGACTGCTCAGCTTAAGCTGATAAAATTACAAAGACTTGCATGCCTGGGTATCAGTGGAGCGATGCAAACCAAACCCAAACCCACTCTAAATCCGGGATCCATAATCTGGTACACAGACAGATCCAAACTGATCAAGGTGTAGGAGCAGGAGTTTGTGAAGTTCGCCCAAATGGTAAATTCTACTGTGGCATGGACATAACGTCCACAGTTTTTCAGGCGGAGACTCATGCTATTGAACTCTGACTTAGAGAAAATATAAAACGGGACTGCAAAAACCCAGAAATATACGAGTATATTCTCTCGGACAACGAAGCATCTGCAGTCAGTTCAAAACTTGTTTGGGATTGCCTCCAGTGCCTGATTGAAGTCGGAAACCGGAACAGAGTTAAATTCATTTGGTTTCCGCGGTACAGTGGCTACGAAGGTAACGAAATGGCCGTTCAATGGCTAGAAAGGGTTCAGAAGCTAGCTTTCCCAAACTAGCATCCATTCTATAGAATACCACTAAGCACAGCAAAAATTAACAGCCGAATGTGGCTAAAAACGCAAGGTGCAATGCACTGGGAGCTGACATCGGGCCACAGACACTCAAAGCTATTTCTGCCGGAAAATTCGAAGAAGAGAACGTCTGATTATCTAAAACTAAGAAGATATCAGATTCGAACACTAGTGGGAGCCTTGGCTGGACATTGTTGTATGAAGAAGCATCTCTATAGGATTGTTATCTCTGAAAGCAAACATGCAGAATTTGCCATGATGAAGATGAAACACTAGAGCATATTCTCTGTGAATGTGAGAGACTTTCTCATAAAAGGATTCATCATTTCGGTCAGGGCTTTATGGAACCATCGGAATTCCTGACCATTCCTCTGTGGAAACTACTAAGCTTCATTGAAAGCGTAGGGATTTAAGAGGAACTGTAGATAATTAAGGGAACGTTACAATAGGTCCAATTAAGGCTTCAGTGACAGGAGAAACCGAAATCATCTATCTAAGGCACTGATCAGAGAAAACAGTCTTAATAAAAAAGGGTTTTTCGTCTAAAATCCTTTTTGTAGTTCAGTCTTTGGCAAATTGTTGATCATGTTGCATCTGGAATAGATTATCAATCGCAGGACGTGTAAAAAATGTTGAGGCCTATTACGAAAATGGGTGGTCAAACAAAAATACATTTCGTGGTCTTCGTGATTTTATCGGTCAGCATAATCGTCCTACCGAGAGAGCAATTGGGCAAATCAGTTCGTGAGAGCGTGGCAGAAAGCCTAAACACCTCCATTCGCTGTCGCGCACAGGAATTGCACTTGTCCTCAGCGACTTTGCATCGGATTTTGTCGAAAGAATTGTCCCTGAACGCCTACAAAATCGAACTGACGCCAGAACTGAAGCCGACTGACCATTTAAAGCGCCTTTGATCACCGGGCGAATAATCTCCAGAAACAGCGAAATTAATTGGCCATCGAGATCGTGCGATTTGACTCCGATGGATTTCTTCCTTTGGGGTTATCTCAAAAGCAAGGTTTACACCAATAAACCCATCATCATTCAACAACTGAAGGGCGAGATAATAAACCATATTGGTCTAATTGAGGAGCAATCATGCTGTGATGTCATCAAAAATTTGGACATACGGGCTACGGGACTCTAGGATAAAAATTACCAGAGATATGAATTTTCAAAGGAGACTCGAACACAATTTTTGTAAAATCTTTAACGTAATATAACTAACCAAAAAAAATGAGATAGAAACAAAACATTGCTGTATTTCTTTAGTCTTATATGTATACTAGTCACACTAACTCCCACGTCTTACGACAATTACATAAAGCATTAGTTGAAATGGGTACAGATACTCAATAGCTCTAAAGTAACTTTATTAGAAACTTACACTGGAATTTATACAGACTAGGCAAAATAAAGACGAATTTGAAATTTGAAAAAAAAATTGAATATCAATTTTGTTTTTCACTAATTCTTCAAGGGGGTCATTCCATCAGGAATTGCCAAAAATGACGAAATTTGTGACCTTCTTTTGTAAGAACAAAATATTTATATATTATATATTTTTTTTATATTGCGACAACCTCCCCTTTTAAAATAAGCCCTATTTTATTATTCTAGGATAAAAGTTACCAGAGATATGAATTTCATAGAGGACTCGGACACCATTTTTGCGAAAACTTTAACATACTATAACTAACAAAAAAAATGAAATAGAAACAAAAAAAAGAAATCATATTTTTTTTTTTATTTAATTTAAGAATTTAAGTACCTCTTGTTCCATTGAAGTAATACTGCGTGCATTGTGTTTCGGTTTTAAGTTCTGTTCATTTTACTCGTACATAAACGTTTGTATTCTAGTACAATTTTAATGGAATTATCAAATATTACGATAACCGCACTCAGCTGACGTGAGATGACAGTGACATTTCGTGTTGGTTACTGTTTAGAATAGGAGACAAATAGAGTACAAATTTTTATGTTTTCGTACTATTTCAATAACTTGTTTAAACGTAAGTTAGACTCGTTAACGAATAGATGTAAACCGTGTATTGCTGTAATATTAGAAGTCTTGCAATAATGATTTTTATTAGCTTTTTGTTGTCGGCTCGCCTTGATTACAACGGTGTGCGCTGTGCTTTTACTTCAACAACTTTCATTCCGCCGATTTAAATTAAAAAACTAACTCGAAGTCTGCTATACGGAGTACAAAAAAATCGGCAACAAATAGCGAAAAATAACAAAAAAACATTTTTTTTTCAATTGTCACTAGCAGTATGACTTTTAGAATAAGGAGGCGTTTCGAATGCAAATGGTAGGGCTGAAGTCGTTATACTTGGAATAACCTGTATGATATCAAGGTGGCAAACTAGATGGAATGAAAGTATCAAAGAGCGTGAAATCTACGGCTATATAATGGATGTGTCTTTTTCCAGAGGCTTTGGTTTCCTTATAACCGGTCACATTATTTTCTAATTATTGCATGGAAGTCACTAAATTATTGAATGTGAATAAGAGCACGTGTAAGAATCTGTCAAACTTGATGAAAGTAATATCGACTTTTTAGCATTTTAGGCAATATTGCTTTGTTTTGACACCTGTATGGAGGTTAAACAATACAGTTATATTGTCAGAATTAGAAGAATCAAGCAATTAAAAATTTTATCTGACATGTTTCTGCACTAACATGCAAATCAAAATGGGTCTCTCTACACCTACCCTACGCGAAAAGTGTAGTGTAAGGAAAAGTGTACACTACACATGACAAGCATGACAACTAGTGAATGGACTGCACGATGTCAGTCGGGATCAATGTGTTTGATTGTCTTAACCTCAAGCAGATAATGACCAGCTAATGCTGATTTCACATTAGCATCGCAAGGATGGTTAATTTGTGTTATTGGTCATTATTAGCCAAATGGTGCTAAGACAATATTGTATCACTGGAAATTAATGACCGATTTTAAACAACGCCAAGCTGCTGTGGTGGTTATCAACAAGCATGTGCGAAAGCGGTTGTGATTTATCCGAATAATTCAGATTGTCAAAATACAAATTGACAAAATATAAATTGACAAAATACACAATGTCAAAATTCGGAATGAACAACATTGAGCTTGGGTAAAATACAGAATGTAAAAATTCATAGATCCGAATTACCGACGCTCTTGGTTTAGTCACATACAACATATAAGAAAAAAGTAAAAAAAATCAATTTATTGTCTTCGAGAGAGAAAAGTATGGAAAAAATTTATATTTATGTAAAATTGCTACTTTTGTTAATCTAATTAAAATTATTATATACTAAATAAGTATATTGTCCGTTCAATTCTGTACCATTCAAATTTTGTCCTATCTGAAATTTGTTCTATTCTAAATTACGTTACTCTGCAGTTTTCAAATTGTCTAAATTTTGTACAAACTGACCGATTACTAGACGTGGTACCATCGCTCAAAATGGGATGTGTTTAGATCAGTTCAAGCTGAGGTATATCAGAATTAACCTTTCGCCACCCCGACTCGAATTGTGTTTCCACACGCAATTTCTACCACATATTATTAGTAGTTTTGAGTGTAATATACACGAGTTGGTTGAAGATAATTTGATGGATTGTAAAATATCCATCAAATTATCTTATTTTACATTAGTTGCATTAACGTGATTTGGCTAGATTATAGTTTTTCTTCTTTTTTAATTCCCTTAAGTATAAAAACTTGTAATGACATCACTCTATTCAAAAAGAGTGTTAAAAAAACTCTATAATAATGGAACGTATTGAGATTGTGAATTTTTTTGTTTTTGTTTATTTTTTTTTTATAAATAGCAAAATTGTAATTATTAATTAGGTATATGTATTTCAAGTTATTTTAATACGTTGTTTTTTATTGGAATTTAGATAAATTGAAGTCATAAGATTGGTAATACTTTTTTATTTAAATTATGTATTTTAAAGTCTTTATTTACGTACTAATAACTTAAATGCTTTTATTGATTGAATTATAGTATTTTGTTTTATTAACTAAAATCTTATTCGCTATTTGTTATGAAGTATGCAGTCATACCCGTACAGTATTTTATGTAGATTTTTAATTCAGGCTCCTCACTCCTAATACGAAATTCATATATTTCAAAAGGGGGAGTAGTGATATTATCAACATTATACATATTATAAGAGACTAAAAAAAACATGCACAAAAAAAAATAATTAATTAAATTAATTTTTATATTTTTTTAGATCCGGTCAAAATTTTCTCACCGTAACCGGACCCTCAAAATTTTCCACGTGGGAGCTGTAAATAAAAAACAAGCTATGATACAAACATTTTTTCAAAACTGATAAAATTATTTTAAAAAAAAATTTTAAATTGTTAAAAATGAATATCTCAGACTTAAACGACGATTGTTTGCATTATATTTGTTCCTATTTAACACAATCGGACTTAGTCGAATTGCACTCAGTATCCGAGCGTTTTCGTTGTATTACCACCGAAATATTTTCACTAGAAAGAAACTTAATTATCGAAATACGAACTGTGCAGCTGGATAAAATCGATGGGCTCTTAAAATGCATCGGAAACTACTTGCGTTCTTTATCGATATCGATTGGTTACTTAATTCCAGAAAATATGATTCTACCAATACTCGTGCCAGTTTCGATATTCTGTAACAATTTAAGACAATTAACTGTGAATTATATGAAAATGGAACCAAAATATAAAACCTTACTCATGAAAGTAACTAAGAGCATTGAATATTTGAACGTTTCTTGTTGTGATATTGATGACGATAGCGCTGACTTTCTAATGTCGTGCAAAAATTTACACACTCTAGTTTTAAATGGGAATCAACGGTTCCGAGGCATTTGCCTGACACAATTGAGTTATTTAAAATTATTAGTAATCGAACATAATACAGGCATACATCATTATATATTAGATGAATTAAGAAAAAATTCGGTTGAAATTATATCGGGCATTTGAAACATAATGTTGGTGTTTTATTTTTGTATCCTTAGGGTGGCTCAAAATGAATGGAAGATGTTATAACTTTTGGAAATGGCGGCAACTGTCAGTTTTGTTTTGAAATATGTGAAGTAAACAGATGCAAAATACACGTCGACAATCGGACCTCATTCTTTCGAACAAGCCGTGGGTAACGCGTGCAGAACCATGATCAACGAGTTTTTATTGCCGGAAATTAATCAATTGGGACTGGCGGACATGTGGTTCCAAATACAGCTCGCGCGACAATAGACGTTTCCGGATCGCCTAATATGTTGTTTGTGGCGATTTGCACTTGCCGCCAAGATCGTCCGGTTTGACCGCTTTAGACTTCTTTCTTCTGGGGTTTTTTCAAGTCACGTGTCTATCAGAACAAGCCACAGACTCTGGAAGCTCTCAAAGAGAATATCCGACAAGAGTGTGACAACTTATCGCCTGAAGTTCTCGCCAAAACGATTGAAAATAGGGTAAAAAGAGCCCAAATGATCGTCAACAATAGCGGTACCTACTTGTCCGATATCATCTTCACAAAGTAATGGAAAAAAAAATTTAAGAAATTATGTCATTTCATTTTAAAGATATAGCAAAATCACATCGGGTGAGTGTCTTTGGGCCACCCTGTATTTCAGTTTTCCGTGAGATCATGTTACCTTACAATCAATTAATGAGTTTTTTTCCTGACTATATTTTAGAGAAATATAGAGCAAAACTCATAAATTTTTTAATAATTTTTAATTCGTTCGCCTGGAGAAAGGCACCCGTCGGCTCGAAACAAAAATATTGATTATAAAGAATTATAAAGAAAGTTGCAAATTGTACTGGACTTGGTCCGAAAGGATTGTTTCACTATCGGGGTGTAATGGAGTACATATACTTTCACGAATTTCGACATATTTCTTAGGTCTTCTTAGATATTGAACTAATTTTATTTCTATGGATTCCTCATATAAATGCCTAGAAAGCGTTTTCAATTTTTTTTTTAACTCAACCCCTAATGGATTATAAAGGAGATGCAGACATTTTCGCGAATTTCGCCATATGCCTTAGGACTGATAAGATATCAAATTTGTTTTTCCTCGGTCAGGCATTCTGTATAATCATCTAAAAGTTTATTTGAGGATATTTGGATATTAAACTCCGATGGTGGGGTAAGAAGGTGGCATACGTTTATACAATTTTTAAAATATCTCTCAGGATTGATCACATATGAAATTGAGTTTCACTTCCACGGACTTTTTATATAAATGTTTACAAACCTATCCCAGAGTTTTGTGATATTCATGTATAGGAGTTACAAAAGTTTTTAATAATTCCAACATGCTTCTTAGATCTGATGATATATCGAATTGCAGTTACAGTTACATAATCCCCTAAAAATTAATTTCGGGGTTTTTAAAATTTTATAAAAAACCCTTCTTTCTAGATCTCAGGAACCGCTTATGCTAGGCGGCTAAAAGTTGAAACTTATCTAGAACTATGATAGGGGACCTTTTTTTTTGCAAAAAAAAATATGGTTGTAAAAACAAGCTACAAGTGTGTGTGTGAAAACATTTATTGATTTATCAAATTATAAGAAGATGAATCAATTGGCAGCTCGATCGGTAGGCGGGAGAAGCGGGCGCGTGCACTCACAAACCTGCAAATAAAGTTGAATACATGGTGAGTAAAACATTACTCAGTGAGTGCATTTCACTCCAGGCAACCACACACCCGTCGTACAAGCTTCACTCACACCTTTCAACGTCTCACATGTTCCGTTAGAGACATAGTCCTTTGCGGCGGCATCGTGACACACACCGGCATGACCGCGGTATTTTGTATGGGACTGTTGTGACACACACAACAGTCTCCTTCTTTGCCCCGTGATAATTTGACGAGTACGCCGTGAACTCACACCGTCACGAACACGTCAGAGCTCGCCGTGCACACACACCGTCGCGAATCGTAAGGGGCTGCAGCGTGTGGTCCCGTTCGACACAACTCTTGTCGGCGGTAACCAGGTCCCTAAAGAGCCAAACTCTCGCACTTCCACTTAGCATGTTTCAAAAAGGTTCGCTCCACACTCACACTTACGTCCCCACAAAAACAACAATAGAAGGAAAACAGCTCACCTCTCAAAATCACAGTCAAACACAGACATTATGACACTACGCTCACGGTGGTTCGATACAAACTGAATCCAAATTTCCTCTCTCACGATCAGACGGTGTTGCCAGGCTTAAGACCACACAATACCCCACTCACCTGACTGTAACAGTTGATAAAAGTTGAGGGGTGTGAAGAAAAGCAATGGGGCGAAACATTTGAAAGCTGGGATTGAAACATTCTAAAATCCATATTTCTTGAACGATTGATGTCAGAAGGTTGAAACTTTGTGATTGTCTTATGGGATACTAGGAGATTAGGCAAGGTCTAAAATTGGGGGTGGGGGTGGTGTGAAAAATTTTGGATTACAATATCTTCCGACCCAATTGTACCAGGAAGATAAAATTTGGTTTCTGTATATTGAATTACAAATGGAGCCTACTAAATGTAAGCTTTTTGAGGGAGGCTGACCACGGAGAAAGCTATTTTTCAAAAAAATAATTTTTTCTATCTCAAAAAAAGTTCGAAATATGATCTTAAAAATTTGACAGGAGCTAGTCCCAGTCATAGAGATATTAAAACTTGAGATGACAAGACGCCGTTTTTGCATGAAGCACTTTGAAGCATTTTGAAGCCAAATTGAACGATTTTGTATGGAGCCTTTGATGCCTGGTGACAGTGAAATGAAAATAGTAGCCAAGTATTCAAATGTATGGTGTTTTTCGTGGTCAAGACCGGGGTATAATTTGAATGTGAGTAAGATGTTAATAGTAGCATACTGTTAATTCCCGGTCCTTTGCGAGGAATTGTCTAGCTTCAAAGCAGTCACTGCTGAAATCAAATGGAGATGACGAAATGAAATCCACATATTGACGAATTTCGTTAAATCTTTTAGACAATGTCGCGCTATCAAATTAATTTGTTAATAAAAGCGATTTCAGTATTTTTCGATATTAAACTCGCTGGAGGTGTTGCGCCCAGATTTTTTCTCTAATTAGAAACTGAAATCAAATGGAGTCATAGTCGGAAAATTTCAACTGAGGCGTCATAAATCCACTTGTACTCAAAACTTTTTAGCTACTCCACTGCTGTCCATTCTCCACTAAAGAAATTTTCGAAAAGTCACAAAAGGTTTATCGATTCTGTTTTAATTTCCATTTAACGCTTTACTTTTTTAAAATATTTATTTTTCTGAATAACTTGAATGTTACACAATATGGTTTTTTCAGCCTATCCGAAAAAATTTCTTTGTCTTTGTCTGCGGAGCTTCAACCTTAACCTTCGAGAGGTACGGTTTGGGTCGGATCCGACCCAAGTACCTCTGTCTATTCAAGAGATACTTTATTTGCTCAATGTAAAAGGGTGATAGAATGTTAAATGTTAATAAAAAAATTGTTCAATTATTGTTAAAAGATCAACAACATATATTGAAACATGCTTAATGATTTATTCTTACAAAAAAAATTAAAAAACCCTGTTATAATGATAAAATGATAATGGGTCGGATCCGACCCGACCGTACCTTTCGACGGTTAATATACATAAAAGACGAGACGAAAGAAATATAAATTCTAGTGAAAGTTCAAAATTCGTCCCATTTGAAAATAAAAAATCTGCCAATGGTCTGGGCGAAACTTTATTATTTTTCGGGTCAAAATTCGGGAGCGGTCAAAGTCGTATATCATGAGTTGTTTCGAGATTATTAGATTTCTTGGAAAATTAATTTTGTTCTTAAAATAAAAATATTTAAAATAGAGATTTTTAGCCGATTAAACATTGAAAAGGCACGTGAAAACTATTCGAATTTCGGTATATTATGTACATTAAAAGCCCATAGAAGTAAAAACGAATCTTTTGCCTTATCAGACTTAAGAGATATGACGAATTGTTAAAACGTATACAAACCCATTACTTCCAATTGGGGTTTGAATTTCGAAAAAATTGTGAAACAGGTTTTTAGACGATTTCATAAGAAGCAACTTGATATCTCATGAGACACGAAGGATTTTGAAAAATTTGTGAAAACGTAAGCAAACCTTTCACACCCCCTTGGTTCTTGAAATTCAAAAAATTGTGAAATTGGTTTTTAGGTCATAACATCAAATGGCGTATCAACCAATTTTATATCTCATCAGAACTAAAGGACGGCCAAAATTGTGAAAACATATGTAAGCCTTGGGGGTTGAATATCGAAAAATTGAGAAATGGTTTTGTAGGCGATTATATAAAAAGTCTGTGCAAGTGAAAAGCGATCTAATATCTCATCAAACCTAAGAAATATGTCGAATCTTTGAAAACCATACAACCAACCCCCTTACACCCCTTAGGATTGAATATCTAAAAATACTGAAATTGACTTTTTGGCGGTTATATAGGAAACCTTAGGAAGTCAAAATGAATTCGATATGTCATCAGATCTAAGCAATATGTAAGAATCTGTGAAAACATATGGAACCGCCGTACACCCACTTGGGGGTTGAATAGCCAAAAAGCCTGAAATGAGTTAACAAATAAATATGAAGACAGTACGAGAAAGTAAACACCAATTCAGTTTCTTATCACTTCTAAAAGATATGACGAAATTCGTGAAAATGTGTTCAACCCTTTTATACCCTCTTAGAGGCTGAAAAAGAAAAAAACTTAAAAACAAGTTTTAGGCGATTATTGCGCAAGCCCATGAAAGTGAAAAGATTTTCGATATCGATCATACCTGGAGGATACGGCAGAATTCAACCCCTTTACACCCTCTTAGGGGTCGAATTTCAAAAAACCTCTTTCTAGGCATTTATATGAAGAAGCCGTAGAATAAAAATGAATTCAATATTTGGAAAGACCTAATAGATATGACGAAAATCGTGAAAATATATGGATTCCATTTTCACTGATAAATTTTTTCGCCCCCTTCCGAACGCCAATAGACATGTTTTTTTTTATCTAAATTACTTTTCTAGTTGATTTACATATACATATTTAGTTTCAACTTTATAGCGTAAGCCGTTCTATATATAGGAAAAAAACCTCCACCCCCGTACCATACTACTCCTATAAAAAATTATATTTTTTCAACATGCTACTGCTATAGCTCTATCTAAATACCAAGTTTAAGTTTTATATTATTATATGTTCTCGAGATATAAAAATCGGAACCTTTTCTTTTTCACCCTCCCCCACCCTTACCCTCTACACCCCCACCCCCAAAACTTTTTTTTTGATAGGGGCCTTTTAGGACTATTTCTGGTAAAAATTCTAAGTATCTATCTTACACAGTTTTTGAGATATGAGGCGTGATTTTTTAGAGAAATTCGTATCCCCTCCACTTTCATGATCCACCGCACCTTTAAAAAATTTTACTTTCAGCAAACTTCATTTGTCAACTTTTATACACAAACCGAATTTTATGTGTCTAGTGCTATTGGTTAGTGAGATATCGTAATCTAAAGTTTTTTACCCCCCACACTCGTACGCCACTGCCCCTACTCAAAAATTTGTTTGCAATCTATTCTCCTAGTATGCCTACAGATATCCATTAAGTTTCAATTTTGTGACGTTAACCGTTTAGGAGATATGGATTTTAGAATGTCTCGATATCGGCGTTTTTGCGTTTCGGACGCATTCTTTTTCCCCCCACTCCCACACCCCTTCACCCATATCGGCAATTTTTTTGCAAATGAGTCGACTATCGAAGCTCTATAAAGTTCCAAGTATCAGTTTCCTAGCGTACGCGGTTGCTGAGATCTAGAAACCAAAATTTTCCGTCTAAAACGCTTCCCCCCCTCATACCCGCACCCTTCAAAATATGATCATATCAATTTAATTCCTCAAAGGGTTTGGGAGCTACGACCCTTCAAACGATTTTGCGTACAGCGGTCGACGTAAGGCGCACGGCGCACAGTGGAGCATTTTCCCAATCTAGCTGGCCAAAATTCGGTTTTTCAAACATGTAATTGTTAACCAGCATTTCATGTCTTCAGGGACGTCATTTCAGTTTTTTCTAGGGGGGGGCAAGATGTTATGTTTGTATATATTTTTATATATAAATACACATATGTTATATATAATCTATACAAATACATAATTCAGGGGGGGTTTTTTTTACCTGAATTTACTATAAAAGCCGCGGGCTCAGCTCAAAGTAGTAGTCCGGGAGGCAGCGACACTTTTGATGTAATTATTCCTACAAAGCTGATTTTTTGTCATTTTGTTGTTTTTATATGGCAAGTAAACGGAACGGCAGTCTACCGACCCAATGTGGGGGCAAACAATAATAACAATTGTTGAAACCTGTTAATAAATAATATGTAAATGCCTTATTCCTACAAGACTGAAACTTTTTTGGGTGGTCAATGATACCTAAAAATGCAGTATAATGATAGTCTACCGCGTCGGAGAGGGGGCCATCATGCGTCTACCACCCACGCAAGGTGTTAAAAAATTTCCTTTTTTGACTTATTCCTACAAGGCTGAAAATTTTTTTTAAAATACTTTAGTTTATAAGACAACTAAAAAAGACAGTCTACCGATCAGGTAAGGGTGCAAAGCCTTGATAGACGCAGTGGAATGCACGATCTCCCGAGCGCAGCCACTGCGCCGATCTGCTATAAGTCGCTCTGAATTATTGGATATACCGGGATTAAATTAATATCTACAAGACTGAAACTTTTTTGGGTGGTCAATGATACCTAAAAATGCAGTATAATGATAGTCTACCGCGTCGGAGAGGGGGCCATCATGCGTCTACCACCCACGCAAGGTGTTAAGAAATTTCCTTTTTTGACTTATTCCTACAAGGCTGAAAATTTTTTCTAAAATACTTTAGTTTATAAGACAACTAAAAAAGACAGTCTACCGATCAGGTAAGGGTGCAAAGCCTTGATAGACGCAATGGAATGCACGATCTCCCGAGCGCAGCCGCTGCGCCGATCTGCTATAAGTCGCTCTGAATTATTGGATATACCGGGATTAAATTAATATCTACAAGACTGAAACTTTTTTGGGTGGTCAATGATACCTAAAAATGCAGTATAATGATAGTCTACCGCGTCGGAGAGGGGGCCATCATGCGTCTACCACCCACGCAAGGTGTTAAGAAATTTCCTTTTTTGACTTATTCCTACAAGGCTGAAAATTTTTTCTAAAATACTTTAGTTTATAAGACAACTAAAAAAGACAGTCTACCGATCAGGTAAGGGTGCAAAGCCTTGATAGACGCAGTGGAATGCACGATCTCCCGAGCGCAGCCACTGCGCCGATCTGCTATAAGTCGCTCTGAATTATTGGATATACCGGGATTAAATTAATATCTACAAGACTGAAACTTTTTTGGGTGGTCAATGATACCTAAAAATGCAGTATAATGATAGTCTACCGCGTCGGAGAGGGGGCCATCATGCGTCTACCACCCACGCAAGGTGTTAAGAAATTTCCTTTTTTGACTTATTCCTACAAGGCTGAAAATTTTTTCTAAAATGCTTTAGTTTATAAGACAACTAAAAAAGACAGTCTACCGATCAGGTAAGGGTGCAAAGCCTTGATAGACGCAATGGAATGCACGATCTCCCGAGCGCAGCCGCTGCGCCGATCTGCTATAAGTCGCTCTGAATTATTGGATATACCGGGATTAAATTAATATCTACAAGACTGAAACTTTTTTGGGTGGTCAATGATACCTAAAAATGCAGTATAATGATAGTCTACCGCGTCGGAGAGGGGGCCATCATGCGTCTACCACCCACGCAAGGTGTTAAGAAATTTCCTTTTTTGACTTATTCCTACAAGGCTGAAAATTTTTTCTAAAATACTTTAGTTTATAAGACAACTAAAAAAGACAGTCTACCGATCAGGTAAGGGTGCAAAGCCTTGATAGACGCAATCGAATGCACGATCTCCCGAGCGCAGCCGCTGCGCCGATCTGCTATAAGTCGCTCTGAATTATTGGATATACCGGGATTAAATTAATATCTACAAGACTGAAACTTTTTTGGGTGGTCAATGATACCTAAAAATGCAGTATAATGATAGTCTACCGCGTCGGAGAGGGGGCCATCATGCGTCTACCACCCACGCAAGGTGTTAAGAAATTTCCTTTTTTGACTTATTCCTACAAGGCTGAAAATTTTTTTTAAAATACTTTAGTTTATAAGACAACTAAAAAAGACAGTCTACCGATCAGGTAAGGGTGCAAAGCCTTGATAGACGCAGTGGAATGCACGATCTCCCGAGCGCAGCCACTGCGCCGATCTGCTATAAGTCGCTCTGAATTATTGGATATACCGGGATTAAATTAATATCTACAAGACTGAAACTTTTTTGGGTGGTCAATGATACCTAAAAATGCAGTATAATGATAGTCTACCGCGTCGGAGAGGGGGCCATCATGCGTCTACCACCCACGCAAGGTGTTAAGAAATTTCCTTTTTTGACTTATTCCTACAAGGCTGAACATTTTTTCTAAAATACTTTAGTTTATAAGACAACTAAAAAAGACAGTCTACCGATCAGGTAAGGGTGCAAAGCCTTGATAGACGCAGTGGAATGCACGATCTCCCGAGCGCAGCCGCTGCGCCGATCTGCTATAAGTCGCTCTGAATTATTGGATATACCGGGATTAAATTAATATCTACAAGACTGAAACTTTTTTGGGTGGTCAATGATACCTAAAAATGCAGTATAATGATAGTCTACCGCGTCGGAGAGGGGGCCATCATGCGTCTACCACCCACGCAAGGTGTTAAGAAATTTCCTTTTTTGACTTATTCCTACAAGGCTGAAAATTTTTTCTAAAATACTTTAGTTTATAAGACAACTAAAAAAGACAGTCTACCGATCAGGTAAGGGTGCAAAGCCTTGATAGACGCAATGGAATGCACGATCCCCCGAGCGCAGCCGCTGCGCCGATCTGCTATAAGTCGCTCTGAATTATTGGATATACCGGGATTAAATTAATATCTACAAAGCTGCTTTTTTGTCTGTACGTACTTTAAGATAATTATTGTTCGGGACCTCTCTTTTCTCCAAATAAACGCACTGTTACAGTTTATACACTTTTAATTATTATTACTTAAGTCTAACATTAATTTATACTATAGTTATTATATGTATTTTAAATATAAATTATAATAATTATTAAGACGCAAAGGAAATGCGTTAGCATTTTCATAACTTTAAGACGATTGCATTTATGGTGCATTTGATATTTATGTTAAAGGAATGTGAAAAACGTGTATGCACTTTGAACGTCTGGATGGGGTATCGAATTATGGCGACATTGTAAAGATTAAGGAATGCTATATTGTAACGCTTGTGATATTGGAATAATTGAAGGAATGATTGAAACATGTAATTATTGAGGCACTGTATTGTAAGTATAGGGAAGAGCGCTTTACAACATTTATATCTTCCAATGTTACTACTGGCGTTGCGTAGTCAAGGTCCTTCATCCGTCCCCATACAAAGAAATCCATAATAGTAAGATCAGGAGATCTTGCAGGCCAGTGTATCGGTCCATTTCTACCGATCCAGCGATTGCTATAATTGGAATTTAACCAATCTGTGATCTATCGGCCGTAATGAGCTGGAGCACCATCGTGTTGGTAAGACATGGAATCCAATCGTACCAGTGGAATATAATCCAACAAGTCCTGTAGATCATTTGATAAAAAATGTAAGTAATTGGAGCTATTTAGAGTAGGCGGAAGCCTAATAGGTCCAAGGAAATCGTCACCACACACCTGCCCATAAATTGACGCTGAATCTGTGCTGAAATGATGCCGCTCTTCTTGTGTGTGGATTGCTCTCAGCCCACGTATGTAGGTTGTGGAAGTTTGTGATACCGTCTCTGATAAATGGGGACTCATCCAGAATATTGCTGAAAAAATTAGCGTCATCTATTTGTCGTTCAAGGAGCCAATTGCAAAACTCCATCCGTTTGGGGAAATCAATGGGTAGCAGATCCTGTACTGGTGTGTGATGGTAGGCATGGAAGCGTTCTACTTTTAAAATACTCCAAACCTTCGAAGTAGAGATGTTAAACTGCAATGCCAAGCGTCGGATACTGATCGATGGATCATTTTGAACTGCTTGCAGTATTCTTTCATCAATCTGAACAGCGATTATCGGCGCAGGATTTGCATTTACTCTGCTTGTTCTAACGCTGCCAGTTTCCCTAATTCTCCTGTAAACGACTTGAAATACTCCCCTGTCAGGTGTCCGTCAATGAGGATGTTTCTGATGATAAAGCCTTCGCGCGGCTCGTCCATTTCCGCGACACTCTCCATAACTTAACACAATGTCAGCATATTCTTCATTGGGGTACTCAGGCATTTTGAAATTACTTTTTTAATTCTACTGACACCCTCTTCTTTAAAACTTTGCCTTGTGATTATTCGTTTTCAAGATATAACGTTTTAAGTGAGTGAGGGTACCGGTCAAAAAAACTTTTCTTAACCACCCTGTATCTCCACTGTTATCGAAAATTGACCCACCCTGAAGAACAATTTTTTTCTCCAAATATATCAAGGAATAACCCCTTACAAGGTGGCGGACGGAGTGCCAAACACCCTGTATAGGTATGCAATAATTCAGAGTCTGCGCCAAAACTTTAGCCATGTCTACCGAAGCTTTAGCCGCATTGTATCGAAGGTAGAACACGTTTAGTTGACAATAATTATCTTAAAGTACGTACAGAGAAAAAAGCAGCTTTGTAGATATTAATTTAATCCCGGTATATCCAATAATTCAGAGCGACTTATAGCAGATCGGCGCAGCGGCTGCGCTCGGGAGATCGTGCATTCCATTGCGTCTATCAAGGCTTTGCACCCTTACCTGATCGGTAGACTGTCTTTTTTAGTTGTCTTATAAACTAAAGTATTTTAGAAAAAATGTTCAGCCTTGTAGGAATAAGTCAAAAAAGGAAATTTCTTAACACCTTGCGTGGGTGGTAGACGCATGATGGCCCCCTCTCCGACGCGGTAGACTATCATTATACTGCATTTTTAGGTATCATTGACCACCCAAAAAAGTTTCAGTCTTGTAGATATTAATTTAATCCCGGTATATCCAATAATTCAGAGCGACTTATAGCAGATCGGCGCAGCGGCTGCGCTCGGGAGATCGTGCATTCGATTGCGTCTATCAAGGCTTTGCACCCTTACCTGATCGGTAGACTGTCTTTTTTAGTTGTCTTATAAACTAAAGTATTTTAGAAAAAATGTTCAGCCTTGTAGGAATAAGTCAAAAAAGGAAATTTCTTAACACCTTGCGTGGGTGGTAGACGCATGATGGCCCCCTCTCCGACGCGGTAGACTATCATTATACTGCATTTTTAGGTATCATTGACCACCCAAAAAAGTTTCAGTCTTGTAGATATTAATTTAATCCCGGTATATCCAATAATTCAGAGCGACTTATAGCAGATCGGCGCAGCGGCTGCGCTCGGGAGATCGTGCATTCCATTGCGTCTATCAAGGCTTTGCACCCTTACCTGATCGGTAGACTGTCTTTTTTAGTTGTCTTATAAACTAAAGTATTTTAGAAAAAATTTTCAGCCTTGTAGGAATAAGTCAAAAAAGGAAATTTTTTAACACCTTGCGTGGGTGGTAGACGCATGATGGCCCCCTCTCCGACGCGGTAGACTATCATTATACTGCATTTTTAGGTATCATTGACCACCCAAAAAAGTTTCAGTCTTGTAGGAATAAGGCATTTACATATTATTTATTAACAGGTTTCAACAATTGTTATTATTGTTTGCCCCCACATTGGGGCGGTAGACTGCCGTTCCGTTTACTTGCCATATAAAAACAACAAAATGACAAAAAATCAGCTTTGTAGGAATGGATACAAAATTTCGGTCGCTGCCTCCCGGACTATAGCCATTTGTAAAAGATTAGTTGTTACAGAAAAAACTTTCTTTAAAACTAACTGTGCTCACATAATTTTTTCGCGATTTTAAGGGAAAATTAGGAAATTTTGAATAATGGATATTGAAGTATCAGGTATGTATTTGATTTTTACAATTTATGGTTTTTCAAGGATATATAGTTTTTGAACTAGATAGTTTTAAATTTTGGTAAAATTTGAGATCTATTTTTTGGAAAAGGTACATTTTCAAAATTGATTAAGCTATATACCTCCGCAAGACCCCGTCAAAATTTATGTGACAATATGAAGGTCAAATATTCATTCTTAAGGAGTCACAAAAATTTTTTGCAAATATCTGCATATTCAGATTTTATAACAGTTTATGTTGATAACGGAAATTCGAAATATTCGTTCTTTGAATTTTAGTTCTGTTCCAATTTTTTTCTCGTTCCTTGTAGGATCATCTGGAGTTACACTACTGACAAGGAATTGTTTATACGGAGTGATGGAAGAAAGCGGATACCGCGACTTTAAGAAAAAGTTGGAATTTTTGGAAAATTACCTAGTCAACGTGCGAGTTTAGCGAAGAATTTGCATTTAAGAAGAATGTGCAGAGTTTAAAGGCGAAGTTCAAAAGTAAATGGGTAGCTGCAAGCAGGATGGATAGTATATTCAGGAAGAAAAACGATAATTGGCTCAAAGGAACCTTCGAAATACCTAAGAGCACTTCTCAGGCAGGACGACCAGCTAAAATCTTCAAGGAATCAAGCGATCGAACAAAACGAAGGAAAACGAAAACAGTACGTGAAAAGATGAGCACGGATGAATTGACGTTTGCTGCCCGGATGAAACTACGATCTTCCGAAAAGAGGGATGCCTCAAATGTCTTACAGGATATTACGTGGAGTCCAACTCGGGCAACTAAGTACAAGAAAGCCTACCGCAGCAGCTTGAAAAAAAAGACAAGCCACTGCACCCTATACATGCTTTTGCAATATTCGTTGAATCAGATTTGAGCAGAAACCAATATGAAATAATTAGAACTGGTGCTCCAAAGGCAAAGGCCCGTGTTATAAAATTTTACAAAAACTCAAGAAAGATTGTTACCCTAGGCCAGAATCAAACCAAGTAAGATTGTTATGCAGAAGTTAATCTGCTAGATTTGTTGGATCATACAAGTGCAAGATTAATTGAATACCTCAGTGAAATAGCAAGTTCCTTGAACGAAGATGAAGCTCAATCAATGCAGCTGATAACAAAGTGGGGATGCGATGGATCACAACAGACCCTATATAAACAAAGATTCGAAAATAATTCGGACTATGACAGTAACGTTTTCCAAAGTTCATTCTGCCACTACAAACTGTAAAATAAATAACGCGATTAAAGTTTTTTGGCAAAATCCTACACCGTCTTCTCCTCGATACTGTCCTCCGATTAGAATAGTTTTTACAAAAGAATCTACGGAAATTATTAATAGAGAAATTAAATACATACAGGATCAAATTGGCAATTTAAAAAGTCAATAATTGAAGGAAACAGAACGCTCACAGTAAATCACCTACTAACATTCACTATGGTTGACGGTAAAGTATGTAATGCTGCTACCAATACAACATCTTCGATGAGATGTTACATTTTGCTGTGCGAATTCGAAAGATTTTAACCAGCTGTCTCTACAAAATGAAGTTACTCCATCAGCACTGAAATTTGGTCTTTCGATATTACATGCCAGAATACGGTTATTCGAAACCTTATTGCACTTGTCATATAAATTAGATGTAAAGAAGTGGCAAATAAACTCTGAAGATGACAAAACTGCTGTGAATATGCGGAAACACAGCATACAACAAAATTTTCGAGAAAGATTAGGCCTCATTGTTGATATTCCCAAGCAAGGATTTAGCAATACCAATGATGGAAATACCAGCCGAAGGCAACCTACGCTATGGATCTACTGCAAGCACAGCGGATGAAATTGAAGATATGGATGAAACTGAAGAATCATCAGACCAGGAAGCGCTATCTTCATTTATTGTTTAGATATAAAAGAAATAAATTAATTATGTACAATAAATTATAATTATTATGAAAATAAACAGTATTTTACTCGAAAAACTAGTAATTTCAGTTAAAAATGTACTCTGAAAAGATTCACCAAAAAAAATTGTACAAATATTTATTATGCAAAACAATTTTTTTTCAATAAATATGTTTCAATAATGTCATTACTTCATAATAACTTAATAATACCTTATTTTCAGACGAATCGACAATGTAAATAATTTTGGCCAGCTAGATCGTGCAAATGCCCCACTGTGCGGCGGACAGACGGACTGAACATTTTTTTTGCTTTTTTCGTGTCTACTAGTCGTGAAAAAAAAATGTTGAGGGTAGCAAATTTTTTTTTTTAAAAACCGATCACAATACTGCATTATTAAAATAATAAAGTAAAACGAGATAGTATCGGGCCTATTACGAAACTCGAGTCGAGTAAGTTGAGTAGCTCGACTCACAATTTGATGTCGATTCGAGCTAAAGTTGATATTATGAAACTCGAAACTTAGAAAGTCACTTCATTTCAAGTAGTCGACGAAATTTGACATTTCTTTCGAGTAAATACTCACTCGATCGACTGTCATAAAAGTCGAGTGAAAATCGACAAGTAGTCACTCAGTCGAGTTCCATAATTGCAGAATCTGAGATTTTTGGTCGACTCGAGTTTCGTCACAGGCCCGTATATATCATTTGGAATTTATATAATTGGGCATTCCAATGATCACAGCTGTAAAAATTAAACATAATACGACAATATTGTGGGAAAAACTGTGAGATAAGTTACGATTCAGGGATTCCTATCATCAGTGACTCTTAACCCACAGATAATCACATTTAATCGTACTTATCGCTAAATGAAAGAAATGGCAATATGTGCATGAGAAATTTGTTGTAGTGGCTTAGAATCTAATCGAAGTACGTACAAGTATTTTAAAGCTCTTTTGAGAAAAAAAATTAATAAACATTACTCGGTGGAAGAATTTTAACTGTTGATCATGGTTTTCCGGACAACAAAAATATAATGAGCAATATCACCAGTTTGTATGACGCTACGGTCCTGGACCATAGATCGACGATTAGAAAAATGTTTCCTAATAAAGTCTGAACAAATTTATTATCTCATATTTATAAAACCGATTTCCAAAAGCGCTTTTGAAAATTGGGTATTTTCTTGAACCTGTATTTTATTATGTATTTATTTGTAAGTAAAAATACATCCCATTATCTAATACTTACGCCGATACGATTGCGCTGCAGCGGTTATCGCAAGGTCGCTCGCCATTCGTGAAGCACTGTTTACAGGATACTTTTTGCGATAGTTGATATCATTATAGATACTGTCGTGATAGCTTTCATCCTGTAAAATATATGATAATTGCTTCCGCAACGATAGAGGCTTTAGCGTTATCGCGTAATTTTGAAAAATTTAAGCCGAACTTTCACGATTTTTTTAACTTTCACTTTCGCGATAATTTTCTTGACATCGAATTGTAAAATGAATATATTAATTTGATGTTGAATAGCCTACTGTTGCATTGCAGAACTATCACTCCATGTATACAGCAGACTCAACCTCCCGCATTATCGTTCTGTGTTCTCACGATAGTACTATCACTAAAAACCAAACTACTGAGGTGAGGTGACGAACTTGGCGCCGCAGTCACTCGAGAAGCGCAAGTATTGTTCTCCTTCAAGCTTCCAGCTAATAACACTTATTTGGGTGACATCTTTAAAAATGCTAAGTGACTAAAACTTTAGGATTGTCTGTATCGGATGTTTTGTTATGCTTACCTCTTTTAGTACTTACTTCAACGTTATCGGAAAACGTCAATTACAACAGCCAACTTAATCACCTTCCCAAGGTCTGAAAAAATTAATGAATCTTATTAAAACAGCGCCTTTTTTCAT
Source organism: Beris morrisii (assembly GCA_951812415.1). Lineage (NCBI taxonomy): Eukaryota > Metazoa > Arthropoda > Insecta > Diptera > Stratiomyidae > Beris > Beris morrisii. The sequence goes on along the minus strand of OX638313.1, from coordinate 49,385,174 downwards.
AAACCCTTTCATAATTATTTATACTCTGTAAACATAATAGATAATAATTATTTCTTATGCCTAAAGAAGTATACATAAAATAATGTTTGAACTGCATCTTAAGTAGCGCAAGGTGTTTATGGATAAAATAAAAAATGGGTTTACATAATTTGTATATGATAAGTGGACCTTGTGCTTCAATAATTCATTAATCATAACAAGCATGGAACTGAAGCTTCAGAATTCCATAAAAGAATTCGTCATAAATGTTAACGTGTTTATTATGATAAATTAAATTATAACTTAAGTTTTAAAAGCAGTTCAAATGTTTTAATTGATGGAACCGAGAAGAGTATAAAACTGTTAAGATAACTTTGCATAAAACATTTTAAAAATTGTTTTAGTAAATCTAAAATATTAATAATATAATAAAAAAAAGATAGAAAATTATAATCAATGCTGTTTTTAAAAAAAAAAGAGATATTTCGACCAGACTGTTTTGCAAATCCAAATAATCGCAGTGAAATTCTATGGTGACTTCGCCTTGAAAAATTCCTTGATAAGTTGCCGCAAATATTTGACTTCGCGCTCTACTTCGACTACATTCAGTCTCAGTTCGTCGTGACGTTTCACTAAAAGTCGTTCCTCTTCGAGAACTTCTTCCATTTCCTGTTTCTTTTTTTGTCGGTATCGAGTAGCGGCATTCTTATTTTGTTCCTTTTTTCTTGATTTTTTATCTTCAACCCCGCGACCATAAGGACGAACACGTTTCTTTGTTACGCCGCTTAATGATGACTTTTCGGATTTCGGGGATGACGACGGCGACGGTGACCATTCGCTGTCATTGGATTGCGACATGCCCGATGAAATAATCGAGTACATTGAATTTTCATCGTTACAATCGGGAAGATCTTGAGCCCGGGTGCGAAGAATTTCGTCGACTATTTCTGTTGCGTGAGCAATATCGGGCGACTGAGGCGAATTGGTTGCATCGGATGAGTAGTCCACATAAGAGCTGGTTGGGGATGCTGCCTGAATTATTTCTTCAATTACCGCACTGTCCGTTACATCCGAGTTAGATTGTTGAGTGATAAAATCCAAAATCTATAAAAAAGAATTTTTGTAAAAAAAAAAAATGTCTTTCTAAATGGGTTCGCTGCTTACCTCATTTATGTAACTTGGTGTCTGTGGCGGTGTTTGGGGAGGTGTTAATTGTGTCAATTCGGTCACATCGCATAAATTTTCCAATGCCGAAGCCAGCTCGGAATTTTGCAGCTTTACAACTTGTACCTCGGTAAATTGTGGTTCAGTGATATATGAAGAAGTATCCATCGGCTGCGCAGCAGGCTTCACATCCAGCCATTGCTCTAAGATGAAGAAAGAAAAACGAAATTATTTTCGGGACTTTATGATATTTTCAATAATCATAGAGAAGGAACACTTTTTGTTTTAAAGAATGCAAGTGCAAGTAACCGTACACCAACTTTTCGAGTACACCAACATTCCATTTTCATTAAAAGTAAGAACTGGGTCATCGGCTTATCTTCCGCACTCTAAAGAATTAAATACCTCAAGAGCTCTTCAACCTAGGGAAAGAAACAACGACTTCTAAATCGGAAGGTGTATACGCGATTATACTGAGTAAATTGCTAATCTGAATCTTTACAGTGAACTCCTGACATACGAGTGAAAAGGATACTAACACTTTTCCATGTGGTCCCAACTCGACTTAAAGCTAGAAGTCGTACATGAAGTTGGTAGAAAGACAGCAGAAACTGCAGTCTAAAATATTTTTGACAGAATCATCTAACATCTAAATTCAAATGTAATAAAATGTCAAAATACATACGAGGGCGGTTTGATAATGACGTGCAAAAATCATGAAGGAGGTAAAGAATTCGTTATTTTTTTTGACCTGGACCATCCTTTAATAGATTACCTGCAAAGTTTAAGCCTGATACTTCGTTTAGTTGTCGAGAAACAGCCGTCTAAGCAAGTCGACTTATAATTTTTTTTAAAAATGGATAAAAATGAATTTCGTGTGTTGATTAAACACAATTTTTTAAAAGGGAAAACAGCTAAAGTAACCAAAGAAAAATTAGATAAGCATTACGGGGACTCTGCACCATCGATCCGAATGATTTACAAACGGTTTTCTGAATTCAAGTGTGTTCGTACGAGCACAGAAACCATACCAAGTCCAGGTCGTCCAAATGAGATCACCACGCCAGAAATGATCGATAAAATCAATGATATCGTGATAGAAGATCGTCGAGTAAAAGTGCGTGATATAGCTAACGTAGTAAGCATCTCATCTGAACGTGTTTGGAATATTTTGAAAAACTATTTGAACATGAGAAAGCTATCCGCAAGATGGGTGCCGCGTTTGCTCACAATCGACCAAAAACACAATCGTGTGACAACTTCACAGCACAATTTGCAACTGTTTCAACGTAATCTGAATGAATTTCTTAGTCGATTCGTAACTGTTGATGAAACATGGATCCACCACTACACTCCAGAAACCAAAGAACAGTCAAAACAATGGATCAAGCGCACCGAAGAAGGCAAAACCCATTACATCAGCTGAAAAGGTTATGGCAACAGTTTTTTGGGATTCCAATGGAATAATATTCACCGACTACTTGGAGAAAGGAAAAACAAAACGGGAGCATATTATTCTGAGTTATTGGTTTGATTGGATGCTGAAATCAAGGAAAAACGTCCTCATTTGGCGAAGAAAAAAGTGTTGTTTCATCACGACAACGCTCCGGCTCTCACGTCCGCTGGTGCAACGGCAAAACTGTTTGAATTACGGTACGAATTGCTCCCTCACCCACCGTATTCTCCTGATTTGGCACTCTGCGACTTTTTATTATTTCCAGACTTGAAAAAATGGCTTGCTGGAAAGACATTTACCATGAATACTGACGTCATAAGTGAAACCAACGCCTATTTTGAAGGGTTGGACAAATCATATTATTTGGAAGGGATCAAAAAATTGGAAAAACGCTGGACTAAGTGTATCGACCTAAAAGAAGACTACGTTTGCACTTCATTATCAAACCGCCCGCCCTCGTAGTTGCGATCATTCAAGGTAATTTACACGATCAGCTATGGATAAAAATCTTTGATCAAGCTTCTGAGTGGATGAGTTGGCACAACAGTTTTTTGCGATTGACTAGCTCAAACTGAAATAGTCACATTGGATGCTCTACTCTATGATAAGTCTCGATAGCTAAGATGTGAATTTCGTTAAGAAGTCAAACCGGCTGGGGAAAAAGAAAGCTGAAGTAGCCTTATATCATTTATGCTTACTATTTGGATGGAAATAAAAGAGATTGCGACTTGGAGGAAAATTTACAGTCAGAATAAGTCAAGCACTCATAGGTCTGAACCTAGCCGAAGTGTGGAGCTCAACATGCTTTGTGTGAATTTGCTTCGAAGCATTTACTCATATTTTTTGGCTACAGTCAAGGAAATTGAGTATGAAATAGGGTGGAACGATGGTAATTTCTTAAGTGAAGGCCAAGGTTTAATGTGGGGTGTTGATGCCATCGACTCCTTCACTTAGACGTTAGTCTTCGTCGGTTGTACTCCCCGTTTGAGTATGATTACTCATGGAACTTAAAACCCTTTTTTGGATATAGTTTGATATGTTACATAGCTTCTCCTCATCGATATCACCAATGTCATCGAGGAAATATGCGCCGAGGTTCCGTCTTCTCGTTCCCGATAGGGCCCATGAGTGTCCTATGTGAGTGTCCTATAGGACATAGGACGTGGAAGATTGACTCTTCCACTTCTAGGTCACCGCAGCTACGACAAAGATCGCACCTAGTCGTTTAGCGGGTCAACCGCTCAGGCAGTGCCCTTCGTTATACGATAATTATTCCATTTGCTGAACGACAAAAGTATTTCCTAAGGTTAGGAGTAATTAGAAATTATATGAAAAACAGGCGGATCTAATAAACAAGAAAAAAAAAATGTTGTATGTAGATAGATTTCGGATTGTAGTTGATTCGGTTCCTCTGCCACTGAATCAATTGGGCCCATTGTGACGTCCTCTTAATTATCTATAGGTGCGCATTCAATGAAGTTTAGTAGTTTTCGAATGGTTCAGAATTCCGATGGTTCCATGAAGCCATGACCGAAGTGACGAAGCCTTTTGGGAGCAAGCCCCTCACATTCACAGAGAATGTGATATGGTGTTCTGTCTTCATCATCGCAAATTTTGCATGTTCTGCTCTCAGAGAGACCAATTCTATGGAGTTGCTTCTTCACGTAACAATAACCAGTCAGAGCTTCCACTATGTTTGAAGTCTGATATCTGCCTAATTTCAGATAATCGATGTTCTTATCTCTGGGTGTCTTGGAAAATTTCACTTTTTTAAGTACTTATCGCGTTTCCACTCAAGTAAGATATCTGCAAATAGTATCCACTCTGGCAGCCGACGAGTTAGTATGTGTTACTGAACTAATTGCGCTACCGTTGTCTTCATTATAACTTAGTAGCCGATAAAGTAAACAAATGCTTCCGATGCATTTTACGAGTATTGGGACTGAATGTTTTCTCGTCTATGAATGAAAAATGAAAGGCCTAGAAGAGAGGAATTTTTTGGTCATTCCGAAAACAAAAGCAAATTACACCTTTGTATTGAGAGTCTTAAGGAATAGGTAAGTCGACACTTTTGGGTTGCCCGGAATTGATCACTTATACATGAGCGCAGTTTCTGTCCTGTGTCATGTTCCAAATGCTTACTCTAGAACTTGTAAATTGTATTTCTACCCTGTAAATAAACATTTAAAAGTCTGTGAAATCCGTTTCCAGCAGACGATTAAATGTAAGTAAATTGTTGCGATAATATGGAAAGTGATGATGCTCGAGCAGACACAAAGTTGCTAAACCCTGAGCTCGTGCTTGGTGTCCACTCAGGTCTGGGTGTTGGGACAAGTTTTTAGTTCTCTGCATTTGAAAACAACCAGATAAGCTTTAGCTATGCATTTCAAGAAGTAACAACTAGTTTGATCATGGTCTTGCCGAATGACTACAAAAAACACACTCAAATGTATGTAAATGAAAATCTCTATTAATGTAGGAGCTTACAGCTCGACAAAACCCATGGCCAACTTAATCTAGGGGTATTGGACTCGCAATCATGAGTTTTCCAATAATAGATTTTGATTGTGTTTAATGAAAAATAAACGTAATCAGTAGAGGAAAATCGCTTCGTTTACAACACAGAACAATTATTAGGCTCCAACTATTTACACTAATCTGTGTACCTAATTGGAAGACTGTCACTGACCTTATGTCCAGCCGTCTGATTTTTAAACTCGATTTAATTAAACGCAAAATTTTTAAATTGCCGTTAAATATAACGATAAGATTTGTTTTCCAATTTCTTGTTGCTAAGAGAATCTTGCGAGCTCTAGAGATACCTTTGCGGTTATCTCTGGCCGCATTTGTGCTCTAACTTCTAACTAGTTCGTGATTAGTTCCTATTTATAATCGTATAATTCGAAGTGTTAAGAATTGCCAATCAAAGTTATGACGTCCACAAAATATCCCTTAACTCTCCACTGGTTTAGACTTAAAAAAAAACATTTTTATTTATTTGACTTGCTGCCCTGCAATAAAGAACAATGACATTCTTCTGATAAGTTTATTATTGTCTTATTGACATTTAAAAAATCTGAAACAATAAAATGAATTTGAGACGAGTTCGAATTTGTTTTTCCGAAAATAGCACGCACAGATGCTAGCTAGTGCTAGGCCCCTATCAGTTTATCACTAGATCGCCTTGTCGTTTACGCAAATATAATAGCGAGTTCGAAGGAAAATTTTGTTTGGAATTAACTTTGAAAAATAGGAATAGATTATTAAATTGGGTCAGTTAGATGCTTGTCTTGTTTGGTGTTAATCAATAAAGTTTCAAAGTGCTTTGCATTCGAATAAAAGACTGACATAGTGATATAGCATCGTTGTTTTCTGTTTATTAATTCCATCAAAAACTTACGATGTCAAGTAAGATAGGATAGTAAAATATTCTATCATGTACTGATATTTTTTTAATAGGTAAAATATACGGGGGCTGATTGAGACAATTCAAATACAGGGTAATTTTTGCGTGGTAAATCAGCATTAAAGGAAGAAGAACAGCATTGCAGCTATGACAGCAGAAAACTAATTTCAAAAGTACCTGACAATTCCAAATTTTCCAGAGTAAGAGAGCAAAGTTTGAACAAAGTCTTCGAGTCGTTCATTTTGAGGATATTCTGAGCAGACGTTATCTCCAGTGCAATCCTTGTTCAGTGGAAATAGTTATTTCGATTCAGACCCACACTACAATGGTGAGAGCAGATTACTCTTTTTTGATAAGTTCGCGCCTAGGATTGTATACTTCGTTACGTCGTCATTGATTAACATTTTGTTTTCTTTTTGAATATGTACAGTGCAGAAAAGACTTTACGAGGAGTATCGGTCTGATGTTTTCAAGTGAATTGGTGATTCTATTTTCACTGGAGCTTGTAGGCCTTTCGAGTTTTCGTAATACTGAAGAAAACTTCTTGGGAAATAAATTTCCATTCTATAAGTAATGGTTGCACCATTTGAAAGTACAGGTACAAAAACATCTAAAATCAAGGTATATCCGACTACAGGGCACAGTCTTGCTATTTTGAACATTCCCACCAGAGTGGAATGGGAGGATGCGATCATCACTCCAGATATGTTTGCTATCTATGGCACTAATGCCCCGAATACATGTTGGGCCAACCAATGCAAATGCAGTTAAGCACTTTTTGTGTGCGTTGGCTATCACTTGTCGACCAGCGCTGTCGTTTGTACTACTATAGTAGTATTTGTACTACCATTGAACTTCATATACTACTGTACTACTCCTTTTAATTTTGTACTACTCTTCCTTCGAATATTAAATTCTAGAAAACATTAGAGGAAGGTTTTACAATTTACATAAAAATGCATGACATCTGGTGTTGCGAATGATTTCGATGTTCTTGCTGTGTTCTGAGAAAGCGAGAGCCCTAATTTAAAATTTTAAATTCAAATCATTATAGGGTCCATTCTATCAATGATCGGCTACAGATGTGACCTTACTTTTCTTTCTTAATTCCATTGAAACTTCGTGAAGGTACCTGATGAATTAGTAAACAAAACGCAGATGAAAGTGAGCTCTTTCTGAAGCTTCTTCCAGATAAAACAACACCTAGTACAAAAAAATAACTAACCACGGTTCCCATTTCTAGCCTGTATTGGGATACATAAAATGAAGTCACTTGTAATTCGCCGGCTTAAACCTTTCGAAACCGGTTTTTTTAGCGGTTGAAAACATTTTTTTTTTTGTAATATTATGTTATTTGGTTCACCAATAGACGACTATGTTCCAAATTTTATCTTCCTGGTACAATTAGTTCGGAAGATATTGTAATCCATAGTTTTCACCACCTCCCCCCCTCACGTCCCGTATAAAAAATTATAGCCCTTGTCGAATCTCCTAGTACTATTCCTTAAAACAATTACAAAGTTTCTACTTTTTGACATCAACCGTTTAGGAGATATAGATTTTAGAATGTTCCAATTCCAGCTTTCGAGCGTTTCGTACGCATTGTTTTCCCTACACTCCTCAACGCATATAGACAATTTTGTTTTGGGAAATGGGTTCACTATCATAGTTCTAAGCGGTTCCTGAGATTAAAAAACATAAATTTTTCGTATAAAACACCCTCCCCCCACTTGACCCATCACACCCCACCCACCCGAAAGATCCCCGATAGATACTCGTAGGGGTTCACCGAACGTGACCACCATAAAAATGTAAACTTAATATCTCAACGGGCTTGTGAGCTACGCACCTTCGAACGCTTTTGCTTACGCTGTACAGACGGAATTTTTTTTTATGATTTTGTCTGGTACGAGTATACTATTCCTAAAACGTGTAAATACAATATTTCAGGGTAGACCATTTTTTGGAAAATGCATGTCAATCACAATAAAAAATAATAAAATAAAACTGTGTTGAAATATGCACTAGGAGTTACATATAAAATATCTAAACCAAATGTTGCGTGTATGCAATATCCCGCAGGAATGGGTTAAAAATTCACTGTGTTTCCAAAAAAAAACAAAAAAATGTATGCTGTAATATTTAAGGAAAGGTAACCGTTTTATACCTGAAGAATATTTTTTGAAAATAAACCATATTTTTATATGTTCAATATTTTTCGAAATTTTGGTATTAAGCCGCAAGGTAAGTTTAATAAAGGACTCAGTCAAGTCCGAGACGTCTCACAAAAATTAAAATAAACAGTATTTTACCCGGAAAACCAGTATTTTTTTTTTTAAAAAAAAAGAAAAAAAGTAACTTAATATTTCTATAGGACTAGATAAAAACAAACATCAACAAAAAATGGTACTTTTCAGGATAGCGAAAAAACTAAAACAGTCCCGCACAGTCATTACTCACTTTGGAGACGAATTTCAAACTCTTATAGTGCGTATAAAAATGAGTGAATAGTATTATTCTCTATTCAAAGAATACATACAAAAAGCTAGATCCTTGAAAAAAATTTATCGCAAACTTGACTTTAAAATAAGCCTAATTCATTATTCTATGATAAAAATTAACGGAGATTTGTGTTTTCAAAAGGGATTCGAACATCATTTTCGCAAAATCTTAAACATACTATAATTAATAACAAAATTCATATATTAAAAAAATTGAATTGAATTGAAAATAATTTTTTGTTACTAATTCTTTGAATTGCAAAAGAATCGGCGATGGTAGGGTCACAAATTTCTTTATTTTGGCAATTCTTAATGGAATGACCCTATATGTACCAAATTTTCGATGTTATTTTGCGATTCCAAACCCAAAAAGTCATGTACTACTATTCTTTGTAAAATACTACTATTTTTCACCTAAATGCACTACTGTACAATGTAACAAAACGACAGCACTGTTGTCGACGCTGGTGCGACTTGGCACCTTGGCAGCTGTGTCGGTTTTTTGACCACAAGTCAAAGGGTTTGACACTGAACAGCTGACGAACCACGGCCAACGTGTGGACGGCTGCACTCTCGCACGCTGGCGTTGCCCTACATTTGTCCGACTACGCGCTGGCCTACGTTGGCCCAACATACATTTGGGGCATAAGATGGAAAGTGGAACGGGCGCAGAAGAATACCTACTCTCGCGACCTCAAGATCATGGAATCTTTCAGGCTACTGGATAGCTCGAGTGTGCTTCAGGCTAAAATATTTGCATTGACAAAAGCAGCAGACATAATAGTGCAGAAACAGTGCGTGAATAGCGCAATAATTATATATGTTGACATCCAAGCTGCTATAAAGGCTGTTGGTACGCATATAACTAAATCCAGACTTGTGTGAGAATGTAAAAGAAGATCAAAATTATTCGTTTTACACTGAAAACAACAAGAAAGAGGATGATCCAGAATCATAATAGGATAAATTTTTCGATATCAAAGCTGCTTTATTTTAGTTTGCGACCTGCGACTCAACCAACGCCACTGAGATATAACAAATGGAAACCTCGATTTGCTATCTCATATGGCCAACGTTTTTAAAATGTCAATATATCGAAAAAGGTGTCCATGATAACCCGAGGTTCTGCATTGTTGAACAAAATTCTGATGATTTTAAACATTCATTAGATTTAAAATTGGTAATGCAGATAAAATAATTTTTGATTGAAACATTTCTTTATGTTTCTTTCAAAAATTCAATTCATTTTAAATTTAGAGAAACTTCGAAAGTTATCCGGGGTACAAAAATTAGGATTGAGCCACGGATGACCTGAATCTTAAGAAGGAAAGAGTTAGTAGCACGGTATGCATGTATTAAGGCGAGAAGGAAAACAATGAGAGGACCATCAGATTAGGCAACATGAAAAATGAAATCCGAATTTTTAGGTGTAATTTCGAATTGAAAAATTACCAAATAATTTGAATTTGATAAATACTTTTTTGGATAAACAATGCAAGGTATTGAAAGAAAATGAGTTCATAAAATTGCAACTAAGCTGTGTAAATTTTATAGGTAATATTGGCTACTGCAGTACGAATATAATACCATGTACTTATCGGTATGGCTCCAAATTCAAAAATAACGTATTACATGCTCAACCATTATAAATATTCCTGAAACTGTTATTTCCCAAGAAATTTATTAATAAAAAAATTGAAGTAGATTGTGAGAATCGAACAATTTGAATTGTCAGAACTGATAATTCAAATTGAAAAGTATTTAATTTTATTTAAGTTGTTGCCCATGTTGTTCGAAATTCGAAATTTTAAGAAGGAGCGAGAGGGTACGATTTCATCGGCTATTTCAATCTGTCATATCGTATAGAGAAATGAGGTGATGGGGTCTTAATTTATATAGCTCAGTGACCAACGCCGACTTCAACTCAAGCCGCGCACATATGACAGTTCGTCGTGAGAAATGCCTCAGTTTTTAGCTGATGTGTGACGTCACGGATCGAAACGAGAAAATACACCAGTTCATTGGAGAATCTTTTTTGGAACGGATTTGTAACAATATTTTATTATCCCAAAGCCCGCTGTTTTAATACAAAACTTTGGAATTAACGAAGCTTCTAGAGTCGATACTGAATAACAAATATTCAGAATCATAGCTATATGTAATGTGTTTCAATTCCAGATGAAAAAATTTTGTTCTTAATATAAAAATATTTAAAATAGAGATTTTTAGACGATTAAACATTGAAAAAGTCCGTGTAGACTATTCGAATTTCAGTATATTATGTACACTAAAAGCCCATAGAAGCAAAAACGTATTTGTTGCCTTATCAGAATTAAGAGATATGACGAATTGTTAAAACGTATACAAACCCATTACTTCCACTTGGGGTTTGAATTTCGAAAAAATTGTGAAACAGGTTTTTAGACGATTTCATAAGAAGCAACCTGAAATCTCATGAGATAAGACGGATTTTGAAAAAATTCTGAAAACGTAAGCAAACCCTTCACATCTCCTTGGTTCTGGAAATTCGAAAAATCGTGAATTGGTTGGCCGTAATAATCAATTTTACATCTCATCAGAACTAAGGAATGGCAAAAATTGTGAAAACATATACAAACCCTTGGGGGTTGAATATCGAAAAATTGAGAAATGGGTTTGTAGGCGATTATATAAAAAGTCTGTGGAAATAAAAAGCGATCTAATATCTCATCGAACCTAAGAAATATGTCGAAACTGTGAAAAGCATACAACCTCCTTACACCTTTTTGGATTGAATATCTAAAATACTGAAATTGACTTTTTGGCTTTTTTACATAGGAAACCTTAGGAAGTAAAAATGAATTCGATATATCACCAGATATGCAACCTCCTTACACCCACTTGGGGGTTGAATGTTCAAAAATCCTGAAAGGAGTTAATAAATAAATATGAAGACAGCACGAGAAAGTAGGAACCAATTCAATTTCTTATCACTTCTAAAAGAAATGACGGAACTCGTGAAAACGTGTTCAACCCGTTTATACCCTCCTAGGTGGAAAAAGGAAAAAACTTAAAAACAAGTTTTAGGCGATTATTACACAAGCCCATGAATATGAAAAGATATTCAATATCTGATAAGACGTGGATATAGTAGAATTCGTGAAAAAGTTTACAACCCCCTTTGCACCCCCTTAGTGGTAGAATTTTAAAAAATCCTGAAAACACTATCTAGGTATTTATATGAAGAATCCATAGAATAAAAATGAATTCAATATTTGGGAAGACCTAATAGATATGACGAAAACCGTGAAAATATATGCATTCCATTTTCACTGATAATTTTTTTTGCCCCCCCTCCGAACGCCAATGTATATTTGAAATTTTTTTTTATCTAAATTAGTTTTCTAGTTGATTTACATAAACGTACCGAGTTTCAGCTTTGTAGCATAAGCCGTTCTATAGATAGGAAAAACACCCCCCACCCCCGTACCATACTACCCCTATAAAAAATTATATTTTTCCAAGATGCTGCTAATATAGTTCTATCTAAATACGAAGTTTCAGCTTTATATCATTATAGGTTGTCGAGATATTAAAATCGGAACTTTTTTCTTTTCACCCTTCCCCACCCTCACCCTTTACACCCTTACTTCCAAAATTTTGTTTTCTACTAGGGGTCTATTAGGCCTACTTCTGGTAAAAATTTGAAGCATCTATCTTACACCGTTCTTGAGATATGAGACGTGATTTTTTAGAAAAATTCTTATCCCCTCCACTTTCATGCTCCACAGCCCCCTTCAAAAATTTTGCTTCCAGCAAACTTCATTTGTCAACTTTTATACAGAAACCAAATTTTATTTATCTAGTGCAATTGGTTAGTAAGATATCGCAATCTAAAGTTTTTCACCCCCCACCCCCGTACGCCACTGCCCCCACTCAAATTTTTGTTTCCGATCTATTCTCCTAGTATACCTACAGATATTCATAAAGTTTCAATTTTGTGACATTAACCGTTTAGGAGATATGGATTTTAGAAAGTGTCGATCTCACCTTTTTTGCGTTTCGGACGCATTATTTTTCCCCCCACTCCCAAACCCCTTCACCTATATCGGCAATTTTTTTGCAAATGGGTCCACTACTGAAGCTCTATATAAATTCCAAATTTCAGCCTCCTAGCATAAGCGGTTGCTGAGATCTAGAAACCAAAATTTTCCGTCTAAAACACTTCCCCCTCCTCCCCCCTGACACCCCCACCCCTCCAAATTTGGCCACTTCAAGGGGTTTACCCAGTATATTCATAAAAAAAATTTTAATTTAATAGCTCAAAGGGTTTGGGAGCTACGAGCCTTCAAACGATTTTGCGTACAGCGGTCGACGTACGGCGTACGGCGTACGGCGGACAGACGGACTGAAATTTTTTATTGCTTTTTTCGTGTCTACTCGTCATGAAACGTGAAAAAAAAAATTTTGAGGGTAGCAAATTTTTTTTTTTTAAAAATCGAAAACAATACTGTATTATTAAAATAATAAAGTAAAATTAGTCTAATTCTCATTTCTGAATATGTGTATAAGCTATTTAACTTTGCTTTGCCTAACAGAAGCTTGCACTTTAATAGAAAACTTGGTTTTTATCATCCAAGTCATGCACCCTCCATACAAAATTGTTGCGATTTGTTTGGAGCTGTCATGTTTGTTATGACTCTGGTTTTAGATGTTCAATTCAGTTACGCGGCTATAGTTCAGAGGGCTCTGACTCAACTGATAATGACAGCAGCAAGTTCAATTTGTCCAAGGTATTTGCATCCAGCAGGCAGAACAACTCGTCGAAAAGTCGTGGGAACTCAATACATTTTCTACGAAAATTTGAGTCCATGTGTAAGATAGGAACAGCCTGTACAAAGTTATTGAAAAAGGGTCTGTATTTCAATGTATTTCTACAGAGTTTCATCGCTATATGCAAGAAAGGGAAACTTTAATACGTAGCCTCACGTCACAAGCGACAGAGCTTTCGTAGAATATACGTCGATATGGCAACGTATGCGGGTGTAACATTTATAGAAAAAGAAATTTTGGTTACAACCATAGAGATATAAATACTGGAGACGACAAGACGCCGTTTTTGTATAAAGCACTTTGAAGCAAAATTGAAAGTTTTTGTATCGAGCTTTTGATGCCAGGTGGCAGTGAAATGCAAATAGTAGCCTAGTATTCAAATGTTTGGGGTTTTTTGTGTTCAAGACCGGAGTATAACATAAATGTGAGTAAGATGCTAATAGTAGCATAGTGTTAATTGACGGTCCTTTGCGAGGAATCGTCCGGCTACAAAACAGTCGCTGCTCATCATCTTCAGTACATATATCTCTATGGTTACGACACATATCCTCTTAATTTTTGTCAGTGACGTTTGGCTGTTGTACGTCTATTTTCATCACCAATGATAAAGTTGCGAGAGAAGAGTGAGCAGTTATTTTTTCTTGGGAAAGACATTACAAAATAATTTAATTTTATCAAAGCTTATCGAACTGCATTTTGCGTTTAGGTTTCAATTTATTTTCAGTTTTACAATTACTTAAAGTTATAAATTATTTTTTTTGAGTCCTGTTTCTTGAGTTTGGAATTCAAGAAGCCGCAATTTGACCATTGGTCTGTTATATGTGACAGGACTTAATAAGTCAAATTTCGTATTCTTCCTTTCCTTAAGAAGAAATGAAAATATAATGTTCTACCTAAATGAAAGATAATGCACTATCGTGAGAGTTACCAGGTGTATACCTTAAAAAAAGGTTAAAAATTACCTTTTCATGTCTTTATTGATATTCCGGCCTTTTTTCACGCAGAGCACAGTGCAATGTGATCAATTGTTGGTGGTAGCGGTGGGCATCGACAGTTTCACAATGTTTTAAGAGCTCATAGTCACCAAACGCACAACATTGTCTTCCGTCCGAAGCGATTTGGTCTTGCGGTAGATATTGATGGTTGACCGGGATCAACCCACGATTTTCTGCGCTTTGGATTATCGAAATAAATCCACTTTTCATCGCCAGTCACAATCCGATGCAGAAACGACTTTCTTCTGTGTCTGGCGAGCAACATTTCGCATGTGTTTGGCGTCGCTCCATCTGCCTATCGTTCAATTCATGCGGCACCCATTTTCCGATCTTTTGAACCTTTCCCATGGCGCGTAGACGCTTGGAAATGGTTGCTTGAGTAACATCCAATTGCTCGGCAAGCGTTTTTTGCGATTGGGTATCGTCCTCGTCCAAAAGAGCCTGTAATTGATCGTCCTCAACCTTCCTGGACCGATTTTCGCGCTTATTGTCGCTCAGGTCAATATCGCCGTCTTTGAATCGACGAAACCAAGCCCTGCACGTTGATTCCGCTAAAACATTGTTCCCATAGCAAGCATTTGATGCGATTCAGCAGCCGTTTTCTTCAAATGGAAGCAAAAAAGCAGAGCTTCCCGCATAAGCTCTTTTTCTGGCAAAAAACTAGACATGATCAGCACAGGACAAACGTATGTTGTTGAATAAAATTTGTGACGATGTGCACTGAATAATGTTAACAACTAACCAACCCTTAAATAAATAAAAAATGGCGTCTCTAGGTCGCTTAACACGCTCACTAACGCCATCTATGTGTCAACGATCGTTTTAAGGTTATACACCTGGTATATCTATGTTGTATGTAAAAGGAATGTGGCAATATAAAATACGTATTAAAAAATACAATACGTATAAACGCCCGGAAAATTATAAGGAAAAGTACCGTAAATATTTAACGTATAGTGCTTTTACAAACTATAAGCATAAACATATATGGGCTATGTCTTTTATGCAGTCCCGTTTCGTGGTATAGTATACGAAACTTTGCCTGCTGGGCAGCTGACAGTTTATCCAAGACATTTACCAGTAGGATTACCCACTCTTCAAATTTACTTTTGGGCTGATCAACATAGTTTTTTTAAATTCTGATATTGATCCAGTTGCTGTGGTAAAAGCTTGCAGACGTCCTCTATTCGCGAACGGTAATGAATGAATGAATTGAAATGAACTAGGAGCGGGAGTGACTGCGAACTACTTCACTCATTTCACTTATGGGAACGCTCTTCCGAACTAGTTCGTTCGCGAGGTACAGAAGCCTAATGGGTAATACCGACTAGGTGGCGCTCGAAACCAAGACCTCTGCGTTAGTTATTAAGTGTGTTTAATGAATAGAGGCATTCTCAGCAATTTCTCGAATATCTTTTAAAATGTCGATATAAACATACTACACACATTGCGCATCATTATTTAAAAATCCCTAGCGGTCTTTTAGCAAACAATTGAACAACATAAAGATTTTAAGAAATAAAATGCGGACTATTCGACACACCAACATGGACTCTGAACTGTGATCAAGAACTCCAAAACAGCTAAATAAAAATTTCGTTTTCAAGACAAATTTTATAAAAACCGGTCTAAAGCAGTTCTCAACCTATCCCTCGAAAAACTTCTGGAAAGGTCAAAGATATGAGAACAGAATAGTCTGAAAACAACTTGTAAATTGTTGGGATACAAAGAAAAAGAAAACATAAAATCGATTCGTATTTTGTTGCAATAACACTGTGCAACAAAGTAAATCCTTTGGCATCGCAGGAGTCATAAAACTGTTCAAGGACGGACGACCCAAAGACTTGCATTACTGCTGATCACAAGCAAAATATCATATAAAAATCCAGAACCAGATCTTGCAATGTAAATTTCAAAATTTTGAATATAATTTTTCTTTAGTTATTTATTTATTTTTTTCCAAAAAGCATTCACCTCGTTTGAAGTACAGCAACAAATGAAATAAATGTGAATAATAATCACGAAAACCTGATCAAAAGTCTACAGACCAAACAAAGAGGAAAAATCTTCAAAACAGGATTTGGAATCTCCGTACAAGAGAAAAAACCATTTTACATAAATTTTAAAATTTCAAATAATTAGGCCAAAATGCCAAAAACCACAAATTTACGTTGAAAAAAAAAAAATCACGTGAACGATTCGTGCTATTACCGGAAACGTAGGTAAATATCACTCAGTTTGGCCAATCGCATAAGTTCCATTCACCGGACAGGCGATTAGATCCGCAAGAGAAAAAACGAGATATCACGCCTAGCACAAACTTGTCTTGGCGATAATTTCCACTGTCTTAAAAAACGATTTATTAATATATCATCAAAAGCAAGTACGACTATTAATTAAAAAAAAACAATTTAATTAATTCAATTATTGCTAGTGGGGACAAAATTTACTAAGCAAATTTAAAAATATGTATATCTTGTTGAAAACCAGCTTGTAACAACGCTATGCATATTACTCCAATTACCACTAGACAAGTTGTTCTAATCGAACTTTCTAACTAAACTAGACCTTCCACGAGTTTTGTTCAATAACAAACTCAATTTTTATCGCCATTTATAACGAGTTACAAAAAAGGGCCATTTGTATAAATTTTACATATCGTAAGTTAAGTATTCAAAGTGTTAGAGAATTAGATCAAAAAAAGAGATATACGTTTAAATTGAAATTGAGAAATACGCAGAACCGGTTTAAGTCGTACAACCAGTATAACAATTTTTTATTTCTTCTCTTTTAAATATTTTTATTGAATTTCAAATTTTTATTAACTTGACGACATTCTGTTGGCGATTTTGATCCCTTGTTTGTGTCTGACTATCCAACAGAAGCGATCATGGAAAATTTTTGAAATTTATAATTTTGTGTTTTTCAATTTGATAAGAACAATGATTTCGAAATGGAAATCGGTTAAATACATATGTAAATTTATTAGTTTACAATATTAATTTAATTATAAAAATAATTTATTTTAAGTTGATAAACTGATTTCTTTTTTCTGTAAGCTTTTTTTCAAAAAAAACGTACAAATGCATTGAAAAACACAGATGACGCTTCGAAAAGTTGTGATGGGTAGGGTACATAATAGCCTTGAGTCCGTATATTATCTATTCTGAAAATACCGAGAAAAAACCTAAACAAAATTGTCGTATATTCAGTCGTCAAGTTAAAGATTAAGAAAGGTCTTGACAATTTGTTGCTATTTACTGATAAATATAAACAAGTTCCAGATTTCGAAAAAATTGCCAATTAAATATATTTATTTGATTAGGTTGTCATTTTTAGGAAGACTTTTTGTACGGTCAAGGAAGTGTGAAGAGCATTTTACACTTATCGTTTTATGTTATTATAAGTCTGGTCGAAGATACAACGCTTATACGCGATTAGAACGAATTTTGTTATTTGTACAGGGTGACAAAAATTAGCTTTAGAAGTCTTACTAAAATTAAAGTTAGTTTACTTAGCAACCTACTTCGCCTTCAAACCTACACTTTTTTTTTGATACTAAATACATAATTCAGCACAATCACAGAGGTGTTTAAGTCTCCAAATATGAAAGTTGTTTCATAATTTAAAATAATAAAGTGAAATAGAAAATGTACAATATAAAATAGCAGATTTTATGACAGCTTAAGTTATTTGTTTCCAGTTAATTTTTCCCTTACTAACGTTTTACAGATTTGTTTAGGTGATAACATTTTTTAACGCAACATTTTTAATTTTTCGTTTGCTTAATTCCTTTCTTTTATAAAAGCTTATTTTAAGTCCTGTCGAAGTTTTCTATCCGATGTTTTATGGAAATCGATGATGTTCATCAATAGGTAGGTTATGTAGGCAGGTACACACTTAGTACTAAAAAGGTCCGTTATGTTACTAGAGGATCATCGAATCCAGTCCTACTCGTCAAACCATTTAGTGCTTGCAATGAAGCGTTGGAGTCCCGTAACCTCTGTTGCGGCACGGTCACTAAGAATGTTGCTCCAAAAAGAGATTTCCTTCTAGCGGATAAGAGTTGGACAGGTACAGAGAAGATGGAAGACTGTCTTCTCCTCCTCCTCATTCAGGCAGCTTCTACAGAAGTAGTTTGAGAAGAGGCAGAGTCTTTTAGCATGCCGGATTATAAGACAGTGTCCAGCCAGGACATCGACTGTGGTGCTGATACTCGCCCCTTTGAGCAAAGCCAGCATTTTATTTATTTATTTATTTACTTATGGTTTCAAGACCCATGAAAGAAATAACAAATTATCTTAATATATGTATAAAAATGTACGTTCGTGGTACGTGTCTCAAACTCGAGAACCGCTAGACCCATTGACACCATATTTGGACAATATGTATGTTAGTAAGGTCTGCAGGAAGGTTTCTATTCATTTTGATTCCTGTAGGTGGCACTGCAGTCGAGATATTTCGATTTTTCGTATTTATGGTACGATTTGGCTCAAATTCACAATATATATTACTTAAATAAAAATAAATTCGTTAAGAAAATTTGGACCCGGTAGGTGGCTGTGGAGTCAAGATATTTACGAAAAACTAGCTACATATATAAAAGAGGATGTATGTATGCATGTTCCCTATAGACTCCTAAACCGCTCAACTGATTTTGATCAAATTGTCAGGAAACATGTAGAATAGTCCCGGGATGGTTGGTTCCTGTGAACTTTGGTACTGATCTAATCAAAAACAATTGTTTTTTCGACATTTTTCCAATTTTTTCGTGATTTTAGTACCCTGGTGCTCTAATTGTTGGTTTGTTTGTCCCGTATGCCTTCCTACACTATTCATCCGATTGCGATGAAACTGTATTGATATGTTGAGCGCACGCCCGTGAAGCTTTCTGTATTAGTAAAATTATTCTACAATAGATGGCGAACGACACAAACAAATGAGTGTGTTTCATATAGTTTAGCGACAGTTTGTGTGTTTTCGGTGTGCACGTCTGACAAAATCGAACGGGAGCAACGGAAGCAACGAGAGTAACGGGAGCAACCAAACGGGAATAACGGAAGCAACGGGAACAATGGAAGCAACGGGAGAAACAAACGGGAAGCAAGATTGGAAATCGCTGGCTTAGCAGATTCGATAGTATAGCACCATAAAAACGTGAGCGTAGCCACGGGACGCGGGTAGTATTGATAAGGTAAACGACCCAGTAATGAATAATGTCCCAATAATGAATAATATGTCAGTTTATTTTGAATTTTAAGCAAATAGTTCTATTCTTATTAAAACTATCAATTAAAAATCAAACTGACGATAGTTTTCGAAGTAGTCGTTATACTTCCGATTTACCGTATTAACATTATTGCTCGGAAAAGGCTCAAGCTTAACGGAAGTACAAAACATTAAGCAATATCAGTTGTTGACTGTCCATTGTGTTAAGAGGAAGTGAAATCGAAATCTTTGTGCACTGTATTAAAACTGTGGATTCAGAGACACAATACTGTTGCGACTGATAACTTAACTATCAAGGAATTGACAAATTAAAGTAAATATATATTTTTTCATTTTTTATAGCTTAATTTCTAGTTATTCATGACTGGGACATAGTTTATACCGTTTGAACCAGTAATGAATACAATTATTCATCACTAGGCAAATCGCAAGTCAAAGATAATATTAAATTGCTTATACGAGTTTTAAAATATATGATTAAGGAAATAAGGGGTATTCTTCTTTATAGTATAAGGCTTAGAATGAGCAATGTTGAACATATTATTTTCTTTGTTAATATCATGCAAGGAACTTCAATTGCTAACTTGCACATATATTCATTATTAGGTCATAAGCTCATAAGTACTATTCATCACTGGCTCAATGTGCTTTGTTTCATGCATCACATATCATTTGAAATTCTGTGTTACATATTTTTATATCTTAGGTTCTTAAATAATGGCTCCGAAATTTAAATACGCCGAAAATGATTTTCTTGATGCTTTAAAAGCTGTAGAAAATGGAATATCATTGGTTTTTGAAAAAGAAAAGGAGCTTCTTCTTAGTAATTCTACGTGGTTAGAATTAGAGCTTGAAAAAAAGAAGTCACATTGACAGAATTATCAAATCATGAAGAAGAAATAAATATGAATTTGGAAACGAAGAGTATATCTCAAAAATTTTCGACATCTGTCCAGCCTCTTCCATTCAAAATATGTGCACCTGAACAAGGCGCTTCGCAGATAGATTCAATTGATATTAGCTGTGTATTACATATTAGCTGTGAATTAAATCATAGAAGTTATATTGGAACCACAACCTTTCAACCAACGTGGATGTTTTTTAATTCCCATCAATTATCAATTACATTTTTTTACATTATCAGCGAAATGAAAATGATTATTTTTTGTTAGATTTATAAGTTCACTAGCCGCGTACCGCGGCTACGCTCGCTTCGCTCACGTTGTTCCATCGCACCTGTTACTCCCGTTTTTCCCTTTGATCCATTGCTCCTGTTTCTCCCGTTGATCCATTGCTGCCGTTTCTCCCGTTGCTCCCATTTCTCCCCCTCCATACACCATCCTCCATCTTCCATCATACATCCTCTATCCACCATCCACCATCTACCATCCCCCATTCTCTATCCTCCATCCTCTATCCACTATCCTCTATCCACCATCCATAGTCCAACTTTACCATTTAGTAATAGGAACGCATAACTAATCACCGAAAACGAACAAACTGCCGCTAAATCATATGAAAAACACTCAAATGTTGAAATAACTCTCGTACCACCAATTGTTAAATGATTTTGTTAATGCAGAAACCATCTCGGACGTGCTCTCAACAAATCGCCAAAGTTTCATCGCAATCGGATGAGTGGTTTAGGAGCGTATACGGGACAGACAAACAAATATTCATTTTTATATATAGAGATTATTAGAGTTAGAAACAATTTTTTTTTATTTATATATATAAAATGTGATATGCTTTACATTTTATTTGCTTTTATTTTAACACAATAAAAATTTATCCTTCAATCAATCGATCTTATTTTTATATTCATAACTGGTACAGCAATATATTCATAACTAGAGCAATGGATATTTTAGCTATTCATTACTGGGACATTTGAAAGACTTTGTACAAATGATAAAATAAGATCCGTTTTTTTACAAAAAGTGAAATTTAATTTCAATTTATATTAACAACAATTTATTCTGCCATATAATTGCAATAAAATCAGTCTCAGCGAGCTCCAACGCTATATAACTCAAGTTAATCTCCAGAAAAAGTTACATTATTCATAACTGGGACATTTACCTTATAAATGAATAATAAAATAAGAGGAAAGAGGAATATATGATTTTATAGGGCCTTAAGGCTTTCAATATTAGTATTAAATAAGTCCAAAATAGCAGAATGCATACTAGCAGCTCTCATTAAGCGAGTGGCCGAACTGTTATTAGCATAGCTTGCTCTATGATGAGCGATGTATAAAATATCGGTAGAGCGTGACGCACGGTTTGGTTCTTTTAGAGAGTTTTAGATCTAGCTTCGGCCAGATATGTCTCGCAGTGTGACATGTAATACCGTCTGCCCATCTTGAGTTGGTTTTCTCAACTGAGTCCAATCCCAGTAGTTTACATGTAGAGATAGGCACACCCAGATTCCGATGTTCCGGCATAATCTGAAGGGTGGTACCGCGCCGAGCGAGTTCGTCAGCCATGCAGTTCCCTGGAATATCCCTGTGTCCTGGCACCCAGCACAGACGAATATTGAACAGTTCTGCCATTTCCTTAAGAGATAATCGACATTCTACGGCGACCTTTGATGTTGTCGAGGCCGATTTTAAGGCTTTTATTGCCGCTTGTTCATCAATAAACATCGATGTTTATACTCTAGATGAAATCATTTAGGGCCGGTTTCACAGTGCGAGCTTAAGCTCTGGCTCAGTTGAACCTGAGCCGGTAACTTAAGGTTTAGCTGAAGTAAATACAGTCAAAGTTTGAGTATACGAGTAGTTTAACGGAACCCTGCTTAAGGGCTCATATATCCCTGAAATTTTCAAAAAATAGTTTTTTTTTTTTTTTACAGATTTTTATGTTTTATACTCTTAAAAATTAAAAAAAAATTTAGAATTTAGGAAATTCCACTCCATTACAAAGTTATAGCAATAAATGTCACCAGACATCGGTTTGGAGCGGCTTCCTGGCTAATTGCCGCGCCACTTTCAACAGCAGCGTTTAGCATTTATTTTTTCGCAAAAGCTGGGTTTCGTAGAAAACAAGGTCATTTATAGGACCATCTGTGAAAAACACGAAGATACAAGAGGAAGAAGGTGTACAGTACGAAGCTGGAATGGGAGACTAGCCGTAAGTTAACGTTGTACCTACCAAAAACTTTAAACGCATTTTTCGAAACTATGTTTTTACACATGGTCGGCACGATAACTCAGTCAATCTTCAATATTTTTTAACTTTTTTTTTTTTTAAATTTTGATAACTATTTTCTCTTTAGTTTGACGAGAGGTTTTTTTAATTTTTTGCTTGGAAATTTTTTTATAAATTATTAAGCGCAAATTTTTTTAAAAAAACTGATTACTAAAGTTTGAAATACTGTAACTTATTTATTTTTGGAAAAAAAAAATCCCCTCCGTCAGACTATAACTACTATATTATTTTACAAGATTCTTTTTTATTTTTGCAAATTGAATTATTTTTGGTGAAGTTACGATGCCGACCAGGAGGCGCCATGGTTTTCATAAGTAGTCCATTTATTCCCGTAAAAAACAATGTTAATATTAAAAAAAATAAAAAAAAAATTTTTTTTTATTTTAATAGTTAGCAAGATATGTGAACTCAACAATTAAATTTTTTTTTCACTATATAACCTTTATAATAATTTTTCAAATTTCCTCGGTTTTCAGCGCGTGCAGGGGTATGTAAGCCCTTAATGAATAGTGTAGGTCACTTTTGTGACGGTTCTGTCATGCTCGTATTTAAAAATTTTCAAAAAACTGTTAGAAACGCGAGAATGGGTTACGAAATTGTTAGCGAGAACTTTAATTCACATATCTATTTTATTCTAGGATAAAAATTACCAGATATATGATTTTTCAAAGAGGACTCGAACACCATTTTTGCGAAAACTTTAACATACTATAACTAACAAAAAAAAATTAGATAGAAACAAAAAAATCTGCCAACAGTCTGGGCGCAACTTTATTATTTTATGGGTAGAAGTCCGAAACGTGTTTAATGATGAGATACGGTGTTGGGTACTATGCGACTGACAACCTAAAAAATAACGTTCCAAATAGCCTCCTGGTTATTTTTTAGGTTGTCAGTCGCATAGTACCCAACACCGTATCTCATCATTAAACACGTTTCGGACTTCTACCCATAAAATAATAAAGTTGCGCCCAGACTGTTGGCAGATTTTTTTTATTTATTTACGTATTTTTTTTATCAATAGAATAATTCATAGTAGTAAAATCGAATTCGATCACATTAAACCTAAGAGATTTTCAGAATCAGTGAAATCTTGAACAATACCCGCAGGGGGTTTAATACGTAAACATACTTAAATCGGGTTTTTTCCCTACTACCAAACGTGAACTCCAAATCTCAATATACCTTAGGAATATATCAGAATTCGTGAATATGTACACAACCACTAGGGGTTGGATATCGAAAAATTGTTCAGAGCGTTTCTAGGCGCTTATATAAATAGCCCGCAGAAGTAAAATTGCTTTGATAGCTCGACATGGCTAAAAGTTTTAACGAAGTTTGTGAAAATGTGGATTCACGGACATTTTTTTTACTCAACCTCTGAACGCCAATAAAAATCTAAACTTTTTTTTTTGCTTTAATTACTCTAATAGCACATCTACATATATGTACTAACTTTCAACTTTTTAGCATTAGCCGTTTCTGAGATATATAAAAACACCCCCCTCCCCCGTACCTTCATACCCCTATCAAAAATTTTATTTTTCGAGGATGTCTCTATAGTGGCTCTATATAATCCGAA
The DNA here is from genome assembly GCA_951812415.1 of Beris morrisii. NCBI lineage: Eukaryota > Metazoa > Arthropoda > Insecta > Diptera > Stratiomyidae > Beris > Beris morrisii. The sequence goes on along the minus strand of OX638313.1, from coordinate 49,360,838 downwards.
ATTGTTAGCTTTCTATTCATTATGGTTTTCGAGAAATAAAAATCAGAATGTTTTCCTTTCTACCCCCTTTCACCATCACTCCCTACACCCACACCACCAACATTTTTTTCCCTACTAGAAGTTTACCGACCCCAACTCCTGTAAAATTTTTTCAAGATCATATCTGATACGGTTTCTGAGATATAAAAATTACATTTTTTGAAAAATTGCTGTCCCCCCACTTTCGTGCGCCACCTCCTCCCTCAAAAAATTTAGTTTCGGTAGACTCCTCTTGTGATCCCATATACAGAAACTAAATTTTATCTTCCTGGTGTAATTGGTTTGGAAGATATTGTAATCCAAAGTTGTTCACCCCCCACCCCCACACCCCACCACCCCTCCTAAAAATGTTAGCCCTTGTCAAATTTTGAAGTATCCCCAAGGACAACAACAAAGTTTCAATCTTCTGGCATCAATTGTTCAGGAGATATGGATTTTAGAATGTTTCAATTCCGTCTTTCGTGCGTTAAAGACTCATTGTTTCCCCTCCCACTTCCACACCCCTTAACCAATATCGACGATTTTTTTGCAATTGAGTCCATTATCATAGTACTACATAAGATCCAAGTTTCAGCCTCCTGGCATAAGTGGTTCCTGAGATCTAGAAACCAAAATTGTTCGTCTAAAACGCTCCCCTCTCCTCTCCCCTTGTACCCCCACCCCTCAAAAATATACCAGTCGTAGGGGTTCACCAAATCTACTCACCATAAAAATTTAAATTTAATATCTCAACGGGTTTGGGAGCTACGCGCCTTCAAACGATTTTGCGTACGGCGTCTACGGCGGACAGACGGACATTTTTTTTTTTTTTGCTTTTTTGGGGTTTACTAGTCCTAAAACGTGTAAATACAAAATTTCAGGGTAGAAAACTTTTTTGAAATTTCAGGTCGATCACAATACTTTATTATTAAAAAATAATAAAGTAAAATTGAAATTATAATTTTGTTTCACTAATTCTTTGAGTACATAAATTTTCAAAAGAATTGGCGATGGCAAGGTCACAAATTTCGTAATTTTTGGCGCTTGATGGAATGTCCCTATTATTGCACTGTATTATGCAAATTTGACTAAAAAAAATTGCCGATTTTTTTTTTCCGTCAAAATAGACTTTGTGTAAATAGAATAAAATAATGTGACAAACATAAATTTGGCCATTTTAAACACTCAAAAAGACTAAATGTTGGTTGTTTTCCGGCGTCAGTAGGGTTTCTGGCGTTGGGGTTTCACACCAGAAACCCTACTGACGCCGGAAAACAACCAACATTTAATCAAATTTGCTTCTATGGTAGCTTACTATGAAAAAATTCCATACTCAAAAAGACGTTCAAACGCAAGGAACAGCAACATATATATGGATATTGCAATAGCTGCTTTTTTCTTATACTCTAGGCAGACGGCGCATTCGAATGTACATTAAGGGAATGATCATTCGCATTCAATGATCAATGAGATTTAACATTGACACACGTCTTTCGGAATTGCATTCAATCTGTCAAAATATTATTGTTGTGAGAATGCTGAATAAAAGTTAGCATTTTTGCATTGGCACACGGCTACGTATTATCTTTTGAAATAGAGTGATAGAAAAGTGCTAATATGTCAGCAATTGTGAACGAAACGTTAAAAAGATTGATCGTAATTAATGCACACAGGAAATAAATAGAAAAATTTGGACGGTGGAACACCTGATTTTCCATTTGTTCCACTAGTTTCCTGGTAGTTTCATAGGGCTTGACGATAGAAGGCGCTGCAAGCGCTTGAACGAATTAGCAATTTATCTCGGAATTACCATTTTGCAATTGTAATTGGAATGATGGAATGAATGACCAATTCGACAATTTCATTAAGACAGACGTGATGCGGAATTATCATTCGATTAGGAATGATCTTTCGAATGCGTCATCTGCCTAGGGTATTACAGTCCGGAGTGTAGCAAAAAGCTGCTATGAGAGCAGCTTTCAAAAAATCTTGGAATGAATTAGTGTCAAATAGCAGCTTTTTGGTTCCTTTGGACACACAAAATGCGTCTGCATCGCACATTCTTCAGCTTTTTGCGTGACGCTAAACTAAAAGTCGGTCACCTTTCTGTCATTTTGAAATTAGTTTCTTGTTCTGAATCGCCTATTGAAATCATTTATTTGTCTAAGCGCGAATTTATTTTGTTCAATTCCCTAGCACTACTTTTTTTCGAGTAGAATTATATTCGAAAGGTTTTGGGAAAATTCGAATTGGCTCAGATATCAGCTGTTCGTCTCATGACTTTACCCGTGTGACACAGAAATTGCGTCGCAAATAAAAACTCGAAACTCAAGCTCTGACGCAGAATTGCGACGACAATCCACCTTTAATCTGTATAGTCACATGTGTGAAAATACATGTTATACAATATACCAAAATGTTTTTTTATGTTATTTCACAGGATACAATACAAAATTTGTTTGAAATGTTTGCCTAGTTAGTAGGGCTATCGTAATAAAAAGAGAGTAGAGGATCTGGAGCAAAATTCGCAAAGATATATAAAAACGTAAAATCTTTAGAAATATATATTCCTTCTGATGGAATTAATTAATTATTCAATGGACAAAAACTACAAATCCGGCTATCGTAGGTAATGGTCACATTCTATTAATCGAAATACTGATTAAAAATATCACAGCCGATATTAATGTCCAAATTTAAATGTTGTCCACATTATTTTCTACATGGCATTGGCTGATGTAATAATAGTATGTATGCAAATGTAAATTTCCATATTGCCAACATTGCAGACGGTACACAAAAAAAATCAATCGAATCTGATAATGCATGTGATTACTTTCTCATAAATAATAATAACTACCCAGAGTACATTGCATACACAAAGTATAATCACAACAAACACCCCGCCAAGTGTTCTAAATTCAGTTGAACATTACATCATTGTGTTGTACCGGATTAGTGATAATCCTTCTGAAATATAGATATAACTACTGTTAAGGGTAGTTAATAGTGTAAAAGTAGCAACATAAAAAAAAAGTTAATCTGCTGGATATATAGCACTTTCTTCCGACACAAATATCCAAATAAAGTTCGATCTGCATCGCAAACTTAAATGTCAAAAAAACGTAACACAATCAAAAAAGACACAAATTCTCACAATATTCAAGTGTAACATATTTTTTGTTGGAACAAGCTCCTGAACATTTACTGGGACATGCTAATCCTTATCGGTTTGTGATTGTTGCAAAACATCAGGCTTAATTTGTATTTAAGAAAAGTTAGTTAGTTAAAATTTATTAAATAATTCTGTGGTAAAAAACGATAACAGCTTATGTCGAGATAAGAAAAAATCATTTTTCAAGTTTTCAATTGCATTTTTAAAAAAAATTGCCATTCTGTGATAGATTTTTATCTCATATAATATATTATTATTAGGTTGTATTATTAAATTAAATAAAATAAGATCTTCTAATATATTTTTTATTAATGTAATTATCAATTTTGATACACGTAATCGCCTAATTTTTTTTTCGACTTAAGCTGTTATCGCTTTTTACCACAGAATTGTTTACAGAAGGGCTTCAAACTGTTGCCAGATGTTGGAAAAATATCGCCCTAGCCCAGAACGATCTTTAATTGGCAAATAAGTAACTAAACTTTTTGCCTGTATTCTGTACTTAAAAAAAAATTGCGCGAATAACCTCAAAGTAAAATCTTCAAAAGCTGGAGTGGAAAATCCAACCCAACCTGGCAATACTGCTTCAATTGGACAAAACGACTATCTCGCACGTACTTAAAACTAAAGTCAGTATTGCACTGTATTCCATGTTGTCAAATATTAGACTTTTTTTTCCTGGGAAATGCTGTCAGATAGTGTGATAGTCAAATTTTTCTTTGTCACATTATTTTCTTTGCTCTACACAGTCTATTTTGGCGAAAAATTTTTTGGTGAAATTTTTTCCCGATTATTTCATTGTCAATTTTAACTAAAATTTACTAGAAATTTACTAGACGATTCACTCGTTCACGAGTTTTCAATAATTTAAAACTGGGAAAATCGCATTTCACTTTCCTCCGACGGATTCCAGTCTTGGCTTTATAGCTTGTCTAGTTAATATACAGCTGACGAAGTTATTGAGAGAGTAAACTAGTTTGTGGATATGCGGAGATAAAATTAAAGTTTTTGTACTGAATAACTTTTAATTAAAAACGTCGAATAAATTTTTTCTAGGGGCTTGGTTAGAATTTGCCAAACCTTCTGAAATTACTATTTAGGCGAGTTAGTACCACCTCTTCTCTGTTAAACGTGACGTCAATACCAAAGCTAGACAAACAGGTCGTAAAAATTATACACCTTTTTTTCACTATTTGTATATATTAAAAGGGTATGAACTGGTTTGTGCCAAAGGTATCACTCGCAAGAAGATTCTAGAGGCCAGAACGTTTATTATTTGTGGGAGCAGCGGGTTTAAATTTGTGCTCATTATCTAAGTGTTGATTATTAACTTTGTCCTTATTTATTATTATTTTCAAGACATTGAATATACTCTGTCTATTCGAGTCGAGTATAGATCAGTAAAACTATTACGTATTTGTATGATGTCATGAATTCAACTCCAACTTATTGACGTACATATTCAGTTAATATTGGTACAGAACCTATATTTTGTTCGCAATAAATCCGTATTTGATTTTTGTTGAAGGCAGTATTACTGACAAGGCGCTGAAAGCTGAAACAGCTTAACATCGACTAGTAGGTATACTACCGTACGCGCTTCACTCTCCAAATATACCCCCTTTCCTTAAAAATCCTTTCACCCTCTCACAGCTAATTAGTTTTGGAATAAACACGTCTACCACGCTCCACCATGGCAAAAGAGGTGGCTAACTTTGGAGGAGACATCTGTCTAATCTAATCTAATCTATTCCTGATTTCAAGTCTACCTTTACAGTCAGTTGTATCGAATTTTAGGATTCAGTTTTATATTCTTCTTATAAGAAATAATAAACCTGTTTTGTTTCAATGGAATGATTAAAGTAAAATTTGTCTGAAACCTCCATTTTATATCATGTCAAAACTAAATTTTATAAAATTGGCATTTATTTTATTATTATACGTAATTTTTGATAAAATAAAAAAAGGTTTTATTTATCATACGTAAAAATAACGTAAAAATGCCATATCTTATGATGAAGGACAAAATTGCGTGTGAACAGAATTAATGTGATAACAATGCACACGTCAGGGTGGTTGGTGGTGGTTTCTGTTCATTAACATAAAATTTCATATTCTTTTAATATGAAATTCATAGTATGTAGTTGCTAGTCTAGTGTAACGGAATGAGAAAAAAAAAATAATAATATGATAGTCTGTAAATAAAATTAATACAACATTTTACTAACCATATGTTGACATCATGTAAGTGCTCATGAGTAGAGTTGATTGATTTATGTGTTTATCTCTTCGATTTTGTTGTTATTCTTAAAGATTACGGTAATATACTTAAGATATGTACAAGATAAATCAAGAATATTTATTGAAATAGAGTATTCGAACGCATACAAGCATTTGAAGGCGAAGGCACAGCGCAAACGGACAATCACAGATTTTATGAATTTACTTTCGATGGATTAATTTTTTCTTATTAAAATTGATATTTCTATTAAGTTCCAACTATTTTGCTATTGTTGATGTATGTGTGGTGCTCTTTTTTTTATTTTGTTTAAATATTTTAGAAACACTTAAACTCCAGCATTCGGCATTTTCGGTAGATGATTAAATTTTATTTCGAAGTGTTTATTTTTTGCGGAATTCTTTTAAATTTGTAAAAGACTAACGTCTTTTCACAAGTTTCTGTGAGTTGAACACAATTTCACGGTTCCATGTATAACGATATCCACAATGAGGTATCATGCTCACGGTTGAGCTTTGGGGAAAATTTTGTTTTTTATCAGAAATGGTTACATATATTCAATTTAATAAGCACTTTTGCTTTTAATCGACTCGTTTTGATTTATTTCGTTTTTGATTCTAAGCGCGAATTAAACCGTTTGATTTTTTTTTTATCAAATCAATAATCGATTTCTTTCACTTTCCGTATGGAGACGAAGACAAAATTATATGTATGAGATAGATACACGTCGGTCGGATCAATGGTTAAGAGCTGACTGGCGTGCTTCAGATCTGGGTAGCTCTGAATCGGCAGCATTCAGTGAGAGATAATACTAATATAAAAATAAGTGGCAAACATGTAAATATCGTTATCAACATCAGGGAAATGTAACCTTTTTGGTTTAACGTGAAACTTGCTTTTCAATTTTGATATTAGCGGCAATTCATTGCAGAGACCAATAAATTTTTGTTTGTCAATAGTTCTCAAGAAGATCCCGATAAAATTTAGCAAAGTCAAGAAGCAAAGTATCTTTTAAGCTTGTATGCCACTATGCCAAATATTTGACTATTCTGACTGGCTTTGCCACAAAATTTTTATACTCTTCTAGATGAAATCTGAGAGTACATATTAGAAGTTTAAACCAGCCCGAAAAAAAAAGTTAGTCCCGTGTCCGAAAATATGGTACACATTTGAAAGAAAAGCTAATATTATCTAGAGTTTCGCAAGCAACTGGCAATACTAAGGAGTATAAGGATATTGGTATTGTTTACATTGATAACTACATAACCTAACATATTTGACAGTCGTTGCTTTTGAGTTAAGTTGGAATTTGAGGACAAGAAGAAAAATAAAATAAGTCCCAATTAACGTGAATTTACAAAGAAGAGATGCCAAATCGAAGCAATTGACTAATGAACAACGTCATGGTATCTTGAAACAGCTATTACAATATATGAAGAACATAGAAAAGTAAAACACGGTGCTATGAATGAAGTTGGAGCTGCATTCCACGTATCCCGTCTGACCGTAAATCTCACTTTATCTAAATTTGGGTTACACTAAAATTATTTGTATTAGGTTGCTGCAGATGAAATGTCGTTTTTCTTTATGAAGTGAAGTCAGTTGCAATTTTCATGTCTCAAACTGCCGCCAGGTGGCACAAGTGGTATTGGGTATTGAAGTATAAATACCTCTACATTTACTCATGGAGTCATTTCAGTTTTGGACTTCATTGAGATCGGACAGAAAAAAAAAATGGATTCGAGTGAAAAACGGATAATTTTCCTTTATGAATTTAAACTTGGTCACAGCGCAACGGAGGCGACCGAAAACATCAACAGGGAGGGCATTTAGAACTGATACGGTAAACAAACGAACCACAGCGATGGTTCGAAAAATTCCAATCAGGAGATATGACCCGTCAAAGTGAGCCATGTGGTACCCAGGACCTTCGATCGGCAAGGACGAGCTGAATTTATTAGTGGAATCTGACTCACGTCAAACTGTAAGGGACATTGCAAGAAATTGGGCGAACACCATTCGAAAGTTTGCCGGCACTTGGAACAATCTAAAAGCTTGATAAGTGGGTTCCGCTTGAGCTTACTGAGCAAAACATGACGCGTCGACTGAAAATTTACAGTTCCCTGTTCTCCCGAAAGAGAAACGATCCGTTTTTGAACAGAATAGTGACATGTGATGACAAGTGGATACTGTACGACAATCGTCGCCGATCGGCACAATGGTTGGATGCTGATGAGACCCCAAAACACATGGCGAAACCAGGCCTCCATTCGAAAAAGATAATGGTGCCTGTTTGGTGGTCTGCAGCTGGAGTTTTTCACTATTCCTTTTTGCAGCGTGGTGAAACCATTAATGCAGAGAAGTATTGCACCCAATTCGATGAAATGTATCAGAAATTGCGTGTTCAACGGCCTAGATTGGTCAACATAGATGGAGTTATACTGTTTCATGTACCACGGTCCAAAAATTAAACGAGTTGCAGTATGAGATTCCTCCTCATCCACCATACTCACCAGACCTTTCGCCAACCGACTACCACTTTTTTAAACTTTTGGATAATTTTTTGGCGAACAAACAATTCGATAATGAAGCAGCCATCAAAAGTGCCTTCGAGGCCTTTCTTCGCTCTAGAAAGTCGGACTTCAACGAAACTGGCATAAATGCACTTGTATCTCGTTGCGAGAAGTATATTTCATATGCTGGTGCCTATTTTGATTAATAAAATTAAGTTTTATAAAAGTTAAAGTTGTTTGAAATTGCACTACCAAAAACGATATTTCATCTGCAGCAACCTAATATTTAGTTATGTTGTGATAATAAAATGAATTTAATATTTTTATACTCTAGATGAAATCATATAGAGTATTATAAGTTTAATCCAGCCCAAAAGTTTGTAACGCATAGAACCAAGCCTCGGACGAAAAAAAGTTATATATTATTTTTTGTTTATTTGTGCCCAAAAACCTCAAATCCGCCTGACGTCCGTCCGTCTGTCCGTGAACACGATAACTCAAGAACGCCTTCACCTTGAAATCTTGATCTTGAAATTTTTAATTTGGATGTTTGGTTGAATTTGTAAGGCTAAGTTCGTTAACGGGCAAAATCGTCCTACTCCTTCTGGTAGCTCCCATACAAAATGTCCTTAAAACACGTGTTCAATAATATTGGTTGATAACTTCAGAAGGGTTTAAGCTACGTCTTTGAAATTTTGTATGTGTTATTTTTCCAATAGTTGGAGCTAAATGTATGATTATAAAAAAAATCCTATTAGTCCTTCGTGTAGCTGCCATACAAATATCCTGTCAAAATGTCTTCACTTAATTTACGGAACTCGCTATAACTCAAGTAATCTTTTAGCTATGAACTCGGAATTTTGTACAAATTAGTTTTGAGTGAAAACGAAGTTCGAGTTTACTAGTCAGCAAAATCCTTTTACTCCTTCTGGTAGCTGCCATACAAAATATCCTTAAGACACGTGTTCAACAATATTTTCCGATAACTTTTGAACACTTCAAGCTACGAATTTGAAATTTTGTACACATTAATTTTTGAATGGTTCCAAGGAAAAGGATAAATATGTAAGAAATCGAGTGAGTCCTTCCTGCACCTCCCATGTGAAAGTCCTTCAAAAAGGACATTTTTTCGATGACTTACCCAGTTCAAGGTATGAAATTAAACACTGAATATTGTCTTTTAGGTTTGAGTAGCAATCTAATGGCAGTCCTTAATAAAGGACATACAACATGCACACACGTAATTCTACTTTATCCCCAACTACAATATAAATCGGAGTTCAGTATTCATCTAGAGTATTATACGATTGGCTTGCAGCCGATCGTGACTGCAGTATGTTTTATATTTAATTTTAGTTTTATTTGATTTTTTTCGCAAATGTATTAAAATGTATACCATATTTTCGGACAGCGGGAGTATATATTATGTTTTATTCATTTGTGGCCAAAAACCTCAAATCCGCTTGCTGTCCGTCCGTACGCACGATAAGTCAAGAATGCCTTGACTTAGTATCTTGAAAATTTGAATATGGATGTTTGGTCGAATTTGTAAGGCTAAGTTCGTTAACAAAATCTCCCTACTTCTTCGGGTAGCTGCCATACAAAAAGTCCTTTAAACATGTGTTCAAAAATAATAACCTCAGAACGGTTTAAGCAACGATTTTGAAATTTTGTATGCATTGATTTGCAATAATTGGAGCTAAAGATATGATTATGAAGAAAATTCCATTAGTTCTTCGTATAGTTGCCATACATCCTGTCAAAATGTCATCACTTAATTTACGGAACTCACTATACCTCAAGTAATTGTTGAGCCACGAATTCGGAATTTTGTACAAATTAGTTTTGAGTAAAAACCAAATTCGAGTTTACTAGTCAGCGAAATCCGTCTACTACTTCCGGTAGCTCCCATACAAAAAATCCTTAAGGTTCAAGAATATTTTCCGATAACTTTGAAATTTTGTACATATTAATGTTTAAATGGTTCCAGGTAAATTGATAAATATGCTAGAAATTGAGTGAGTCCTTCCTGCACGGTGATCCATGCTTCGCACGTTAAATTAAAATATGTATTGTACTTGTATTCGTGTGTTGAATCTAGCACCCTCACTGCAGTTAGTGAAACGAGCATCCACAACAGTGATTATTCGAAAATATAATTTTGTTGACCAGCGTAATGAGACAAAATAAATTTAAATAGCGTAAAAATAAAAAATAAAAAACAAAACAGGCAGCAGCCAATCGTAGAATACTCTAGATTACATGCTGAACTACTATTTAAATTGTAGTTGGAGATAATACAAAAGTTAATGAGCTTTTGATTTACAATGGATTCCAAACGAAAATTGACAAAATTGATTTTTGAAAATCAATTATGTTCTTCATTTTAAAATTTTTACAAGCAAACTGTTTGAAAACTAATTATGAAATATTTTAAACTTGAAGCGTTGTGAAGTTATCAGCCCAAATTCATTAAGCCTGAGTTACAATGGCTCCGATCCGATCCGATCTTGAAAGCGGACAGTGTTGAGTTTTTCCATCCGACACACATCTAAAGGGAATTTCGGAACGACTACTCACAATCGTTCCGTTGATTAGCCGAGAAGTTCTGACGCTAAGAGGTGAATTATTGAATTTCACCACCTCTTTCGCCTAACTGATAATCAAAATTACACCTCGATAGTGTCACTTTGACAGATCGGATCGGAGCCATTGTAACTGAGGCTTTAAAACGAGTTGTCAGGACATTTGTGTGGGCTATCGGAAGGTATTGGTTAATTTTGTTCACCAACGAACATTGACTATTTACTCAAAAGCAATTATAGAAAAATTTCGACTTGCTGGCTGGACGATTATTTAATTAGTAGTCTGTTTCGAAAGAAAAATAAATTCATAAGGGATTATGTATGGGGCCTACACGAAGGACACATCCGATTATCTTCAGTCAGTATTTTAGCTGCAACTAAAAGGAAACTAATGTGTGATTTATTTATAACTTCTCGCTTAATGCGTTCTGAAGTTATTGGACATTATCTGTGGACACGTGTTTTTAAGGTCTTTTCTATGAGAGCTGAGTGATACGATTTCACCAACTAACGCACTTAATCATACTATTTACTCAAAAGTAATTAACTTGCTGGTTGTTACTTCTTGCGTGTGTTACGGAAGATACATGCAAAACTTTTTAAAAGATTTTTGTATGGGGCCTACACGAAGAACTAACCCAATATTCTTCGTTTTCATAATTGTAGCTGAAACTACAAGAATCTGAAATGGGAAAAAATTTGAAACTCATAGCGTTTAGCATTCTGAACATGTGTTTTAAGGAATTTTGTGCGGCAACTACCGTCTACTAGGCTGAACGAACTTAGTCGTACGAATTCGAACAAACATCCGAACTTCAAATTTCAAGGACCAAGTCAAGGCGATCTTGAGTTTTCATATTTTCGGACAGAAAGACGAACGGACGGTCAAGCGGATTTGCCGATTTCGGCAATCACAGAATAAAAAATAATATATACCAGTTTTTCTTCCGAGGCTGCGTTTTACGCATTACAAAAATTTTAACTTATAATCTATGATTTCATCTTGAGTAAAACAAATAATAAAATTATTTTACCATTTTGCAAGTACTAAGCGAGGGCTCGTAAGAGTTAAAAACTTAATATGGCATAAAGTGACCCTTGTTAAAAAATGTTATATTTTTGAAAAAAACATTTTAATGATACACCCTGTATACACACCTCTAGCAGTGAGAAAATTTAAAATGTTGACAACTTTTACTAATTTCAACCGTCGATTGGTTAGATTCTAATTACGATAATCGCTGTGTACGTACAAATGGTCTGATACACTGGCTTGCAAGATCTCCTGATCCAATTATACTACTTTTTTATACGGGGAGGGATGAAGGACCTTATTTAGCAAGTAGCAAGATTTAAATGCCAGGATCGATGCAGTAATACAGGAAGTAACGCAGTAATTGAGGAGTATGAATTCTAAGACAATACTTGGAAAACGCATTTTAGCATGCATTAAAAATTGAAGGTGGCCATTTTGAACATTTACTATAATTACAATTTTTTACAATAAACCAAAAAATCGTAACAATATTGTTTCATCTCGAGCAAAGAGTGCTGATAAACAAGTGTTTCTCTTTTGCATAAAGGTAGATTATTTTAATATTGAATTTTTTTTTTAAATGGTAATACCTAAGTCATCCCATTTGTAGGTAACAAACAATATGGCTTTCGAAAAAGAGGTTATTTGTTTCGGGTTTTTCTTAAAAATATCCAATTTGGCAACTCCTACATGACAACTGCAAATAAGGAAATTGCTAGATTATCTAATTGGCTACAATATCTGTTTTTGTTGAAGGTCATACGAACAATTGTTTCCTTCAAACATTTGGCAGTATGCTAACGTCACAAACTGGAGATTTAAATTAGACCAGAAAATGAGCAAAATTGCCAAATATAAACTTTCCTTCACCGTTTCATTAGCTCAAATCTTAATTTTTTTTATTAGGCGGACTGGTAGTTTTTAAAACTCAAGCACTCTTCACGATGATAGCTCGAATACAATTCATCCAAAATATATGAACCGAAGACCGAAAGAAAGCTAATATCATTCGAAATTAGTTTCAAAAAGGATGAATACGTCAAATTTCAAATAAAAAACATACTGCAGTCACGATCGGCTGCAAGCCAATCGTATGATACTCTAGATGAATACTGAACTCCGATTAATATTGTGTTGAATTACGTGTGTGCATGTTGTATGGCCTTTATTAAGGACTGCCTTTAGATTGATACTCAAGACTAAAAGACAATATTCAGTGTTTAATTTCATATCTTGAAATGGGTAAGTCATCGAAAAAAAATTTCCTTTTTGAAGAACTTTCACATGGGAGGTGCAGGAAGGACTCACTCGATTTCTTATATATTTATCCTTTTCCTTGGAACCATTCAAAAATTAATGTGTACAACATTTCAAATTCGTAGCTTGACGCGTTCAAAAGTTATCGGAAAATATTGTTGAAAACGTGTCTAAAGGATTTTTTGTATGGAAGGTACCAGAAGGAGTAAAGGGATTTCGCTGACTAGTAAACTGACATTTTGTTTTCACACAAATCAACACATACAAAATTTCAAAGTCATAGCTTAAACCCTTCTAAAGTTATCGGCCAATATTCTTGAACACGTGATTTAATAACATTTTATATGGCAAGTACCAGAAGGAGTGAAAGGATTTAGCTGAATAGTAAACTCGAACTTCGTTTTCGCTCAAAACTAATTCAAAATTTCAAAATTCCGAATTCGTAGCAAAAAGATTACTTGACTTATAGTGAGCTTCGTAAATTAAGTGAAGAAATTTTAATAAGATATTTGTATGGCGGCTACACGAAGGATTTTTTTCATAATCATACATTTAGCTCCAACTATTGAAAAAGAAACGTATACAAAATTTCCAAGTCGTACCTTTAGGCGTTCCAAAGTTTTTGGTCAATATTCTTGAACACGTGATTTAGGGACATTTTGTATGGCAGCAACCCGAAGGAGTAGGACGATTTTACCCGTTAACGAACTTAGCCTTACAAATTCAACCAAACATCCAGATTCAAAATTTCAAGATCCTAGGTGAAGGCGTTCTTGAGTTATCGTGCTAACGGACAGACAGACGGACGGACGTCAGGCGAATTTAGAGTTTTTGGCCACAAACAAACAAAAAATAATATTATAACTTTTTTTCGTCCAAGGCTCGGTTCTATGCGTTACAAACTTTTTGGCTGGATTAAACTTTCATCTAGAGTATAAAAATAAAAACTGAAAATATAAATAACATCTTCTTTACAGCATCTTTTTCTTTATTGGCCACTTTTTTATTGCATATAAATTATTTTTAATCCATTTTCAAACACATTATATTATGCTTTAACTATAGTCTAACGTATTTTCTATGTATACGTCGTAAAAATCTAGCCAGTATTGAACTATAGGCCACGCTGTCAAATCTTTGACTATTTTTGCTGCCAAATGTTGTCGGATAGTGTAATTTGAAAATTTTTGTATCCCACATTATTTTATTTGCTCCACATAAAGTCTATTTTGACGGAAAAAATTTGACAGCACTTTTCGTAAAATTTTTTTGGTCAAATATTTTATATTGGTTTACGTGGTGGCCCATCAGTCGAACAGGGTCCAATTAGCGCCGTTTTGTTGCCATAACTGGCTTAACCTCGTTGATGAGGGCTGATGATGTAAATACAAACTGAAATGGATTATCTTACCCATCCGGAATTGTTTAAGAGAATCAGTTCTACAATCTTATTTTTCGAGCTTAACTTGCATTACTTACTTCTAAAAGTAAACATTATTTGACGAACTTTTTTTTCCAGTTTCTACATGAATTTCACTTCTGGATCACATACTCAAACATATAAACTAAGATAAAACGTAGATACTATTTTTTTGACGTCATAATACGTTCATTATCCACGATTCGGTTTTTTGACACAAAATACGAAAAAACTGTATATCGGCAATTATTCATCACATTATCATAAACTTTCCGAAACATATTTAGTTAATACAGTAAACTGTCCGAAATCAGCCATCTTAAATAAATTTATTGTGATACTCTAGTATTTTATGTTAATTAGCTCTATTCTTAGAGCAGCGTTAGCAGTATAAGAATGAATAAGAACAAAATAAAAATAATAAGGGAAATTTATTTTCAGATTAATTGTGATTCAATCACTTTTTGTGCACGACCACCTATCTCTATACTATTTTTGAATGAAATATTGTGAATCTCGCAAACTACGATAATTTTTTTATAAATATATTTTTAGATCAATCGATCGTATGACCTTAAATAAAAACGTATGACAAAACTGTAATTTTTTTTTTTAAAAAAAAAGGAAAAATTTATTTTAATCGTAAGGGAGTTCAACAAAAACTTAAATACAGAAAGTTGAATGCTCAACAAATTCAAATTGCTCAGAAAGAGTGCAGTGGATACCAGATTTTTCGAAAAAACCTGGTTACAGGAGTTTTTTTTAAATGACACAGCGAGCGGGCACTTTTACCTTATTAGTACCTCAAAATTTTATCCGTCACCTTTTGCAAGCTAAACCTATCTATTTACTGGGCTATATTGAAAAATTGGTGAAAACATACGAGGGCGGTCCGACAAGTACTTAGCCTCACCGCCCGATGGCGCCACTATCGCAAGAGAAATTTACTATCATGTAGTACATTCTCGTAGACGGCTACTGTCAAAATTTCAGCCGAATCGGACTCGTAGTTTTGTTTTGACCGCGTATGGAAGCGGGCGTGTCCGCGGATTTTAGAAAAATGGAAAAAGAGCAATAGCGGTCGGTGATTCGATTCTTGTTTTTGGAAGGGAAATCGCGCAGCGAAATCAAAGAGCGCTTGGACGCTGTGTACGGTGACTTCTCCTTCGATGGCAACCTTCAACAATTGGTTTAACGGGTTTCAACGTAGTCGCACGTCGATTTTTAATGAGCCACGCCCAGGTGCCCCGAAAACGGCTACCACGGAGGATAACGTGGCAAAAATCCACGATCTCGTATTGGAAGACCGCCGATTGAAGGTCCGCGAGATAGCTGGAACAGTAGGCATCTCAAAAGACCACGTGGGTCATATCTGCATGACATTTTGGGCATGAGCAAGCTGTCGGCGCGATGGGTGCCGCGTTTGCTCACTCCGGACAACAAGCGCAACCGTGAGACCACTTCAGAGCAGTGTTTGACGCTGTTTAAGCGCAATCCGAAGGAGTTTCTGCGTCGTTTCGTGACCGTCGACGAAACATGGATCCACTGGTACACACCAGAGACCAAGGAACAGTCGAAACACAGCGAACGGGCTCCGAAGAAGGCGAAGACTGTCCTATCGACCGGAAAGGTGATGGCCACCGTTTTCTGGGATTTACAAGGTGTGATCTACATCGACTACCTGGAGAAGGGCAAAACGGTCACAGGGCTCTACTATGCCGAATTATTGGGCCGATTCGACGCCGAATTGCAGAAAAAACGGCCCCATTTGGCGAAGAAAAAAGTGCTCTTCCACCATGACAACGCACCGGCTCACACCTCCGCCAAATTGGGCTACGAATTGCTGCCACATCCACCGTATTCTCCAGATTTGGCCCTTGCGACTTCTTTTTGTTTTCAAACTTGAAAAAGTCACTCGCCGGGCAGAAATTTGAGTCGAATGAGGAGGTCATCGCCGCCACGGAGGCCTACTTTGCAGACATCGAGAAAACGTATTTTCATACGGGTTAAAGAAGTTGGAGCATCGCTGGGTCAAGTGTATCGAGCTAAAAGGAGACTATGTTGAGAAATAAATCGCCACTTTTCCAAAATTTTCGTTTTTCTTTTGTAGGCTAAGTACTTATCGGACCGCCCTCGTATTTAACAACCCTTTTCTCTTGGGGTGTGCAAATAGACTTGAGAAATTAAAATCACTGTGATATTTCGTTGGACCTCAAGCATATTGCGGAGTAAAAAAAAACATATTTAACCCTCTATCACCACCTTATGGGTAAAAAAAGGCTCTTGAACCGTACCTACGTCATTTAACAAATATACTTCTAGCATTTCATGTTTTTAGGTGCGGCGTTTGGAACTTACGCTCTTATGTATAGAGAATGTAAACAGCAACGTCCTTTGATTCGTGCCAGAAAAATCGTCAGGCGAAAATAGGGGTGGCTAGATGTGCTGTTACGCTCTCGCGCAACGTTGGTTGCCTTGTTCTTCCCTAAAACCCGCTCTATGGCGTTATCACGAACTTGTTATTTACCACGGTTGAAAGTATATCCGTAATTCTATAGAACATGCACATCTCCATGTTCGCCAAAAATTTCTTCGAGCTGTATTTTTAGTTCTTATAATTTTGAGTAACCAAAACGAAATATTAATCGGTACAAACAAGATGCCGAGAGCTGTGATTACGTGTTTTTGGTGCTGTTTACTTCGAAATTACAGTCTATAACGTCATCAGATTTATTTCGTTTATTCGCAAGGTTGTTTATAAAAATAAGACCAAAAACCAGACTATTATAATACAAATTTGGTTTAATTTGTGTAATGTTTTAGGTTTTTTTTTTCAAGGAAAATACTATAAAGGGCAAGTGATCAATAAGTTTAGAACTGGTCTGGATGATGTTTTCCTGATCTCAAATAGTTCAAGGTCTACTTATTTTCCTAATTACCATTTTGTATAATGGTAGGCGATACTTAGCATTTAATTTAAAAAAAAAATAAACTAATTTTCAATAAAAATTGATTTTTGAAAGGAAACCAGTTCAGTTCGGCCTGTCTAGCTAATTGAAACAATATCTGAATCACACGTACCCGGAAGTGATTCGGGTTTCAAATTTCTTTGTTAGATTTCAAAATCAAAATTTTTATCGTTTTATGTGTTAAAACCAATCACTACCGCGTGATACATATTTCACTATGGGTTACATTACACGACGCATTGATGCAGTTTAAAAAAAAAACTTAAAAACTATATCAAAATCAGCAAGACTCGACTATGGTAAAATCGAACGAGGAGAAATGTTGGCAGCGCCTGGAACGACCTTTGAATAATTGAACAAGTTTCGAGTTCATCAATATGTATATTTATTATCGAAGTTGAGTTGAAAATGTTGCAATGGCAAATTGTATGAAAAAAATCCAAATTGAGAGAGAAAAATAAAATGTTCAGACTGGTAAATTTGTGTCAGCTTTAAATGTAGTGGAATTTGAGCAGCCACTCACTCAGGGTACGGAAAAACTTAATTGTAATAAAAACCCGATCGTATCAAATCAGCATGCCTAAAGCCGCTACAAGTGCATATTTGAGAGCATTGAAATCAGCCAGGCGATGGCGACAAATTAATTTAATAAAATTTAATTCAGAAAATAGATCAACAATCTAAAAGAATCGAACAAATAATGCTAAAATGTAGTACAGATATTTCATACGTAAATAACTTGTTTACTATTAACTTCAGAACCGGATTACCTTGCTATCGCTGGAAATCGAGCCAAGAGAGCTCCCAATCTTACAGCTTATTTTCCGTGATATTTTGACTATTGGGGTGTTTGGGTCCAAAGGGCCTTTTACCTTGGATTTCATGTCTTCCGCAATCGGAATGTATTCAAATGATTTCAAATTGGATTTCACTCAGGCGATTTAATTTCGGTCGTCATTTTGATCCGGCCGGTACGTCACAACGACCTCGGTAGCAAGCACGCTAGTCTACTATCACTGAAATCTTGGGTTTGAGTCGCACCTAGTCATGCGTCTATCCCACACGGTCTAAGAGAAAAATTATATTGGAATCAGTAGTAGCGCGTTTTTTGACCTATGCCCCAGAAGGGGTTGTAGAAGCAACAATGTCAACAATTAATATTAATATCAAATACAAATTGATAGATTTGTTTGTTCGCCTGTCTGGATTTCGAATAAAATTTCATGAAGTCTGAAACAAAACAATTAGTCAGCCAAATTGTTGCATTCGCTCGCTTCGATAACAAAACACTTCGATTTTATTTATATCATGAAAGATTATTAAAAATATTTTTCCTCAGACGTGAAGGTTCGTTTGCTATCTGGTGACCCATTGACAAAATAATGTTCATGCTTCCTTTCCTCCTAAGTTTCTGCTGATTTTAAAGTTGTCTTTGAAGCGAAAAAGTTTGTGATATTCTTGAGGGGTGGTGTCGGTAAACTTTGCCGTGTTCTTTTTTAAATCGAACGTTATCAGAATGGAATAGCGTTTCGCTGCATTCAAACAGAAAAGAGCAATTCATCGCTGTTTGTTTTTACTATGTGCATGTAAAATGAACATATTCCTCCTTCGAGTATCGACTGAATTGTTCGATTTGAAGCCTTCGCAACGATAGCTCTGTGGTATCGGTACTGTAACAAAATGAAGAACTATGGCGCCGTAGACATACAAGGTTCTATTTGCTGGTTCGAAGCAGGCAATCATCAATACAAGTATTAATTTAGTTGATTGGTTGTGAAGAGTAATCGCACGAAGTTAATATTCCCGAATCAAATTTTTAATTTTTTTTTTAATAACTCAATACTTTTCAGTGGACAAAAACATCGCTATGCTGTAGTAGAGAATGAACTACAAATCACATCAGTGACGCAGCGTATAGGTGGGGGAGCAGAAGTCGATGAAGGAGAGCTCACTTCCTTCAACGAAAAAGTTTAAGACTCGCAGAGAAGGTTTCTAAGACAGGCACTAAAATTCGATTGCAGATGTCCTCAAACGGCACCTCATAGTAACGCTCGTCAACTACACTGACCAACTTAGAAGGACACTTCTGGAAAAGTGGAAATCGGTGGAGATGGGACTAAAAGAACTAGTGGCACCATTCGACGAGGCAGATTGGTTCAATGGGGTTAAGATAGTTAAGTGCAACGATCAGTCATGCAAAAGAACCAGTACCAGACCTAATCAAGAAAACACAAAAGATTTGAGAAAAAAATCTTTATTTCTCAACATAGTCTTCTTTTAGGTAGATACCTTCTTTGTAGTAAGAACTGTCGAGCTCCTCGAAATAACCGCTTCTCTGTTGGCAAATCTTTTACCGCCGAGCCATTTTTTTAAGCTCGAAAAGAAAAAATAATCTGAGGAGACTAAATCTGGCGAATACGGTGCGTGAGGAGGTAATTCGAACTTTAACTCATTAATTTTGGCCACCGCGATATGTGAACAGGATGTGTGAACCGGTGTATTGTCTTGATGAAACAACACTTTTTTTTTCGCCAAATACGGTCATTTTTCCTTGATTTCATCACTGAAACACTAAAATAAGATCACATAATAGTCGTCTCAGGTGTGAACTGATGGACCCCTGTTTTGTCCATGGCTATGAATCGACGCAAAAATTCGGCTTTATTGCTGTGAAACATCGCCAAACACTCGATTGAAACATCCTCACAACGCTGTTTTGTTCTATTGTTAGCAAACGCGAAAGCCATCTTCAACACGGCTTTATCAATTCAAAATTTTCAGTCAATATGCGATGTACAGCTTTTTTTGAAATGCCGATTATGTCTGCTAGCTCGCCCATTTTCAGGCGACAGTCATCCAGTACAATTTTGTGGATTTTGTTCACTATTTCTGGCGACCATTCGGTCGACCACTGCGTTGTTCGTCTTGACAGCTTGTACGGCCTCGTTTGAACTCTGCCACCGAATATTTTATTGATGTAAGCGAAGGAGCAGACTCCCCAAAGTAGAATCTAGTTACCAAACATATTTGCTAATGTTTCCCAGCAGGCCAGACTGTGTTATTTTCATGTTATTTGTTTTGCTATCAAAAATGACAGCCCCAAGAAATTTAGAGTAAATTTTTTCAAGATATGCCACGACCATCATATCCGACAGCCAGCTGAATTTATTATTTATTACTAAACAAATTTATTTATTTCATTTTTGATAGCCAGAGCCTGCCATGTGAACATAACATGGCTATCACATAGCCAAAGCCTCTATGGAAACATTACTGGCTATCAAAAATAATAACAGTGTGTTAAGGAATACTAGGAGCGTAGACAATGACTAAAATTTTAAAGTGGGGAACTGAGGTGTGGGAGTGGGTGGTAAAAGACTTTGGATTACAATATCTTTCGAACTAATAGCACAAGGAAAATAAAATGTGGTTTCTATATATAGGATTACAAGTGGAGTCAATTGAATATAACATTTTTGAAGGGGGAGGTGGAGTGGGGATAGCCCTTGTTCAAAAACCGCATCAGGTATGATCTTAAAAATTTTACAGGAGTTAGTACAGTAAAACTCTTGACCTCTCTAGAAAAATAAGATTTTCGATGGGGTAGCGATTTTTATATCGCAGAAATGGCTTATGCTAGATAGTTGAAACTTAAAACGTATATGTAGATGTACTACAGGAGTAATTAAAGCAAAAAAGTTAGATTTTCAATGGCGTAAAAAGGTGGAGTAAAAAAATTTCTGGAAAAAGGATTTTTTCTACATTTTCACGAATTTCGTTATATCTCTTAGACATTTTTTTTAGGCATATCGAGTTAATTAATTAATTTTACTTGTGAGGGCTCTTTTTATAAGCGTCTGGAATCACTTTTCAAAATTTTTCGATATCAAACCCCTAAGAAACATTAAACTGTACATTTTCACGAATTCCGATATATTTCTTAGGTCTAATGAGATATAGCATTCACTGTCACTTCTAAGGGTTTAAATATAATATAATCGGGGTAAAAACCGATTTAAGCATTTCTTGATATAAGGTATTGTTCATGTTCATGCGGATGTAAGGTATTGTTCAAGTTTTAAAAAAAAATCTCCCCACATTCTGGGCCCAACTTTGTTGTTTTTTGGGTAAAAGTCCGGAATGTTGACATTCGGAGTAGGTTACTATGTGACTGACAACTAGGATAACCAGGAGGCTATTTGGAACGTTATTTTTTAGGTTGTCAGTCACATAATAACCTACACTGCATCTCAGCATTAAACGCATTCCGGGCTTCTACCAAAAAAATAATAAAGTTGCGACAAACTGTTCGCATATTTTTACTCTGGTGTCTGGTGCGTGTGCGCATTTCCATAAGCCGCTGCGCATATAGAGGTCTAGCGCGTCAGATTAGTTGGGCTTCAATCGAAAGAGAATCGTGTTGCATATTCAACTATTTAGTTTGGATGAAACGAAACCATCGGTGTGCGCAGTTCAATATAGCTGCATAGACATTCAGCTAAACTATCGCCCGACTAATAATCTTTAGTCTGCAGGTACTCGTGTTGCTTAACTATCGGCCGAGTGGTTTAATCAATGTGGGTATGAAAAGTTTAGTCGGGCACATAAGAGTGTGCGCAGCTTGATGCCATTAAAAAGTTTCCTAACTGCTAAATCTCCAGTGTGCGCTAGCCCTAAAGCTACGCAGTGATTCTGGCGATTTTTTCTCACCAAACTTGTCTGCCCACCATATGAATTTCCATACTCTACGACCGTGTCCAGTGCTCAAACAAACAAATGAAATTCATTTATTTTTAATATTTCAAAGAATAATTTCAAAATTCAAAAACCTTATTTGAATTAAACTTAATAACTAACTTAAATTACTAAGAATTTATTAACTGAAGTCATTCCTTACGACCCTAACTTCAGAGCTTTTTTCTGCTTGCCCTCCTTGCGGCTGTATGAATTTCAATTGTGAAAAAAAATCAATTGTCTCTAAATCACATGCACCCCACAAGATATTACGTACCAGGTTAATTGTTATTCATGTTTATGTACGGTAAGCAATGAAACATTCATCAGCTCGACCTATTGTCGGAATCGAGTTCAGATAAAAAAAAAAGAGTAAAAGGAACCATACACGGTTTACAAACATCCCACGCTCTTATTAAAATTCTGAAGAATGCTTTGAAGAGTCCATCTAATTATTTCGGATAAATTCGACTTTATAATGAACGGAAGTATAAATAAATTTCCGCAGGCTTGAAATATCAAATTCAAGGAGTCTTAACCATTCCAATGCAAAATAATAGACTTCTTAAAAATCTGAATTTATTACTGATCTCTATTTTTTTTTGTGTTTTGAATAATTAATGCAGAATCCGAAGCCGCGATAAGGTTAAAGGATAAAACCGTTATCCTTGAGAAAAAATTCAAGGAGAATATGAATTTTCAAAGATGATTCGGACAACATTTTAACATTCTGTAAAAAAATTAAATTAAAACTAGATAAATACTGAACTCCGATTTATATTGTAATTGGGGATAAAGTAGAATTGCGTGTATGCATGTTGTATGTCCTTTATTAAGGACACCCATTTGATTGCTACTCAAACCTAAAAGACAATATTCAGTGTTTAATTTCATATCTGTAACTGGGTGAGCCATCGAAAAAATTTTCTGTTTTGAAGGACTTTCACATGGAAGGTGCCTGAAGGACTCACTCGATTTCTTACATATTTATCCTTTTCCTTGGAACTATTCAAAAATTAATGTGTACAAAATTTCAAATTCGTAGCTTGAAGCGTTCAAAAGTTATCGGAAAATATTGTTGAACACGTTTTGTATGGAAGGTACCAGAAGGAGTAAAAGGATTTTGGTGAATAGTTAACTCGAACTTCGTTTTCACTCAAAACTAATTTGTACAAAATTCCGAATTCATAGCTAATCGATTACTTGAGTTATAGTGAGTTCCGTAAATTAAGTGAAGACATTTTAACAGGATATTTGTATGGCAGCTACACGAAGGACTAATAGGATTTTCTTCATAATCATACATTTAGCTCCAACTATTGGAACATTAACACATACAAAATTTCAAAGTCGTGGCTTAAACCCTTCTGAAGTTATCGGCCAATATTCTTGAACACGTGTTTTAATGGCATTTTGTATGGCAGCTACCAGAAGGAGTAAAAGGATTTCGCTGACTAGTAAACTCAAACTTTCTTTTCACTCAAAACTAATTTGTACAAAATTCCAAATTCGTAGCTAAAAGATTACTTGAGTTATAGTGAGTTTCGTAAATTAAGTGAATGCATTTTGACAGGATATTTGTATGGCAGCTACACGAAGGACTAACAGGATTTTCTTCATAATCATATATTTAGCTCCAACTATTGGAAAAATAATACGTACAAAATTTTAATGTCGTAGCTTAAACCCTTCTGAAGTTATCGACCACTATTCTTGAACACGTGTTTTAAGGACATTTTGTATGGTAGCTACCCGAAGGAGTAGGATGATTTTGCCCGTTAACGAACCTAGCCTTACAAATTCAACCAAAAATCCAGATTCAAAATTTCAAGATCCTAGGTGAAGGCGTTCTTGAGTTATCGCGTTCAAATTTCTCTAATCTCGGTATGCGATCTGAAGCTTCTAAGCAGTCAGGATCAAAATCTTGGACGAAACTTCCGTTACCAAACGCGAGATAGAAAGAAGTATCAAGATCGCCCTTGGGATTCTACTTCTACCACAACCAAATGTCACGAGGCACGTAGATGTCCCAAAACAAAACACTAGACCGGGTGTTAAAAATGGCGATAGTTCCGACTTTAGTAGATTCATTATCCCGGATTCGCCATCTGACCTGAGTTTTTCGTGTATAACAGCGCGACAATGTCGATTATCTTCAGGCGAAGAACTGAACGGTCCAACTTCAGTATTACTAGCAGTAAATCGCACAAAAATTTCGATTTAAGGATTGTAGCCGTTTAAAATTTCACTCAAACTGCAAACAATCGTGAGTTCTACAGCCACTCCCTCACTCATTCTTACACAAATACAAAAAAAGGCGGAGTAGTAAGAACTAGAAATGAAAACTGTTCAACATATCATTGTCACTGAAGAGCTTTCACTTTTTGCTTAGAATTTGGAGACCATCCAATACTCCTTGGACTTCGCCACTTCACATAGTTCCAAGAAATGACAGAAGTTGAAGCCCGTACGGATACTATCGTGAGCTGAATACTGAAACAGTCCCGGATAAGTATTCGATCCTATCGCACACATTCAGAATTTTGTACAGTTCGCGTGTATTACGATATACCGCAGGCGTTTCAAAGAAGGCAGTCCCAACACCATTGGGTCTTTACGAGTTTATTTGATTGACCATCATCGGACTGCCCAACGCAGCAGAGACCTTTCAAAGTTTTTCGGTTTTGAAGAATGTTTTTTATTTTGCCTAAATTGATGACATTGATGAAACAGAGCCCTTACTCATCTGGACGAACTATTTAAACGACTGGGGACTGATCAGCATTGCGTGAGTGAAACTAGACATGTGTCCTAGGACCAAGACAGAAAGTTGGAACACGTGTGAAGTTCTTACCGTGGAGGAAGTAAAGTAGCATGGAAAAAGTCGTTAAAAAATATGTGTGTAAAGAAAGTCGATATAAATTATTAAAAAATAATAAAGTAAAAAATTTCTATAAAAGAGCAGAGTGAAATGCTCGCGCAAATGACATGAAAGAGTCGATCGCGTGACATATGGGTATGAAATACAATCAAGATTGGAGAATAATAACAACTGAAGATCGAGGAAAAGGATTGTGTATACGTTGGAGCACTGGTGCTGGACAGGAACAAATTATTTAAAAATTATCCACTGTTTTTTCTCAGTGTCTTACAGCAGGTGTTGTGCTTCTATCTTTTCTTTCAAAAAAGTGTACATAAAACGATTAAAATAATTTCGACTTACCTTTTTTTATATCATATTCGAAATCGAATATGACATCTTCAATGTCAGTCTGGTCGAAAGGAATTTTCTCATCGATGTCAATAGGAGAAAATAAAATGTCTGCAATAAAACAAAATCATAATTATATAAAACGCTTGAGTCTGTCTCCATCAAATTAAATTTTACCTTTTGCAAAGTTATCTTCAATTTGCCATTGCTCTTCAGAGCTAGGCAGCGAGAATAGCTCGCTGGACGGCGAACTCGGTTCCAGTTTGCCGTCCCAGAATAAATCCATCGGAAGATGTAGCGACTCCATAATATGCAATGTTGGAATCTGGTACTAGGTCTTCAATTGTAATCCGATAAAATTGTTGGAATATTTTTTTAGAGTTGATCCTTCTGGAGTCGTATAGCGACAAAACGCTTGGTTTTTGGGATGCCATGATGGCACTAATGGAAAGAAAATATGAATTAGTAAAAGTTAAGATTGTAAATCATTTAATAAGGAAGTCTTATAGAATGTTCGGCTTGTAACAGGTAAAACGGTGAGACGCTTAAATCACTATATGAATCGGAAATACAAGAAGTAAAATCAAGCTGCGGACCAACCGAGACGACTAGAGTTTTTTCAATAATTTCATGAAAAGGGATACTTCATCTTATCAAACAGAACTAAAACATTTTTGCTACAACTTGAGAAAGAAAGTGTGAGACCCCATCATGTGCAACAAATTACCAGCAAGGAAAACTTAATATTCGTAAAGATAGATAAGACCATTTGCAGAGGACATGTCAACAGTATGCTATAGGCCATTGGTATTCTCTCGCTTTTTTGGAGGATTAAGTATCGCACAAAACTTTAAGTATGACTGAACAAGATGAGAGTCAGAGACGAAATTAGCCTTCCATCGGTAGAGAAACGTGGTCGTTACGTCTTAAGAGAAAGAAAAAAGGGATACAATCAATAAAAGCTATGTCAATCAAGAAAATAATATTACCAGAAATAAAAAGTTATTAATACCGATCGAACTAATTTCAACCGAAAATTTCCAAGCGAAAACCCAGTAACGTAAGCCACAGTAAATTCTACTTAAGACGGCAGAAACGTGATTACAACAAGTCATGAGGTTATGCAGGAACTTGAAAACTAAAGGCTAAGCTAGTACACTTGAACACAAGGCAACAATTTTTTTAAAGGCATTTGGTTTATGGTAAAAAAAAAGTCCACTGATGATTTTGTGCATACCGCAAAGTACCTACTTTATGTACAGGAGCCTTAAAATAAAATTATTGGAATGGAAACGTGCATTATAATTTGATATTTTCTGATATTTTTACAGTTTAATGTTGTGGTGAAACATACTTCTCGGGCAGCCCAGGCTATTTCGAGTAGATTATCACAACATTTCGCAAAAGAAGATTTCAAATGGAGGTGAAAAATTTCGATGTCATATGTTTTTAACGTGACGTAGAGCAAGCCAACCTCAGTGGAGGTTGAAAAAACAGATCCAGTTTCTGGCTATTCGCAAAGAAATGTGTTTCAGTAATTTTTGGTTCACCGGTAAGAGGCTTTCGTTCGCGTAAATTATATCGTCCCGCACGAAATACATACAGGCTTTGCTTCAAGTATTTTTAGTCGGAACTATCGAGATTTTCGTCGACAGGAGAATTAGCAGATTACAGTTTTGGTACGATTTCTTCAACCGGCTTTCGGTCGGATGACACTTATATATGGTGATGTTGTGACTGCAATATCCCCTGGATATTACAGTCAGAAAGATGAGTCGAAAGTACGGAGAAATTTAAATGATTTGATCTGAAAAGTGGTCCCGGCATTCGTTGGAACGCCGCAGTAAGGACCGTAAGAAGAAGGTATAAGCGCCTCAGAGAGAGACGCAAATTACCTTTGAGTTTTGAGCTGAAAAAAGAATTAGGTATTAAGTTTTGCGGATAACTTACTGGTTCCGACTTTAAAGAGAAGAAATGCAAAAAGGTTGTCGATGGTTTAATTTTAAATAATACTTTTTTATTCTCTTTGACGTCTGTTGGTTCTGGTTTTTACAAAATACTGCGCCTACAACTAGCTAACACTAAACTTAACAGAACTGAGTGTTGTCTTCCGCTTTGGGAAAACACTCAGTTACATGTCATTCGGCAAAACATTGCTGACATTAAGTTCCGGGTCTTGGTCTCGGTCGCACATTGCGTGAAGAAATCTGAAACTCCAAACAATTGTATTTTGTTTGTAGCTTCGACCTCGGCCGGGCAATATGAACCGGCGCTTAAGTCCGAATCCGCAAGTTAGCAATATTATTTAAAGATACTTAATTCTACCGGCATTTCCAGTAGGTCAGTAAACAAACCGAGTTATTTACGTTGATTATTACGAAACTGACCTACCGGCAATGCGGATATAAGGGGAAATCCAAACATCTGGATTTGATCAGAGAATAGGGATGCTGTTACAATGCTGGGTACAACATCCCTCCCCATCCGATGAGTTTGGATTCACCCTCATATGTTTACATCGAATCGTCTTAAAACTAGGTATTAACAATACTATCTTAATTTAGTTACTATAGCAATGTGTGCTTATTTATACTAAAATATGTATGTTAACAATACGCGAACGTTATGCCATCTGTTATTTTCGCTGGGACCTCCCGGTCCACCGGAGTCTCGTATTCAGACGGCACCCGTGGTGGTGGCTCCTTTGGTTTCTGCACCCTCTGAATTGGGCTCGTGTGGACGACCGGGTGGTGTGTTCGTGGGTGAATATCGTTTGTAACGTGGGTGGTGACCTCCTTCAGCTCGATGTTCCTGGCTAGGTTGTTCGCTGGTAGTATGGAATGACTTTTCACTCGGTGTGCATGAAGAAATCGTAGACCAATCAAACAGACCGCTAACAGTAGGACCAAAAACGTACTTATTCCAATTATGGAATAACGGTGAAACTCGATTTCGCTCCTTTGTTCGCTCATCCTCCTCGTGCTTAATGTTCTCGCGAATTCATCTTGAAGCTCTTCTAATGATTTGCGTCCCTCGGCCAAGGACTCGGCAATGTCCTTATGATTCCCTACCTGGAGTGGTAAGAGTTTCCGGGGCTTCTGGGTTAGATCTTCCACGTCGAATTCTGCCAAACTCTGTTTCATAGCCTCCGACAACTCTCCGTAGGCAACCCTTGGCTGTTTGTACTCCGTTGTAGTGTATAACGTTTCCTCGTATGGCATTCGTGTCTGCAGCATCAGATCCCATTGATCGTTGAGTTCCTTCGGCAGGTAATAGATTTTGTGTATCGAATAAATCGCTGGGTCGGGTAGTGAAATCTCTATTTTGACTAAAAGATCGGGACCA
Organism: Beris morrisii; assembly: GCA_951812415.1. Classification (NCBI taxonomy): domain Eukaryota; kingdom Metazoa; phylum Arthropoda; class Insecta; order Diptera; family Stratiomyidae; genus Beris; species Beris morrisii. Next base: position 49,332,336 of record OX638313.1, on the reverse strand, counting down.
TCTAGCATCGTTGTTGTACGCGCAGCTTGATGTAGCGCATATAGATTCCGGGAGAACGGCTTAGTCTTTGCCGATAACAACAATTTTTCAAGCATTGCCGTTATGTCCGTTATGTCAAAAATGAATGGATGCAGCCTGTTGTTGTACAAATCATTCAGGATCGATAGCTCGGTGGATTGTCTGCTCTGCACTTCCAGGAGGTTAGCGTTGATCAATGCAATCAGCTCGTAAACTTCGGTTTTCAGCTTCAGTTTATTAATTTCATCGTTGGTTGTTGCCGCAAAATTATCGTGAGCTGTGCCTAATTCACGAAGGTTTTCTGATACGAGACTCATATCGTGAGTTAGGTCCGCCACCGGTCGGCTCAGTTTGTCAAAATTAGACTTCATCACCGAGACTTGACGGGACATCAGCTCAAATGTCTCCGCATCGTGTCGGCCCAACGTGTTGAGCTGGCTATATACCTTATGCGCATCGTCGCTGTCCATCGTGCCGAAAGCCCATTTGGCAAACTTTCCGATGAATTCTATGGCTCTCCGGGATCTTCGCAGGTTAAAAATGTGTCGTACATGTTCGCTATTTTGGCGTAGATTCTTAATGATTACTGCCGTCTCCTTCACCATCTGAAAACACATCCTTTGGAAGCCGTTTACGCTGGTCACTGGAACGTGGATATCTTCTCGAAGTTGTTGATGGCTGGAGGGCGAGTTCATCTTGAAGTGCTGTTGGCCATGTTGATGGCCGGGAAGCCATTTCATCGTAGGATGTTGTTGCTCGTGTTGAGGAGGTTTCAGCGATCTTTTGGCCAGTTTGACTTTCTGATCTGTTACTGATGAGTTACATAATTGGTTAATCTGCCGGTCGTATTGGTCCGCGATATCTAGCACAACCGAGAAATCCATAGGAGTGAACTTGGTGAAGACAGTCCATACATTTTTGTAGAATACAGCATCCCCTATTTTCTCGAACAAGACCGAAGTGTCCTCTAACCGTTCAACGATGAAGGGCGGCGTCCCATTGACGATTTTGGATAGCATAACGCCAGTAACGACGTAACATAACATAATTACTTTATACATAATAAAATTCTCTAAATGAAAACCAAAACTAAATCAATTGTATTGTATGTTGTTGGAGGTGAACTAATAATAATATAATAATATGTTTTACTATAAGCTTAAATTTTACTAGTCTCTAATAAGTTTTTCTATTCCTAAAAAGTCTTCCTTGGTTACTATTAAATTATCTACTTTATTTTCTTATTTTCACTATTCTATTTCGTTTTGAATGCTTAGGATATACGTTTTCTTAAAAACTTAAATTTTAGTGAATTATAATAATAGTTATATTGAAATTAATAATTAGAAAATTTCCGTTTATCCTGGTGTAATTTACAATGGAATTAAAAATTCGTTTGGTGATATGTCTTCCTTAAAGAATCCTCCTTGAAGAAGCTATTGGTCCTATATTATCGTCTGGACCTCTATGAAGGAGTACCTGAAAGTAAAGGGAGTTGCTAAAAACGCTGAAAGAAGAAAATGAAAGAAAAATACATATTTATATAAAGTTATTCGTGGAATATTTTGATACGATTATTGTGTATTTTTCGTATTTTATTCCCGATTTTAATTGATGTAGTAACAGCTCCATTGACTTCTACCACTTCATAGGGACCGATCCAAATTGGGGAGAACTTATTCTTTCTACTAGGGTTCTTGAGTAAGACCTTCTGACCCACTTTTACCACTATCGGATTTACATCTCGATCGTAGGCTCGCTTAGATGTTCCTTTTGCCTTTTGAAGGAATTCTCGAGCGAGTTCATGTGCTTTTTGTATCTGATGTTTTAATTGGTCCGGGTATTCAGGGAGGTGGCCCGTATTTTTCGGCGCTCTTCTAAGATTTGTGGGCATCTCAAAGGAAAACCCGTACAAACAACTCAATGGAGACAGTTTAGTGGAAACGTGCGGTGTGTTGTTATGGACGTGCATCGCCTGCTTTAGCCATTGATCCCAATTTTTCCCATCGGTTTCCACGAAACTTCTTAGGTATTCAGCAAGAGGCCTATGACTTCGTTCTAGGGAGCCATTTGCTTGTGGGTGATAAGCAGTGATATGCATCTTCTTTATACCTAAGAGTTTGCAGGTTTCCGAAAATAGTCTAGAGGTAAAATTGGTACCATTGTCTGTTACTAAACACTTTGGAATTCTGTACCTCGTTATGATCTCGTCATAAAAAGCTTTGGCGACTGACACTGCCTCAGCATCTGGGAGTGGAACGCATGCCATGTATTTCGTTAGGTCGTCCTGGAACGTCAGTATATAACGATTACCGGAGTAGGTTATTGGTAGGGGACCCACCATATCCATGTATACCTTGTCGAAAGGATATTCTGGCGTATCTGTTAGTTCCATCGGCATTTTCGTTAGTCTAGAGCTTTTGTTTGCTTGACATTTTGGACAGGCTTTAATGAATCGATCGATGTCCTTCTGCATGCCTTTCCAACGAAATTGCTTCCTTATCCGCCAATAAGTTTTCTTCATACCCTGATGGCCTCCCAGTGCAGAGTTGTGAAAATCACGCAATATCGTCTGGATTTCCTTTGGGTCGGTGAGTGTCTCAAAATTTTCATGTTCTTGTTTTTCCGCTGGAGTTTGAACGGCAGTTTTACTACGAGTTTGAACGGCAGAAATCTTTTCGTCCACGTTGGTGATCCTACTCAGAGCATCCGCGTTTACGTTGTACTTCCCCGGCTTGTATTCAATTTTATAGTCGTACTCAGATAATTTATGGTGAAAACGCACCAATCGAGATGTAGGGTCTTTAACATTGAATACACCTTTCAAGGGACGATGGTCACTGTACACAGTAAACGGACGTCCTAGAAGATAAGACCGAAAATTTTTAGTGGCCCACACAATGGCCAACAGCTCTTTCTCTATAGTGGAGTAATTTTTCTCGGCAGAATTCAGACCTCGGCTAGCATACGCTATGGGCTTATCCTCACCTACTTTACCCTGAGATAATACTGCGCCCAACGCTTCGTTGCTTGCATCCGTGGTTAGAATGAACGGTTGCGTAAAATCGGGGTATATTAGAAGAGGTGGTGAGGTTATTGCCTTTTTCAGTGCCTTGAACGCATCCTGGCAGTCCGATGTCCAAACGAATGGGATATCTTTTCTTAATAGCTTGGTTATGGGTGCCGCTACGGCGGAAAGGTTTACGATAAACTTCCTGTAGTAGTTGACAAAACCCAAAAATGCTTGAACCTCCTTTATGTTTCTAGGAACAGGGTAGTCCTTGACGCAACTTGTTTTTGCGGGGTCCGGAAGAGCACCCGCTTCTGAACATTTGTGCCCAAGATATACTACCTCACGGCACAGAAAGTTGCATTTCTCCGTATTAAGTTTTAAATTATTTTCCCGTAATTGTGAAAAAACTCGACTAAGTTTTTCATTGTGCTCGGACAAGTTCCTAGCATATACCACGATATCGTCGAGGTAGACGAAACAATCCAATCCGTGTAATCCCGTTAAAATGTGGTTCATTATTCTTTGGAAAGTCGCAGGGGCTCCTGTCAGACCGAATGGCATTCGATTGAATTCGTAGTGCCCCAGTCCAGTACTAAATGCAGTTTTTGGCTTGTCTCCTGGTTCAATTAGAACCTGATGGTAGCCACTGGCTAAATCCAGGGTTGAAAAATAGCGGCAATGCCCCAACTGGTCCAGAATATCTTCGATTCTGGGCAGCGGAAATGCATCCTTGATAGTAGCTTCGTTTAACTTACGAAAATCTACCACCACTCGCCACTTCTTCTTCCCATCTGCACCCGCTTTCTTGGGAACTACCAAAAGCGGAGAATTCCATGGTGACTTACTTAAGGAGACAATGCCATCTGACAACATTTTGGCTACTTGCTCATTAATCTCGGCTTTATGTATTTGTGGCAGCCGGTACTGCTTCTGATTAATGGCTGGCTGGTCGGCCTTGGTGGGGATGGCGTGCGATAACACAGTGGTATGTGATAGCGGATCTCCCTCCAAATGAAAAATATCGTTGTACTGTACGCATATATTCTCCACCGCAGCCTTTTCCTCGTCGTTAAGATCGTTTCCTACTTTTAACACGTTTAGCAATAGTTTGACCCTATCGGTGGCTGGCCCTGAGGCTACGTGGTTTATACGGCTCACCGTTGAGGGTACTATTTTGTACTTGTTGAAACGACGATAAACTGGAACAAAGTCATCGCATAGAGTGTAATCGTCGAGGGTTGCGTTGATGACAGGGACACTTATTGCATTGCTTTTCACTTTTGCTAAAACATTACCATTGTAAACACCCGGACTAATCTCCTGAGACTCTACCAAAATCTCACCTGTCTTGACTGGTACTTGCAACTGCAACACTTGCTGTGTGCGTGCCGGGACCGTACGAACTCTGTTCTGACTATTCGGTGCCGGTGTTACCTCATTTAGCTGTGCCAGACTTTTCAGTGAGAATTCCGGAAGGAATTCGTGCATACCATTGAGGAATTTTAAGGTTTTCGCATTTGTGTCGATAATGGCTCGGTTCCAAAGTATATCACGACCTAATATTCCGTCCGCCGGGATTTCATTTAGATCGTTTACCAGATGCCATTTTGAAACGAATTTTTGCTTAGGGTGTAGCCCTAATTTAACGGTGCCCAGTGTCCTACTGGTTCCGCCAAACACACCACCTAACTCCCTGATATCACGCCTCTCTATATGTCGTAGATGCTTCATTGCCGATTTCCGTAACAGACTAGCGTCGGCCCCCGTGTCCACTAACGCTATGATCCTACCGGATTTTGCTAGGGGACAGGGAAATTCGATAAATACGTCGTCGTCTGCGTTCCTTAGCAATGTGTATAGTGTGGATTTTTTAGAATACCCCACGGCCATATTTCTTACTCTATTTAATGCGCCCTCTACGGGTTTTTGTACTATGCACATGATTGTCTTTACCTTAAGATATGCTTGAATGAGGTTTACTCGAATACATATGTATATAAGGTGCAATAATTCTAGATAATCGATGCAACAGGGTGAGGGAAACGCACCTCTTGGGTTCTTTTGCATATTTTTTGTCTTATGCTTATATTTGTTTTTTACTCTACCCTTTTTATTACTCGTATTAACTTTACTGTGCTTATCTATGCTTTTATTGCTAGCCTGTGTAATTCCTATCGTGTTAAAATCTACTTTACTAATATCTATTTTGCTACTCTTGCTACTAATGCCCCCGCTACTCCTAATTGTTACAGGTAAAGCTTTTAATGAATCGCTAGTGGTATTAACTGGGGATGAATTAGTTTGTTCCTTTTCCGGTTTTAGTGGGGCACAGCGCTGCTGTTCTGACTGGCCCCTCGGTCGTTTCCCGGGTGTTTCTCCAGGTAGTTCTTCTTACTATAGCAAGTTTCCTCGACATGGCCGATCCTAGAGCACCAATCGCATTTGAGTTTTTTCGTGACGCTTGGCTTGTTAGTTTGTGTCGTGAAAACACCTGTGCGAGGACAATTTTTTTTATTATGACCATATACCTCGCACGTTTCGCAGTGAGGAGTGTTTTTCCTCTGCCTGCAATCTGCGTAAGTATGATTGTCTGTCCCGCAAAATCCACAAGTCACCCTGAAAGGGAGTTGACTAATCTGTGGTTGAGTTTGTACCTCCGTGGGATAGCTATAGCCATATGCCGAGGGTATAGTTGCTGGGGGAGGGGCCCCAAACGGCTGATAAGGCATTTGGATGCCGTGCGGAAATGGCTGCACGTATGCCTGAGGATGCTGAGCCGATGGGGACTGGTGCGTGTACTGTATTGAATTAGCTGAGGAAGGCATAAGCGAATAATTCGGAAATTGAGTCGGCGCGGACGCGGTGTTAAAATGGGAATTAATCATCAGCGAGGTTTTTAAGGCTACCGCCGCTAGATTATCGATGGTCTCCTCGGTGCTTATGAGCATAAACTGCCGAAGGGTTGGGTCGAATAGTCCCATTTTAAACGCGTTCACACCAGCCTTTCTCACTTCCGACAATAACGCCACAGAATCTGCCGCATTATACTGCGACTCGATGATTTCTTGTGCCGTTGTCAGGAGGTTACTAAGACGTCTTGAGAAAGACTTAATATCTTCCGTTATAATTTGTCGTGCTGTTTTAATCTCTGACAGAACACTGTCGAGGGTCCTAGCCGTCAGATACTCATTCCGTATTAACGACTTAAATTCCACCAGTGTTTTTAGTTGCTTACCCCGTACCAATTCAAAAGCATCCCCAACCAACCGAGTAGATAAAATTGAAATAAAAATGTCTTCATTCTTTCCGTCTAGACATTTCCACGCTAATTCGCATGCGTTGATGAACTCGTGCACCCGGCACGAAAGCTCCGGTGACCGTGTTCCATTAAAAATGGGTACCAGCCGAGACACCGTCTTTCCTATTGCCTCGTAACAAGCCATGTCGTATTCCCGGAGTTTTTGGTTTGGTCGCCCCTGCGTTTTGCTAGTAGCTGCTATTTCTGCCAAAAATTTAGAATTATTGGTTTCCAACCGTTCTTCTAACTCCTGGATCTTTTTGCGAAGAGCTAACTGAGGCTCGTAAGGTGCTACAACTTCAGCTTTATTGTGTAATTCCCTTATAGTCTCCTGTAGTAATTCAATTGAATTATCCTTTTTCGCTATTTTATTTTTAAACTCCTCTTCCCTCTTCCTATAGCTACTCAATAATTTTTCTTTTTCCCCAGCTTCTTCCTCAGCTTCGGTGCTTTCCGCACTTACAATTTGTTGTTGGCGATGGTAATGCGCAATGCGTTTATCCCTTTCTTTAAGAGCCACTTCCAACTCCTGATTCTTCTCTACAAGACTATCGTTTGATTGTTTTGCCACTTCAAGTAAATGCGACAAAATTGCATCCGTAGTCTCCAAGCGAGTTAGTTTACCCCACTGAGATGAAATTTGGGTATAAATTAACTCGTATACACTCCTAGATGTCCTACTCTTTATTTCACTTAAAAGGGTGAGATTAAAAGTGTTTACCAAATCTTCCCGCTCTTTTTTGTCTTTTTCGTTTTGAGCAATTATTTCCTTTAAAGTTTGAATTTCAACGTTTGCCATGAATTGGACTTAAGATGGTTTTGATGATCTAGGAGCGGTATGGCAAAGTAGCCAATAAAACATATAAAACCAATATAAATTCCCAATTAAAATCGACAAAAACTTCGAGAAATTTGTTGATGTGAGAAATATAGAACGAGAAACGAATCGTAAACAATATTGAGACTTAGAAGAATTTAATTGTATGGAAGTGCACTAGGGCTAGTATTTGTAACCAGCTACGAAAACTATGTATTAATGTAGAACTTAAAAAGGTCTGTTGTTTTTTGAATTAAAAACTTGAAAAATTAGCAAATTACTAACAGCAACGCTCGCTATGTTATGAGTAAACCAATCTGTCTGAAATTGCGAGTCTTCTGAATCTTCCTCTTCACAATAACAAACAGAAATGTTAGACTCGTAAGTGAATGATGTAGTGAAATGTAGATTCTACTTGTTAGTATAAATACTAACAAGTCACAATCCGGCTGCGCCAATGTTGTGACTGCAATATCCCCTGGATATTACAGTCAGAAAGATGAGTCGAAAGTACGGAGAAATTTAAATGATTTGATCTGAAAAGTGGTCCCGGCATTCGTTGGAACGCCGCAGTAAGGACCGTAAGAAGAAGGTATAAGCGCCTCAGAGAGAGACGCAAATTACCTTTGAGTTTTGAGCTGAAAAAAGAATTAGGTATTAAGTTTTGCGGATAACTTACTGGTTCCGACTTTAAAGAGAAGAAATGCAAAAAGGTTGTCGATGGTTTAATTTTAAATAATACTTTTTTATTCTCTTTGACGTCTGTTGGTTCTGGTTTTTACAAAATACTGCGCCTACAACTAGCTAACACTAAACTTATATATTAAAAAAGTGCCGACTGACACAGAACTGAGTGTTGTCTTCCGCTTTGGGAAAACACTCAGTTACATGTCATTCGGCAAAACATTGCTGACATTAAGTTCCGGGTCTTGGTCTCGGTCGCACATTGCGTGAAGAAATCTGAAACTCCAAACAATTGTATTTTGTTTGTAGCTTCGACCTCGGCCGGGCAATATGAACCGGCGCTTAAGTCCGAATCCGCAAGTTAGCAATATTATTTAAAGATACTTAATTCTACCGGCATTTCCAGTAGGTCAGTAAACAAACCGAGTTATTTACGTTGATTATTACGAAACTGACCTACCGGCAATGCGGATATAAGGGGAAATCCAAACATCTGGATTTGATCAGAGAATAGGGATGCTGTTACAATGCTGGGTACAACAGTGACAAGCTTTGAGTAACAATAGATGAAATCTGTGTGATAACCACAATTACATTTTCATTCTGAACATCAGGAATGCATCGGATAATCAAATTACTCAAGTACTCTATGCGTTGTGCATTATCGAATGGTCTTTTCACTCTTTCAGCAACATGGACCACCTTTCGCCAAAGTTTAGAGTGGGTTCAGAATCATTGCATATCCGTTTTATTTTACATTTACATTTTCATTCTGAACATCAGGAATGTCTCGAATAATCAAATTACTCAGGTACTCTATGCGTTGTGTATTATCGAATGGTCTTTTCACTCTTTCGGCAACATCCACCACCTTTCGCCAAAGTTTAGAGTGGGTCAGAATCATTGCATATCCGTTTTATTGCAATTTAAATATATTATTTAACTCAAATTGGGGTCTCCTCCTGTTGTTTGTCAAGTATTATGTCTTCATGCGCATCATCAGATTTAAATTGGTGCATTTTTGAACATTTCTTCAGGTCGAAAGATGGAACAATTCGTGAAATTAAACCGAAATAAAAATATGGATTTATATATCTAGGGAAAAATTTAATGAAGTGAAAATAACATGGAGGAAAATACTCAACATTTACTTGTTTGAAATCTTCAAATCTTAACCGTGAAGGTAGCAGTAATATCTCTGTATTGGCATTGATCTAACCGTGCAACATCCTGAAAGTGTTGGTTGATTGTTGTCAAGAACTGCAATTGCAGTATTTTTACATGAATTATAACTTACTTACTGCAATTCGATATAAAATATTGCAATTACTCTTGCATTGCCAGACTGAAATTATTCTACTTCTTAAATTTATTTACTATTACCGTGTCGCTCCTTCTTTGGCTGCAATAACGGGTTCGATCCTGGAAGGCAGGATCCAGACTTCGTTTAGTTTTTTTTATTCTCTAGTTTGTGGTCAGCTACTATTCGACTCTTTACATGCCACAGATGATTTGATGATATTGAAATCAAGTGAATTCACTGGCCAGTCTAGTCGCTGAATTCCGAACTTGGAAAATATATTACGGAGCTGAAGAGAACGAGTCAACATTAGTTCGTCCTTTCATTGCGTATTTTAGTGTTGACCCATATATATTCATAAATACAATTTTAGCTACGATTTTTCAGTGGCAAGGAGCAGAATGGTTCTGAATTATTACTTTATCAGTTCTTCAATGGTTCAGTTCAGTTTTTTATCCCCAAACTCCTTTATTACTACCCCGTAATAAACCAAATTTGTAGTATGAAAAACACCGTTTTTACTATCCACTCGTCTTTCAATCTTTCGCCTACCGATCGTTGTAACATATGAGAAGTTGTCCGTACACAACAAATTAAATTTGCTTTCGACGAATCAAATTACACACCGCCAATAAATGCGGGTCCACTTCAGGTACTTTTTTACACACCAGACGAGCCGCTTTAATTTTCTTCGTTAAAATCGGTTTTATCGCTAGTCTTCTGCCATAAAACCCTATTGCGCACAGCCTCGTTCCTATCGTTTCGCCACTCAGATCCACTTGATGGTATTCATTCATCTCTGCTCTTATACGGCCAGCATTTTTAAAGTGATCTTTCATGCTTCTCCTCTGCAAAACGTTCAAGGACAGACAACGTATATACAAATACTTTTGTATCAAATACACTGCAAGAAGACAAGAATCAAAAACCAAGAATCCCCATCATGTTCGTTTCCTTGTGAAACTACCGAACAAAATGAAATTAAAATTAAGTATTTTCATGCTTTAAGCCAGTAGTCAATCGCGGTATTGATCAAGGTTATACATTTCAGAATTAATGATATTTATCCCAAAAAGATAAAATTGAAAAGAAATTTCGTCCAATTTGGTTAAAAGAATTCGAATGAATATCCATTTTTCCAAATATTGGTTAAAATCTAGGAGTAAAAACGTTATAAATTTAAAATGGCATCAAATAAACGATCGATGACATTCAACGTGAAAAATAATTAAACAATCAAATCAAATTCCTGAATGTACAGTTTTTGGAGGATAAGAAAAGAAAACAGATTCCGAAATCTTAAAATCAGTATAATGTAGAAGGATAAAGGCCACCGAGACAACTCTAGGATTGCTTAACAAAAGATTGCCGGATGTTGGGTATATACCTACAATATTTTGCCTAAAATGAGTCAAACATCAAAATAAAGCTTTAAAAAAAAATTTTTTATTTTAAAGAAACTATTCAAAACAATTTTTACATACATATTCTATTTTAAACCCTTTCGCACCCGGGTTTTTTTGGTAGTATCATTTTATTTGGTTTGATTTTACCCCGACCACCACACACTAGCCCTTGTCGAATCTCCTAGTATTCCTTAAAACAACAACAAAGTTTCAACTTTCTGACATCAACCGTTCAGAAGATATGGATTTTAGAATGTTTCAATTCCAGCTTGCGAGCGTTTCGTACGCATTGTTTTCTCCCCACTCCCACATTTTTCAGCAAATTGGTCCACTATCATAGTTCTACATTGCACTGCAACGAAATTCGGTTTTTCGGTTTAAGTTTTTCTGCCACTGTCAATACAGCAAAAGTTTTGGTCGTCTCTGATGAGGAAATGAATCAATCGAAGTCGACACGGTTTGAGATTTTTGAAAACAGTTGACAATTTTTTTCAGTATATTTATATCGCTCTATGCACGCACATATATGGATCAAAAATTATTATTTAAATCATCTTTAATTATTTGTAATAAATTGATAATTAAAAAACTACAGAATTAATACAGACACATAATCAATTAATCGGTTTAATTTGTGCAACTGAACCTTCAAATAAAATAAACTCAATCTTAGCCAATTAATAGTTCTAATTAATATTTTAATTCTTCAATTTATTTTTTATAAAATCTAATTTAAATCAATTTTAACTTATAAGTGTAAAATCATTTTGTTACATGAAAATTATTAATATAAAGGGTGTTTTTTTAGTTGCATGAGAACTTAAAATTATAATACAAGACAGAAATATTGTTGGAATGAAATTTTACTTTATTATTTTTTAATAATAAAGTATTTTTATTATATTCTGGTAGATAAGTTCATGTCATTTATTTTTTAAATATGATTTCCGCCATATGTCCGCCGCGGCTACGAGTTACATGGTCCATTCGATCAGTCCAATTTTTGACTACTTTTTCCAATAAATCTGGCCGTATGGCGTCAATAGTGGCTTGAATATTGGCTTCCAATGCTTCAAGAGTTGCTGGTTTGTCGGTATAAACGCATGACTTAATATAGCCCTATAAAAAGTAATCCAGAGGCGTTAAGTCGCACGAACGAGGGGGCCAGTTAACAGAACCACTTCTGGAAATTAAGTTGTCACCAAATTGATTTTGCAATAAATCGATTTTTAAGCGCGCTGTATGTCAAGTTGCGCCGTCTTGTTGGAACCAAATGTCGGCGATGTTTAGCTGATTAATTTTTGGAAACAAAAATTCAGTCAGCATGGCTCGATAGCACTGTGCATTCACCGTAACGGCAGCTCCTTCCTCATTTCGAAAGAAATAAGGACTGATGATGCCGCCAGCGTGTAAACCGCACATTTCTTTGTCTTGTTGATGGTTTTGAATCGAGAAGAGTAAAATTAGTGCGAAAACGATCAATAATTGCACGAATTGCTTGCTCACTAGGCCGATTATGTTGACCGTAAAATGGACGAAGTGCTCTATGAACTTCGCGAACAGATTTATTTTTTTCAAAGTAAATTTCCACAATTTGGAAGCGTTGTTCTGGCGTTAAACGATTCATGATGACTTGACAAACCTTACTGAACAGAAATGTCAACACAGTTTGACATTCTCAGCTTTCAAACCACAGTTATCGATATCGATAGTTCTCATGCACCTAAAAAAACACCCTATATATTAATTTAATTAAATTAAATACATATATTAATAATATTTTTATTATTATCTAAAATAAAAGTTCCAAACTAATTAAATTACCAATCAAATATTAATTTAACGAATGAAGAAGAATAAGAAAGACATAATATCATTCAAGACTCTTTCGTGTATCCGTCTACAAAAGAAGACCCTTTTGTATCTAAAACTCCACAAAGGGAAGCCCTCTTTACTAGCATAAACGGTTCCTGAGATATATAAATCAAAATTTTTAGACTAAAACGCTCCACCCTCACACTCCCACCTAGCCACCACTCGTAGGGGTTCATCCAATGTACCCACCAAAAAAATTTCAGCTTAATATCTCAAAGGGTTTGTGAGCTGCGCGCCTTCAAACGCTTTTGCGTACAACGTACAGACAGAATTTTTTTTATGCTTTGAGTGGTTTACTGTTCCTAAAACGTGTAAATACAATATTTCAGGATAGCAAATAATTTTGAAAATTCATGTCGATCACAACAAAAAATAATAAAAAAAAACATTTAAGTTTTTCTATATATATATATAGCAATAAAATCGTAAATGAGTCAAATTGACTCGCTCCGGCAATCTAGTATTAAAAATGAACATCTGATAAATGTACAAAATTTTTTAGATAATCATAAGTTTTCTATTATTATAGATGGAACTACTGACGCCGGAACTTGCAAGTCATTGGCTATCCATTGCCGGTATTTTGATTTTAACATCTGTGGAGTTAAAAACATATGGAGTTAGAGCACTTTTCGAAGAAAACAATCTTTTTCTATTCACTATGGATCGCAGTATATAAAAGCTGACAACTGAATTAGAAAAATTAGTTAGGAATATATTGTTCTTTTTCTCACATAGTTCCAAGCGTGTATCTGACTTTCAAGAATTTCAAGAGGCTTTCGGCAATAAATCCCTTAAAATTACTGGCGTCGTCGAAACAATTTGCCTTTCTTTATAGTCCAAGAGCTCGCGACAAAAAATCGCAAGAGTTTTAGGAAAGCTAATATTTTAGTATTTGGTTACATTTAGGGTGTATGTAAATATACTAGAGTCAGCAAGTCTGACGTGGGGACACCTGGCACTGGTGAGCTGTCAAAGATGTCAAGAAAATCAGAAAATGAAAGAGTTTTAGGAAAGCTGAAAATTTACCAGGACGTAGTTTTTACAATGAAAAACTGAAAAACAATGGTCAGACACCCCAACAGTGGGACCCACCCAGTCAGCCCCCGCAAAGAGGACAAAAAAATCGGGTCCTCGCAAGAATTTTAGGAAAGCTGAAATTTGGTTCAGTAAATATCTATTATATATAATTTATGAAAATAACAGTCAGACTTCATTTGGTTAAAACGGGACCAGTCAGCAGTCGCCGAAAGTATAAATGTCATGCGAGCGCGATTTCTGTTACTATGCGCGCAACAATCAAAACCAGTGCGATTTTTGCGACAACTCTGCGGGGGTGCTGACTGGGTGGGTCCCACTGTTGGGGTGTCTGACCATTTTTTTCAGTTTTTCATTGTTAAAACTACGTCCTGGTAAATTTTCAGCTTTCCTAAAACTCTTTCATTTTCCGATTTTTTTGACATCTTTGACAGCTCACCGAGCCAGGTGTCCCCACGTCAGACCTGCTGACGCTAGTATATTTACATACAGTCCCTGTTCATTGAATTAGGACCACTCATATTTTTTCTCATTTTTTAAAAGAAATTAACTGTAGCTTCACAGAAAAGTGGTTTATCCCAAGAAGATTCATTTTACCTTGCGGCTGTAAAAATTGTGAATATAATATACCCTAAATGGAAAATCCCATCCTTCTACCCTTTTTCAGGAGAGTGCTTTTTACCTAGCCCTCCCTTTACGTGTCCAAGGCGATAGACAGGTATGTATATAAAATAGTGAAATTATCCCGAACTTCTCATTCTTTTTCAAATATTTGAAAAGAATTTGTCAAGTGGTGAAGAAAATATTGTGTTTAAGCAGTTTTTAGAAATTCCTGTGGTTTTAGTTTACATAGTTTCAGACATTTAAAAGTACGTGTGTTTTTTTGAGACATTTTGGTCAAAACAATAAAAATGGGAAAGTGTAAAGACATTAGCGTGGACAAAAAGTCAGCAATAATTTCTTTATTGAACACCAAAAAGTTTTCCTTTCGAGAAATAGCAAGAAAAGAGATTGTTTCTCATCAAACTGTGATGAGAATCAATAAAGGAGCCCAGGAGAATCAAGGCCAAGTCAGTAACAAACGGCGGAATTGTCGCGGGAAAAGGAAGACAACGCCTCGAACGGATAGTAGGATTATTCAAAAGGCCTGCGAAAACCGTTTTCAATCCACGAAAAGCTTGCATCAAGATCTGCTGGGCGAAGGGATAGAGATATCCGGTATGACCTTAAGAATGCGTTTATATGAAGCCAACCTAAAGTCGAGGCGACCAGCAAAAAAGCCTAAGCTAACAGCTAAAATGCGAAGAGCCAGGCTGGAGTTTGCTAAAGCTCATCAAAATTATACCGTAGCTGATTGGCAAAATGTAATTAATATTAAATATGAATGAATAAAGATTGCATTGCCTTTATTTTTTGCTTGGAAATATAATTTTAAAAAAGTGGTTTCATTTTGTTTTTTTAGGTGGTATTTAGTGATGAGTGTAGGCTAAAGTCTGTGACGGAGAGACATCAATACGTTCGAAGAAAGCCATCAGAGAAATATGACGAAGCTTGCGTCGTAAAAACTATCAAACATCCACCAGCCACAATAATATGGTCCTGCATCTCAGGCGATGGACCCGGACCGATCTTTTTCGTCGAAGGAACTATGAACAGTACCCAGTACTACGACATGATGGACAACATTTTAATTCCATATTTCAACTTCTTGAAGTGCTGTGGAATAGGAAATATATTTATGCACCCTGCCATCGTGCCCAAATTATAAAAAACCTGTTCTCTATCTCCAATATCCCAATTCTTCCTTGGCCACGCAATTCTCCCGACCTTAACCCTATCGAGAATGTCTGGAGTCTCTTAAAATCTGAAGTTTATTCCTCTCCTAATCCTACTCTTGATATCCTAAAAGAAAATATTGAAAATAAAGGGTTTTCCAATAAGGACTTGACAACTTTTTTTCAAAATAAAATGCAAACCATTTGAGATATTTCAAAAACTTTATTATCGGGTTGAAGTACAATCAAAACATTTATGAATGGAACTCGACTTCGTTCATATGGCCACCGCGGGCACGTTTGCAGCGGTCGATTCGTTGGACCCAATTTTCGATGACTCGGCCACACATTTCGGCCGAAATGGCTGCTATTTCGTGTTCAATGTTGGCTCTGAGCTCTTCCAACGTCGTCGGCTTGTTGGCATAGACCAACGACTTGACGTGGCCCCAAAGAAAAAAGTCCAGAGGCGTTAAATCGCACGAACGAGGCGGCCAATCGACTGGTCCATTTCTTGAGATAACACGCTCATCAAACTTACTCTTCAATAAATCGATTGTAACGTGTGCTGTGTGGCTTGTGGCACCGTCCTGTTGAAACCACATGTTGTCCAAGTCCATATCTTCCAATTCGGGCCAAAAATAATCGGTAATCATGGCGCGATAACGATTACCATTCACAGTAACGTGACGATCATTATCGTCGACGAAAAAATATGGCCCTATGACGCCGCCAGCATGCAAACCGCACCAAACAGTTATTTTTTGTGGATGAAGTGGTCTTTCATGAAGCACATGTGGATTTTCACCGGACCAATAACGCATATTTTGCTTATTGACGAACCCACTGAGCCAAAAATGAGCTTCGTCACTGAAGATGATTTTGCGATGAAATTGATCATCTTGGCGCATCTTTTCCAGAGCCCAATCGGAGAACGTACGTCGCTTCAAATGGTCCATCGGCTTCAATTCTTGAGTCAGCTTGATCTTGTATGGGTGTAAACCAAGATCCTTACGCAAAATTCGCCATAACGTAGTCTGGGCGATGCCCAACACTTGAGAACGCCGTGGAATTGACTGATTTGGATCATTTGCTACGGACGTTTCAACGGCAGCGATATTTTCGACACTTCGACCAACCCGTTGTCTCACTGGCACGGCAACATCACACAACGAATATGTAGACTCAAATTTTTGCACTAAACTTGTTACTGCCTGTCTACTAGGGCGAGAATTACGACCGAAAATCGGAGTTAACGCTCTTAAAGTAGCGGTCACCGACTCCGAATTTCTGTAGTAAATTTTTATAATTTGCAGACGTTGTTCCTTAGTGTACTTTACCATGATAAAAATGTTAAGTTTACTGAATAAATTGACAGTGACAGTTCGATGATTAGTGAAAGGGTGCGTTCACAAATTGAATTCAAAGTTGTCAAGTCCCTATTGGAAAACCCTTTATATGGCAAAACAGCAAAGGAATCAAAAAAATGAAAGCATGCCAGAAAGAATTAAAGCTGTAATTAATTCTAAGGGTGGCCCTACAAAATATTAACACCAAATCAAATTTTTAATACATAAAATATCATAAAATGAATAAAAAATCTAAAAAAAAAAAATTTATTTTTTATTTCCTTTCTACAAAGAGTTTTAGCATAAACAAAGAGAAAATATTAAAAAAAACCTTAGTGGTCCTAATTCGTTGAACAGAGACTGTACACCCTAAATGTAACCAAATACTAAAATATTAGCTTTCCTAAAACTATTGCGATTTTTTGTCGCGAGCTCTCCGACTAGTATAACTAGTTTTAAGTTAGTTTGTAACTTAATTTCTATAATAAAGGACATTCAGTCAGTAACTACAGACGACATCAGTCGAGTTTCCATTTGCTTAGCTAGTGCCTTCCTCCAAAACCTTCCAACTCCCACAGGTCTTCTTGTAGACACGCAAATGAAAATATGCGTTCTAGACCATGACCAGACTACGTAATTCAAGTCTTAAGAGTGGCAATGGCCCAGGCATTTCAGTCGCATCTCCATTTTAACCGCTTTCCGGACTTTCTCTCGAAAAATAACAAAGTTTCGGGCAGACTGTTGAACGAACCACAAGCTAAAGTACTGCGCCAGTTGCTTCCCGTGACAAGCTTTATACAGAACCAGCTTTCAATATTGCACAATGTTCAAGCAGCACCTTCGAAGGCTAGAGAAAAGACGAAATACGAATTTATCTAAAGATTGCCCAGACTGCGGAGAAAATTGCTACCGCTGAATTCTCGTAAAGTACGAGCAGAAGTACTTTCCGCTCCCACTGCCAGACAAGTACAGATTGCGTCGACTGCTTTCCAAATGAATTGAACTCGCCACATCGCGATCGCAACCTGTCTACTCTAGCCGCTTTCACTACGTGAATGAATGTATTCTGCAATCAGCACTCGGGAAGTTTTTGTCGATTCGGTATCTGTGTCGCGTTTCGCAATGTAATTTTGCAAGGAATTCGTTTCCATTTACACGCGAGACGGTCAATACGTTTCGAATGTAAAACGTGCTGCTGGTGCAAAAATCGATAGCGAAAAATACGCGTGACTTCTTGATAAGGGGGCTGACCTTCGCTACAGCAGCCAAACAAAATTCAACGGATTTGCAGCCTAATTGTAGGTGCACAAAAAAACCATCCGGAAGGTCACAAACACAAACCCTTTTGCGAAGCGGTTGCCCCGCGCATGAAAGTTGATGATGAAATGCGGCCAAGAATTACGTCAGCCGAAGAGGTAGCGGACGTCATCGAAATTGTTGGAACTTAAACGAAGAATCGAACAAATAAGATTGAAAAAAAATCGTAAAAGGACGACAATTCACGTTGATTCCATCATTTCCGGCTGTCATTCGTCAGATATTCCAGGAAAATTGCTTTCGTCGCCAGACTCAAAACTCAACATAGACGACAGGCAAGACGCCACTCAATATGGCCGATGGTCGATGACACAAGAGTGCGAATGCGAGCGATTTTTTCCGCCCAAACGAAAATTAAAAATATCTCAGCGGTACTTACATCATTGTGAAAATTTTATATGATAAACTGTGTGGCACACGCGGGCGTGCGGTTTTGCGCTGGGCACGGTTCTAGTAACTCATTTTAACCTTGAAATAAATGCGATAAACACTGGATAAACAATTAACTTCTTGAGCAACATGGGGAAAATGGCGGAGTTGACAGACGGAATTTCTGTCGACAACATTTTTGGCATTTCGAAATGTCGCAAAAATTTCCCGTTGACGTCAAATTGGACGGGAAATTCTTTTTTGTACTAGAGCGGTGAAATAAATGGCGCGAAGTGCGGATGATGAAGTACTGTTATTTGAAAACAAAATTTTCTTTACCGAAAAGTGATAGCAGTTTTTTACGTTTAATATAGAGAGCCCAGCTTTTCAGGACTTTTTTTTATTGCAACACAATCTTGTTTTAGAGATGGCTATTTCGCTTGAACAGCTAACGTGTTTTTTTTTAATTTCTTTGATCTTCCGGTACAGGGTAAACTGGCGAACCCCTCTTAAGAAGAACTTTAGCTTAAAAATAGAATATTGTATTATACAGGGTGTTTGGCACTCAGTGTGCCACCTTGTAAGGGGTTATTCCTTGATATATTTGGAGAAAAAAATTGTTCTACAGGGTGGGTCAATTTTCAATAACAGTGGAGATACACCCAACTAGCAAACAAACTTCGCATTTTGATTTTACAGAGCCTATAACTTCGATAAGACTTTCGTAAGACTGTTGAGCACAGGTTGTGAACTTTTAACTTCGATAAGGCTTCCGTAGGACTTGCGAGCGGAGGTTTAACTTTCAGAAGCAATAGCTTCGCTAATAACCTCTATAAGGCCTAATGGAAGTAAATACCAACAGTCCTATGGAGGTTTATGGTCTTTTAACTTCGATAAAGCTTCCGTAAGACATGTCTAATACCGGATTGGCCCAGTGTACAGCGTAGCGGACTAATGTGTGACGGGACCGTGGTTCGAATCCGAGAGTGTGAGAGTGAGTTTCAAACAAAAAATAATAATTTACAGGAAAATAAATTCGTGGTTAGAAGAAAACAAAAGTAAGTTTTCTTGCAAGCAAGGTGAACTTCCGTGCGGAAGCAAAAACAGCTTCGACAAGGCCTTATACCAACTGTTGGCGCTTGGCTGTTGCATGGAAAAATGTGCGCCAAATTAGTTTGGTAAGACCTTATCGAAGCTTTATCGAGGTACGAGAATAGCTTCGATAAGGCCTTATGTAAATTAGTTTGCTAGTTGGGACAGGGTGGTTAAGAAAAGTGTTTTTGACCGGTACTCTCACTGACTTAAAACGTTATATCTTGAAAACGAATAATCACAAGGCAAAGTGTTATAACTCATTTTTGAGGGAATCGAATTACCTTTCATTTGATGTAACAGTCTAAATTGTAACTGCACCCAATCTTGAGATATTTACTCGAAAACACAAATTTTTGCTACGCCAACCCTAAAAATTCAGTGATTAATGTAGTTTTTCTCAGAAAACCCCATTATAAAAATGTCATCTTAATGTTATTTTTTTATGAACCGTATTATTACCTACAAAAGCTAAAATAAGTAAGATAGATAGGGTAGATATCAGTGAAATAAAAGCGGAAGAAATTTGAAAGAAATTAAAATATTAGCAAGAAATCACAGTTCCGGCACACAACACAACAAAATATAACTCACATAAAATTTGCCGAGCAAAAACGAACTGATTTGACAGCGAACGGTTGAAAATTTTTAATTGTCAAATATTTCGCTTGTCATAAAAGGGTTCCCTACTCTTGGAAACAAAACCTTAACGAAACCAAGCGCCATCTATTAGTGACTACTGCAAATGTCCATGAACACAGTACTGAAAAACGAACGAAATATTTCGTCGCGAATAGTGAAGGAAATATTATTTTTTTTTATATGAGATTTGTCAGTTCATTTCGTTTCGCCCGAAGTACAGTACTAGGCGTAAAGTATAGTACAGTGTTCGGCGAAACGAAAAGGAACGAAAAAGGTACCTTCGAAGTAGAGTGAAGTAAATTATACAGTTCGTTACTAGATGTCAGTGAAATAAAAGCTAGCGAAATTTGAAAGAAATGAAAATATTGGCTAGAAATTACAATTCCGGCACACAATACAACAAAATAAAACTCACACAAAATTTCACTAACACAAACGAACTGAATTGACAGCGAACGATTGAAAATTTTGAATTGTCAAATATTTCGCTTGTCATATAAGGGTACCGTACCCTTGGAAACAAAACTTTAACGAAACCAAGCGCCATCTATTAGTGATTACTGCAAATGTCCATTCCGCCCATGAACACAGTACTGAAAAACGAACGAAATATTTCGTCGCGAAAAATAAATAAATAAATATTAATTTTTTACTTTATTATTTTTTAATAATAAAGTATTTTATATGGAATTTGACAGTTCATTTCGTTTCGCTCGGAACACAGTACAAGGCTTAAAAGCGAAACGACAGACATATGGTGAGCTGCGAATTGTGCGCTGCCACAGTTCATTGTATGTGTGTGTCGATAGAAAAAGTCGAGAACTATTGAATTTTTGCGACTCCACGAGCCATCTGATTGGTTGATTTTATGGTCGGGATAGAGGCGCGCCTCAAAGGTTCAGTGTAAATCACATATTATAAAGTCGAAGTTTGAATTCAGAACATCCAATAGAAACTTGTTATAATTCCAATACATTGATCCACTTCCCGTTGCCCGTTGGAGGTAATATTAGAACGTGCATTTCAGCAAGCACTACAAGAGTTTGGAAATTGCCATCTTGATACGAAACCTTTAGCAATTTTTTCCATTTCATAAAATTTTTCGGCATCTGAAAAATATACAAAGATATAATATAGCTACATAATTATAATTCTTAGTTGTAATGCACCAATATTTTTATAGTCTTTAGGAAAACTTCAAAATCAAAGTGATCTAGAAGCAGCAGTTGAAATAACGGGTTCTAGTGATCTTTCGCCGAGTTGAAGAACTACAAAATAAAAAATCTGCCAACAGTCGCGCATTTTTATTATTTTTAGGGTAGAAGTCCGAAACATGTTTAATACTAAGATGCAGTGTAGGTCACTATGCGACTGATAACCTTAAAAAATAACGTTCCAAATAGCCTCCTGTTTAATCTTTAGGTTATCAGTCGCATAGTGACCTACACCGCATTACACCAGCTCTGTATATCAATAAAATGTTGAACTTTTTTTTGCTTTAATTATTCCTGTAGTACTTCTACTTATACATACTAAGTTTCAACTTTGTAGCATACGCTGTTTCTGAGATATGAAAAACCACCCCGCACCTCCGTACCTTGCTCCCCCTATCAAAAATTTACTATATACTTCTACAGCGACTCTATATAGTCGTCAATTTTTAGCTTTCTATGCTTTGCTGTTTTCGAGAAATAAAAATCAGAATTCTTTTCGTTCCACCCCCTCCCACCGTCACCCCCTTCGCCAGCACCACCGAATTTTTTTTCCTGCTAGAAGTCTACTGGGCGTAACTCCTGTAAAACTTCTAAGATCATATCTGGTACGGTTCTTGAGAAATAAAAATTAAATTTTTTGAAAAATGGTTATCCCCGCACTTTCGTACTCCACCTCCCCTCTCAAAATTTTTACATTCAGTAGACTCCACTTGTAATCTTATATACAGAAACCAAATTTCATCTT
Source organism: Beris morrisii (assembly GCA_951812415.1). Classification (NCBI taxonomy): domain Eukaryota; kingdom Metazoa; phylum Arthropoda; class Insecta; order Diptera; family Stratiomyidae; genus Beris; species Beris morrisii. Next base: position 49,310,387 of record OX638313.1, on the reverse strand, counting down.
CCTGGTACAATTGGTTCGGAAGATATTGTAATCTAAAGTTTTTCACCCCCAGCCCTACACTCCACTTCCCCTCTTAAAAATTTTAGCTCTTGTCTTTTCTCCTAGTATCCCTTAAGATAACTACAAAGTTTCGCACTTCTGAGATCAACGGTTCAGGAGATATGGATTTTAGAATGCTTCAATCCCAGCTTTTGAACGTTTCGGACACATTGTTTACCCCCCCCCCCCACTCCCACACCCCTCAACCCTTATCACCAATTTTTTTGCAAATAGGTCCACTATCATAGTACTATACATATAAGTTCCAAATTTCAGCCTCCTGCCATAAGCAGTTCCTGAGATCTAGAAACCAAAATTTTTCGTCTAAAACGCGCCCCCTTCCTCCCCCTTACACCCCACCTACCAAAAAGATACCAATCGTAGGGGTTCACCCAATCTACCCACCATACAAATTTTAATTTAATATCTCAACGGGTTTGTGAGCTATGCGTTTTCGAACGGTTTAGCGTACGGCGTACGGCGGACAGACGGACATTTTTGTTTTTGCTTCTTTGGGGTCTACTAAAAAAAAAAATACTTTTTTTTTACCAAAATTTGAAGGCACCGAAGTGTGAGCAGTATTCATTTAAAAAATATCTTTCCGACGAACTAGACATAATGTCGAAAAATATTGTTGCGAGTTAGGGGTGCGCCGGGATTTCAAGTAAAATACAACTCATTTGAAATCAAATGAATTAACAACAATTTATTATTCGCATTCAATAATCGCACTAAAAATCGCGTAGTCGACCGTCGTAGCCCGCAATAAACTATCTTTAGCTGTAAACTGCGCCTTGCTTATATACTGCATTGGTTGAGTCCAGTGTTTTCTCGAATGTTCGGTGGTATGTGCGGAATGTTCGGGAAAAAATGTTCGAGAAAAATGTTAAACTTTGCAGAATTTTCCACGTCTCTTTCATTGGGTATTGCAATGTGGCCAATCGAATGTTTTTCTCCACTTTCCAGTTAGGCATTGTGAGGTTGTTGTTTATACTCTAGATGAAATCATGTAGAGTATTATAAGTGTAATCCAGTCCAAAAGTTTATAACGCATAGAACCAAGCCTCGGACAAAAAAAAGTTATATATTATTTTTTGTTTATTTGTGGCCAAAAACCTCAAACCGCTAACCGATAACTCAAGAACGCCTTCACCTAGGATCTTGAAATTTTGAACCTGGATGTTTGGTGGAATTTGTAAGGCTGAGTTCGTTAATGGGCAAAATCGTCCAACTCCTTCGGGTAGCTGCCATACAAAATCTCCTTAAAACACATGTTTAAGAATATTGGCCGATAACTCCAGAAGGGTTTAAGCTACGTCTTTGAAATTTTGTATGTGTTATTTTTCCAATAGTTGGAGCTAAATGTATGATTATGAAGAAAATCCTATTAGTCCTTCGTGTAGCTGCCATACAATTATCCTGTCAAAACGTCTTCACTTAATTTACGGATCTTACTATAACTCAAGTAATCTTTCAGCTATGAATTGGAAATTTTGTACAAATTGGTTTTGAGTAAAAATAAAGTTCGAGTTTACCAATCAGCGAAATCCTTTTACTCCTTCTGGTAGCTGCCATACAAAATGTCCTTAAGACACGTGTTCAACAATATTTTTCGATAACTTTTGAACGCTTCAAGCTACAAATTTGAAATTTTGTGCACGTTTATTTTCAAATGGTTCCAAGGAAAAGGATAAATATGTAAGAAATCGAGAGAGTCCTTCCTGCACCTCCCATGTGAAAGTCCTTCAAAAAGGAAATTTTTTTTCGGTGACTCACTGAGTTGAAGATACGAAATTAAACATTGAATATTGTCTTTTAGTTTTGAGTAGCAATCTATTGGCAGTCCTTAATAAATTACATACAACATGCACACACGTAATTCTACTTTATCCCCAACTACAATATAAATCGGAGTTCAATATTTCATCTAGAGTATCATACGATTGGCTTGCAGCCGATCGTGACTGCTGCATGTTTTTCTCACTGAAAACTGTGCAGGTTGCCAGGATAGCATGTAACAATATGATCCCGTTTGCGTTCAAACTTTCAATTCGAGGGTCATTCGCGGATATCTCGTTGTCTATTTAAACCATATTTGATGTGCCAATCTGATCAATAAGTGGTTCAAACAACAACCCAACATCAATTACAGGTACGAGAATGAATTTTAATAATTTATAAAAGTACCTGTATAGTGTATTAGGACGATTTAATAGAATGTCCTATTATTATTTAAGTATAAAATTAAAATGGACCGTTTTTCATCCAAGACTCCTCAGTGTGTTACAAACAAGAACCCTTACACTTGTCCCCAACTTTAATCCAACAAAAATGTAAGATTTTTATTTTAAAATGAGAAAACCTAGAATTTTTTAACAAAATTTTGCCATCTAGCCGTTTCCACAGGACCAACAAACTGTGACATTTTTTTTTATTTTAAAAAAAGCATTCGTCACATCAGTCTTCCAGCGTGCAAAGCATATTTGCTATCCGAATCAGTCTAAGCGCTCAGTTAATCAAAAAGTCCTTTTGACTGAAATGCACTGTGGAATTCTGGTGCTTGTTTTTATAAGGCGCAAGGAAAGGAATAAAAAATTCAGCCTTAAGGGAGATAATTAAATTTACTCAAAGAGCAGCGTTTATTTCCTCTTCGCCAGAATTTTAAGCGGCTGCTACAAATTTTTTCCATACGGTTCATACGTTCGCCAGCCTCGAATCCTTTTATCTCGTCTTTGAAATTTAGAAATGTTGGCGTAGCATAAGGTAATCACCACGCTTTATGCCGATGCACAAAATGGAAATAGGATGCAACTTTCGGTAAGAATGAAAAATATATAAGACGATGATAATTTTGGTTAAATTTGAAAAAAAAAATAGGAAGTAAAGGTAAGCGATATACTCTGATAGTACTAGCTGTAAGTGGAATAGATTAAAGAGAAGAAATACGGCTGAAAATTGAGGCCGGGTGATGGTAAGAAGAAAGAGTAAGTACACTTTGTGGTGGTGAAATGAAGTTATCTACGAGAAATGAAAAAATAGTTAAAATGGTGAAAGAGAAAAATGTAAAAAGCAAACTAAAAGACGAAAATGAGGAAAAAACCCCTAAACCTAAAAAAATTTGGGAATAAAATGCCCTGTAAGCCACTGGAATTCAATTTGAACATAACGCGACGCCGAACTTGATGCTAACTTTCAGTGCTGTGTCGATCGGTAAGGCACAATTCACATGCAAGTCAGTCGTACTCGACGAGTGAGAACTATCACAGAATTCCCATGTAATTCCACCCCTCCATTGACCGATGAACACCATATTACATGCTCAATGGGTTTGGGGGTTGAAACCCCCCCGAAATGATGTAATTAAAAAATCACAAGTAAATGTATCTAATATGCGACTCGTAAATTCTTTTACTTGTTAATTACTTGAGCTGAGTTAATTTGTAGTTTTCATACGAGTTTCGACTCAACTCGTAATTCCATGAAAATAAGCTTGCCATGGAAAAACGTAGTGATGTGATAGTACCCAGCAGAAAGTTCGAGGACAACTCAATGAGGGAGGTATCTAGTATTACTATCAATGGAGCAAAAAAGGAGATATTTAACAAAATTGTGGAGAAAACTGTCACTTCTTTTTTTTTGCTCTAAATGGATGAAAATGGGATTACGAAGAACATTTTTGAGTTTTCATTTTTCCAGGAAAGTTACTCATATATTGTTTTAAATCGCCATTCGGTTTGAAAATTTCCATCGAACTCGTCGATTCTATCACGCAGTCGCAATTTAAAAATATCTGATTTGAACTAATAAATTTGTCTTTAGTGTTAGTTTTTTTAGTCTTTTGAAAAGTGGTATAAGGATATTGTTTGTGGTGTAAAATCTTAGCATAGCAGGGCTTTTTTTAATTGAATGTAGTAAATTGTGTCAAATTTCACATTTAGGAAGTCTATAGCGAAACATCCTGTGCTACAGAGTGCTTCCTGGAAGTTAAAATAAAATTTAACCCGGACATTCCCAGTGTACCGAATTCGGCACACTAAAATAGTAAAGATGTTACTCAGAAATTTCACATTATTTTAGTAGTGCAAGTCCCCAATTATACCAAATTTAGTACACTATATTAGTCACAAACCAGCAATAAAAAAACATTTTTTTTATATTATTTTCGTGTTTAGACTGCTCATGATTGCCCTGTTTAAATTTTCAGTCCAAAAGTAAAAAAAAAATGTCGGGCTTATCCGGGCTAATTTAATGAATATTTCACTATACATAGTTAGTTCCGGAAAAATTCCGAAAGTGGTTTGCGAGATTTTTTCAGTTTAGTGAAAACTGAACGCCACGAAAAAAAGTTTATTTGGTCGAATTTGCAAGGATAAGTTCGTTAACGGACAAAATCGTCCTATTTCCTCGGGTAGCTGCCATGCAAAAAGTCCTTAAGATACGTGTTCAAGAATATTGACCAATAACTTCGGAACACCTTAAGCTACGACTATGAAATTTTGTATATGTTGGTTTTTCAAACGTTGCAGTTAATTGAATGAATATAAAAGTTCTCACGACTCCCTTGAATTACTGCCATACAAAAATCCTATAAAAATGTCTTCACTCAAATTACAGAACTCACTATATCTCAAGAAATGGTTCAGCCACAAATTCGGAATTTTGTACAACATCAAAATTAATAGTAAAAATAAAATTTTTCACTTGGTTCTAGTTCCAGACGAAATTATATATTTTAGGGATATGTGGTCTAATTTGCATCAAGATCGGTTGAATGGTTTCGAAAATTTCAGTCCCGTGAGCCGAGAAAACGTTGTTTCGAGAAAAACGCGGTTAAAGGTTTTTTCTACGAAATCGTGATAAAATCAATCGTACGCCTAATCAGCGATGCCCGGACCATACAGGATCCCTTCTGCCTTTCCAGAATCTCTTACCCTTACAGTTTCAAATGTGGACATATAACTGCCGGTGAAAGCAGTAGAGAAACGTCAAATGTCGAAATATAAGCCGGTGAAAGCAGTAGAGCAACCTTAATAATAAGTTTGTGTTAATACAAGCAGCTGCTCGACATTGGCACTTAGACTGCTCGGATCTTTATGAATTTTTCTCACAATATTTTTGAATGTACATACTTTCGAAAAATGCAAAAACAAAAAAAACGATTTTTTCAAACGGTCACAACTAGACTGGCCCCTTAAATGGTTACAGGTAATAGGACAAGTATGCTAGAAATCGAGTGAAATCACCTACCATGGGAAAATCCTTCAAAATGGAAATTTTACTTTCGGTAACTTACCTAGTTATATATATGAAATTGAACACTGATGATATTGGCTTTTAGTTCCGAGTTGCAACCGAATCAGATTCCTTAATAAAGGACAATGCATATAAATCGGAGTTCAGCATTTCATCAAGAGTATCTTACAATTGGCTTGCAACATAGAGATATATATACTGGAGATTGAAGGCGGACGTCGGACAAACCTGTTTTGTCTCATTCACTCTCACGCTAAAACAACAACAACGACCCTGCTTTGTCTCACTTCTCATCCTGTTTTTGGCTTCAAAGCGCTTTATACAAAACCGTTGGCTTGTCGTCTCCAGTAGCTCAATGGCTTGCAACCGTGACTACAGTATGTTTATACTCTAGATGGAATCATATAGAGTATTATAAGTTTAATCCAGCCCAAAAGTTTGTAACGCATAGAACCAAGCCTCGGACAAATAAAAGGTTTCCAACTGTCATGTTCTCAAGGACAGCGATTAATCAACAGTAGGGGATTTCGTGTTGGGGTTTCACACCAGAAAGCCTACTAACGCCGGAAAACAACTAACATTTAATCAAATTTGCTTCTATGGTAGCTTACCATGAAAAAATTCCATTCTTAAATAAAAGGTATGTATTTTAATTTTTTGTTTATTTGTGGCCAAAAACTCCAAATCCGCTTGACGTCCGTCCGTCTGTCTGTCTGTCCGTTAGCACCATAACTCAAGAACGCCTTCACCTAGGATCTTGAAATTTTGAATCTGGATGTTTGGTTGAATTTGTAAGGCTAAGTTCGTTAACGGGCAAAATCATCCTACTCCTTCGGGTAGCTGCCGTACAAAATGTCCTTAAAACACGTGTTCAAGAATATTGACCAATAACTTCGGCACGCCTAAAGCTACGACTTTGAAATTTTGTATACTGAAAATACAAGTTTTCCGGGTTCAATACTGTTCTTATTTATTTTTGCGTATTGTTACATGTAAACCTGGCAGCCGCGCAACTCGATCGATTACGAATGAGGGAAACAGTAGCAACCGACTACCTAGTTGCAAAATAACCCAATCAGAAGCCTAGTAAATAAGAGAGCGAAACAACACGACTATATTTCCTTTCTAATCGAATGCGCTTGAATGTATTAGAACAGCCTAGAAGATCACATGGAATGCTCTCAAGCTTTCCAGAGTATTCTACACACACCATCGAACGAAGATTCAAGAACAGTCTCGACCACAGACAAGTGGTATAAAAACAGATAAAGCTTTCAGCGAGGGACATAGTAATTTTTATTACGTCGACTGTGACAGCCAGCGTGTATACGCGACCGTGTTGGTAGAGAGCGAAAGTGATCGAGTCAAGCGATATAAATAAGCGGGCAGTGCTGCCATACAGTGCGAATTATTGTGCGAATATAATTAATAGTGCGATTAAATAAATTATCACTTATTTTTATTTTAACCGAATTTTGTTTCACTTGAAATCCCGGCGAACCCCTAGCTCGCAACAGTATACTTTTATTTTTCAATAGTTAGAGCTAAATGTATGATTATGAAGAAAATCCTATGTTCTAGTCCTTCGTTTAGCTGCCATACAAATATCCTGTTAAAATGTCTTCACTTAATTTATGAAACTCACAATAACTCAAGTAATCTTTTAGCTACGAATTCGGAATTTTGTACAAATTAGTTTTGAGTGAAAACGAAGATCGAGTTTACTAGTCAGCGAAATCCTTTTACTCATTCTGGTAGCTGCCATACAAAATGTCCTTAATACACGTGTTCAAGAATATTAGCCGATAACTTCAGAAGGGTTTAAGCTAATGTATGATTATGAAAATTTTTTTCGGTGACCCACCCTGTTCAAGATATGAAATTAAACACTGAATATTGTCTTTTAGTTTTGAGTAGCAATCAAATGGGAGTCCTTAATATAGGACATACACCATGCACACACGTAATTCTAATTTATCCCCAACTACAATATAAATCGGAGTTCAGTATTCATCTAGAGTATTATACGATTGGCTTGCAGCCGATCGTGACTGCAGTATGTTTTATCTCCAACTACAATATAAATCGGAGTTCTGTACTTCATCTGGAGTATCATATGATAGGGTAAAGTACCCAGTCCTGAGCCCTCTCACCAGTAATGAGCCCTCTTTGCAAAATATTCACCAATAGCTAAGAACATGCTTGGTTTAGCTAAATTTTTTTTTTTTTCGTTTTTCGGTTCTCCTTCTGCCGGAAGAAATATTTCGTGCCTAACGGACTGACCTCCATAGCAGGGACGTCATTTGTGGGGGGGGGGGCAGGGGGGCATTTGCCCTCCCCCTGAATTATGTATTTTTATAGATTATATGTAACCTATGTATATTTATAAATAAAAATATATACAAACATAACATCTTGCCCCCCCCCTAGAAAAAACTGAAATGATGTCCCTGCTCCATAGTGATGTGAAAAATTAACTATTCGTGTGCAAGTGCATAAGGACTTCATTTTGATTCAAACAGCAGATAAGTACCGTATTTCAATTTTGGGTTTTACTATAGTTTATACTGATAGATGTATACATTTCCTACATATTTAAAATAAAAAGTTCTGGAATTAAAGAATTTCTTGCGAAATTAAAGGGGGGCTCATTACTGGATCAAAAATTTCATAATTTCTAGCCATAGTGGGGCTCACTACTGAATTAATGGAAAAATGTAGCGTTCAAGTAATGAGCCCTGTGATATCTTATAACCTAGATGAAATCTATATAGGGTGTCCCGTACTCCGTGCACAATCTTCTAAGGGGTTATTCCTTGATATATTTTGAGACAAGAATTGTCCTACAAAATCCGTGGAAATACAGGATGGTCAAGAAAATTGTTTCGGACCTGTACCCTCACTCACTTAAAACGTTATATCTTGAAAACTAATAATCAGAATTCAAAGTGTTCTAGCTTCTTTTTTTTTGGGATAGGAATTTTTCCTGCAACCGATGTAATTCCTTTGGCATATATTTCTATTGTAGCAATAAATCTGTTCTCTCAGTCAGGGATGTCATTTGTGGGGGGCAGGGGGGCATTTCCCCCTCCCCCTATTTTTATAGATTATATATAACATATGTATATTTATATATAAAAATATGTACAAACATAACATCTTGCCCCCCCTCCCCTAGAAAAAACTGACATGACGTCCCTGCTCTCAGTGTATATCCTTGCAGAACTTGACTAGTTTGTCATGCCCTCGCGTCACCAGATCCTCGATGTTATCGAAGAAATGACTACCCAGCCATTTTATTAATCTTCTTGCAACCCCTTGACAGCATACAGATCGTGCTATCAGTACCTGCACACGTACGTACCAACTAGCCCTAAACACATGGTATGCTTCCCCAGCATACAGTGACCCGTCCCGTCAGTGCTCCGACGAGCAACAGTAATTTTCCTCTATCTCATGTTATTATATTTCTATTCTTGTTATTATCGAGCTTGGGCCACCATCTTAAGTTGGCCGCCTCTGTAGGACGTTCACCACTTAGCGCTTTGATGCCACATATCGGTGACTGACATTATCCTCAACCCATCCGTGTGATGCCGATCCCGGTCTCGCTCATTCACCATTTCATTCCCTGGTATATCACTATGTCCCGGTACCCAGCAAATTAGTACGCCGTTCTGACTACGAAGTTGACAGCTCTTTACCAGCTGGGATTTAATATGTAGTGACCGATTTCAGCGCCTTTATGGCCGCCAGGCTATCAATGAAGAGTGAGACATACTGAGTCCTGACCGCATAGCGCAGCCAGAATCTCCGCTGGGGAACTGCACTGCATGCACCTGACAGTTTGAACGACTTCTCTACACTCAGCTGCTAAGAAAAGAAGCCAGCGCCTATACCGCATTTAATTTTCGATCTATCTGTACGAAATACTGGAGCTGACAAAGGAGCCCGAAGGGCTCTGTGTATCTGTGTATACGCAGTTTTCCACATCACGTGGGTAGTACCCTATTGTTCTCATAATCCATTCTATTTGGATGTACGTACAACTACAACCTGTAGGGCGTCACAAAATTTATCGCAGGAACCTTGTACGCTAATAAAGGGTTATTCAATAGGGACATAACAATTTTGTATTTAAATAAAACACAGAATAATTGAGATATCGTGCCGAAATTTATTCCAGGTGTAGTACATATGGTGTTGACTTGTTTGCAAAAACCTACGACTTAACGAAACCCCATAAAAAAGAATTCCAACGGCGTTCAATCGCATGAACTAGCTGGCCATTTCTCGAGATTACACGATTACCGAACTTCTCCTTCAATAGATCAATTGTTTGACTAGCTGTGTGGCTTGTGGCATCATCTTGTTGAAACCACATATCACTGATATCAAGTCCATCCAATTCTGGCCAAAAATAGTCTTCCAACATGGCACGATGGCGAACTCCATTGACCGAGACATGGCGATCATTTTCATTGAAGAAAAAATATGGTTCAATCACTCCTCCGGCATGAAATTCACACCACACGGTCACTTTTTGTGGATCTAATGGAGTCTCTTGAAGCGCATGTGGATTTGTTGCTGTCCAATAACGCATATTTTGCTTATTAAGAAAACCACTAAGCCAAAAATGAGCTTTAACGCTGAAGATGATTTTTCGATGAAATTGAGAATTTTCTTCAAACTTTTGCAAAGCCCAATCGGAGAAGTTTCGGCGCTTTAAATGATCAAGAGGCTTCGGTTCTTGAGTTAATTTGATCTTGTAAGGGCGTAAACGAAGATCTTTACGCAAAATTCGCCTCAATGTGGACTGAGAGACTTCCAATTCTTGTGAACGGCGTGGAATCGACTGATTTGGCTCATTTTCAACTGAAGAACTTACGACTGCGATATTTTCGGTACTTCGACCGTTGCGTTGTCTAACTGGCACAGGAATATTCAATAGTGAATATGTTGACTCGAATTTATCCACTATAGCACATACAGCCTGTCTGGTCGGATAATTATTACGACCGAAAATTAGAGTAAACGTCTTAAAGTTGCGACCACCGACTCACAATTTCGGTAGTAATTCTTAATAATTTCCAAACGTTGCTCGTTCGTGAGCTTCACCATGATAAAAATGTAGACTTTGACGATCTGACATTGACAGACCAACAAAAAAGTTTAAGCGTGCGTTTGTATTAACATACAAAATTGTTATGTACCTATTGAATAACCCTTTATAAACAGGAGTTCCCAGAAATTCACCGAGAATTGGTACCGGTCAAAAGTGATATTATTTTTTAGACAGTTTGGTAGGTTTAACTTGTTCTGACCGTCTTTCTGACACCAATCTTTAATTTGTATGTTAAATTTAGGTTTTTTTAACCCTTTTCCTTCAAATATTCATACATTCGAAATCATTTGCATGTAGCTAAATAGCGTTAACTTGGCTGTAAAGACGTCTGTCTGATCTCCATATTTTTAAGATTAGCTTAAGCTTGTTATATTACACTGAGGGTAGCACAATAAAGAATTTGAATTTGAATTTGTATGTTAAATTCGCTATCTCCCTTCATTCTAGCGACTTTTTAGCTGCAAGTCTTACTACTGTTATAACGCTATCCAGCGCTAGTGAATGCAAATCCTGCACTTATAACAGAATTAATGGATATAATAACAGATCTTAAAACTAATATACCTAAATAAATCAATTTATTTCTTAATTTTTTGTTTCGAATTTTTTTAATCGGCTTTACAGATGATTGAAATTTACGTCGCATGAATAGTTTTTTATTCGTTCTCCGCCATTCTAACAATACGATAAATTTGATACGTTCGTAAACACAAAAGAATATAAAACCCGGCTGCCATTTTACAAGTTGGCAGTTTCGTAATTGAATATTTTCCACTCCATTTACCGTGAGTGTATTGAGCCGAACAGTTTACAAAAATCAGTTACAAGGATTTTGTGGTACGTATAGTGGCATCCGTATATTATACGGATGCTAGGTATGCTATTGCAAGTACGAGGAAATTTGCAGTTATTCGGGCTTTCCTTTCCAGTCAGCTTGTTCCAATTCCAAACTGAGTTAATTATTCCCTTGAAATGATTAAATTCTTTTAAAATAAAATAAATACAGATAGGGACTGATATATGTCAGAATTGGCTTATAGGGAAATACCAATAACAATAATTTTGTTACATATTTTAAAAACAAAATTTTATATTTTCCCAGAAATATTGAAATTTTTGTTAATTTTTGTTGTATATGCAATTGATAAAACTTTTTTTTAAAACATTTTATGTATATCTCCGCGTTATGAATAATGTAGAAAACTATAATACCGGGTTATTCAAAAGGTTCATAACAATTTTGTATTTTAAAACAAACGCACCCTTAAACTTTTTGTCTGGTCTGTTTAAGTTAAAACGTCAGTCAAGGCTTACATTTTTATCGTAGTGAAGTTCACAAACGAACAACGTTTGGAAATTATCTCAATTATTATGTTTTATTTGAATACAAAATTGATATGTCCCTATTGAAATTTTCTATGTAAATAGCTAAGGGTTATTAAATAACCCTTTATGTAGGTAAAAATTTCACTGTGGTTTTTCCAAATTATATATTACGCGACGTGACCAGCACGGAGCTGTGTGGTCAAAATACCGTGTCCACCGTTCGCCATTTTGGAGACCCACTTACTCGTAAATATGTTGAATATTGATTAAATGTTAGTTGTTTTTCCGGCGTCAGTAGGGTTTCTGGTGTGAAACCCCAACACGAAATCCCCGACTGTTGATTAATCGCTGTCTTTGAGGACATGACAGTTGGAAAACACTTCACTGGATACGCCAGTTTCATAAGATTGTGTTGGACTAGGTCCGAAGGAGCTGTTTCGTCATCGGAGGGCATAGACTCGTCAGAGGGTGTATCATGCCTACTATCCGAAACACCTCTACAGCTGGTGGAATTGCTGAGCATAATTTCTATATAGCGAACTCGAAATCAAATTTACGATCACGAATTTTAAATTTTGGCTAATTTTCCGCCATCGCAACCCTATACTAAAGGAAGTGGCGCTGAAGATCACCTAATATTTCAACCAATTTGGTTGACTGTGCTCCAGAATTCCTAAGAAAAATATGTGTGTAGATGAGGGTGGTCGATAAAAATTAAATTCATATCTGGTATCGTTCTTGAGATATAAAAATTAAATTTTTTTAAAAATGGCTATCCTTCCACTTTCGTGCTCCACCTCCCCCTTAAAATTTGTACATTCAATGGATTCCACTTTACAATGTTTTAATTCGAAATTTCAAGCTCTTCGGACACATTTTTTCCGCCCCTCCCTCCTCCCACCCTGGATTGAAGGGTAGTGAAATTTTTTCCTTGATCCAATCAATTCAATTTCAATTCATCGCTGCATGTCACATCAAATTCAAATATTAGTCAATGTTACTCTGATGGAAAACTGTGAAAATACAAATTTTCTACTCTTCCATCCAGAAAAATTCGATTAGTTTAGTACGTTTTTTATTTGACCGTTGGCTGGCCTTACGTAGCGCAATACAAAATTTGAATAGAGAGCAAAATTTGAGTTACTGCATGCCGGAATATTTACTGCAATGCATTGATTGGATCTAAAGCCCATGATCCAATCAATGCAGCATTGCATGCAGTACTGCGTCCAAATGCAGCGATATATTTGTCATGATCCAATCAATGCAGCACTGCAGCATGTCATGTGTCATGTCAAATTATCAACGTAAAAATATTCAGAAATCAGCTGACAATAATTTTATTGAAATTGAAATGGATAGTGACGATATTGTTGACTTTTTAATTTTATTGTGCGCAACTTGTAATGCCTACAGGAACCTTTTACGCTTATGCCAAAAGCATAAAAAGACTAGACGATTTTGGACACGCGAAATATATACTGTCGAGGAAAGAGATATCATATGATAAATTCAAATATCTCTAAGGTTACTATAATTTCCTGATCTAAATCTTTCAAAATTCAAATTTTCCTCCAGAAAAATTTCATTAGTTTAGTACGTTTTTTATTTGACTGTTGGCTGGCCTTACGCAGCGCTATACAAAATTTGTACACCGAGCAAAATTTGAGTTACTGCATGCCGGAACATTTACTGCAATGCATTGATTGGATCATGGAGCATGCAAATCGTATGTAGGCAATGCTACTGCATGCAGCACTGCATTGATTGGGTCATGGGCTTAAGTGTGCTTAAAGCTGAAGTAACTGAATAAATGAAGAAATTTAGTTATCCAATAAACAAGACCTACTGCAGTCACGATCGGCTGCAAGCCAATCCTATGATACTCTAGATAAGTACTGAACTGCGATTTATATTGTAGTTGGGGATAAATAAGAATTACTTGTGTGCATGTTGTATGTCCTTTATTAAAGACCCCCATTCGGTTGCTACTTGAAACTAAAAGACAATATCGTCAGTGTTTAATTTCATATCTTGAGCTGGGTGAGTCACCAAAAAAAAATTTTCCGTTCTGAAGGACTTTTATATGGGAGGTGCAGAAAGGACTCACTCGATTTCTTACATATTTATCCTTTTTCTTGGAACCATTTAAAAATTAATGTGTACAAAATTTCAAATTCGTAGCTTGAAGCGTTCAAAAGTTATCGGAAAATATTGTTGAACACGTGTCTCGAGGATTTTTTGTATGGAGGGTACCAAAAGGAATAAAAGAATTTCGCTGACTAGTAAACTCAAACTTCGTTTTTATTCAAAACTAATTTGAACAAAATTCTGAATTCGTGTCTAAACAATTACTTGAGTTATAGTGAGTTTCGTAAATTAAGTGAATACATTTTGACAGGTTATTTGTATGGCAGCTACACGAAGGACTAATAGGATTTTTTTCATAATCGTACATTTAGCTCCAACTATTGGTAAATCAACAAATGCAAAATTTCGAAGCTTAAACTGTTCTGAAATTATCGGCCAATATTCTTGAACACGTGTGTTAAGGACATTTTGTATGGCAGCTACCCGAAGGAGTAGAACGATTTTGCCCGTTAGCGAACTTAGCCTTACAAATTCAACCAAACATCCAGATTCAAAATTTCAACATTCTAAGGCAAGGCGTTCTTGAGTTATCGTGCTATCGGACGGACGGACGTCAAGCGGATTTGGAGTTTTTGGCTACAAATAAACAAAAAATAGTATATAACTTTTTTTCGTCCGAGGCTTGGTTCCTTAGATTATATACCTAAAAGGATTGAACATGCCACAATAAAAAAGAGCCAAGTTGTTTTATGCTCATGTCGAAGTAAAAGCTGCATGTGCGTACAAAACTGATTATTTTAGGGGCAACAATTTTGGCGCGCACTTTAAAAGTTTTTTGCTTATATTAAATATATTGCATAAACATACTGCAGTCACGATCAGCTGCAAGCCAATCATATGATACTCTAGATGAAGACGATTTTGCCCGTAAATGAACTTAGCCTTACAAATTCGACCAAACATCCAGATTCAAAATTTCAAGATCATAGGTCAAGGCGTTCTTAAGTTATCATGCTATCGGACAGAAGGAAGGGCGGACAAATAAGCACGAACTAATATTTAACTTTTTTTGGTCTGAGGCTTCGTTCTAAGCGTTACAAACTTTTGGGCTGGATTAAACTTAAATACTCTCAGATTTCAGTTAGAGTATCAAACTATCTATCTCTTTGTAATCTATGTATGTATGTTGTACAGATGCATGTTATTTTATTATATACGAGTATGTACATATTTACTTATGATCTGGTACGATTCTGTAACTAAAATCTCGGCGAAATACCAGAAACGAGTAGCTTTTTCAAATGCGTAGGGGAGACTAGGTTGAAATGCACCATTTTTCATAAATTACTCCATATCTCCGTAGAAAATAGTGGAACTTGATTAATTTTTCTTGCTTTATGTGATTAAACACCTTGCGCAAATATTTTATTCATAACAAAGAGCAAAATATAAACAGATCTTGAGCCTAATGAAGAAGAACGCAGTCAGTCCAAATGGTGCATTTCTCCCATTATACGAGAGAAATGCACCAAATTTTATATACACATACTCAAAAAAGTCTGCGTACACTTGCCAGTTGTAGCAAACATATCAATATAAAAACCTTTGCCATTTGTTTATAATTTAAACATTTTTGTTTATTACTTTCATTAAACTATATGGTAGATAAATATATAACTGAGTACTCGTTCGCTGTTTAGAATAACCAAAATAAAAAAGTTTCTTCCAAGAAGTCATCAAAATGCATCCAAAAAAGTCTGCGTACACCTGAAAAAATTTATTCATTTTATTTGAAATGCACTATACTAGCTTATCAGATTAAGAACCTTAATATCTAGTGGCATAGCCTTTCCTATAAATGACTTCCTTTAGCCTATTTTGCATGGAGTGAACAAGCCGTGAAATAATCAAACCGGTTTCTTCGTAATTAGCAACAACCCTTTGTACCGAGGAATGGGTTCTTCTAACTAATTTTGCGATTTCACGAAAACTTTTCCCATTTTCACGCAATTTCACTATCACTTTACGCTCACTAACACTGATTTCCTTATTTTTAACTTCCATATTACAGAATAGTCTTTGATTCACGCAAAACTCTCAAACAATTTTCCAATGAGGTATCGTCACGAGTATCAATGAAAAAATGTAGGCATAACCACTGCACATTTCGGGGAATCCCCAAATTTTGTGATGTGTACGCAGACTTTTATGGGGCCGCTCACAGACTTCCAAGTATTGAAATTACCATATCTTCGTTAATTTTGGGAATTTTAATCAAAACTGCTTCAATACATTTCTTGCAGTTTAGGCTTTTTTATCGAAATGAAGAAATCAAGATCACATTATTGATTCATACGATTCCAACATCATTCAGAATTTACTAATGAGATGTACGCAGACTTTTTTGAGTATGTGTATATATCCAGCCCAAACCAAATTAGTTGAAACAAAAAACATAAAATATGTTAACAAAAGTAACAAACAATAATGAATTAAACAGTAAATATATCAAACCTTTTTCGTTTCTTATACTAATAAAAACTAATAGAAAATACCGAATAATAATAATTCAATGGTTTTATATAAGTTTTGATAAATCAACGGATATTAAAATTTGAAAAATCGATAGCAAATTTGATATGTTATTGCCGTCTCCTTGTAGCACGAATCCGCTCTGGTTGCAGCGAAATAATTCGAATATCATTAAGATATGTGGCCATGAATTCGGGCAAAGGAGGCATAACAATCTGGTGCATATCTCCCTATATGCTCATAGTGCAATTCTAACGATTCCAACCAGATGAATATTTTTTACTTTTTTTTATAAATAAAAACAAATAATAAACTAGCACTATACTAAAACACACCTTAGACTACACGCTACATATGTGCCTACCTAGAAACGTTCACGATCGATAATTTGTCCTTAAACAAAAATGTTGCATATTATAATAAAAGTTAGTTTTCTTTTTTTCCGAATAACTGTTCGGCATTACTCGGTATTTTAACGATTCCTGAACGCGATCGTATGGAGAGGAAAGAGTAAGAGAATACTACTTCTGCTTTGCAGATTTTACTTCCGGGCAAGCGCCAATGGCGAGTGGTGCATTTCAACCTATGGTGCAGGGCTACCCATTCTACCCTACTTTTTTGTTAAACACCATATTTCGATATTTCGTCAGACTTATTTTTCACAATAATGCAATCATTTTTCTATAACTAATTTAATGAGAAGGCTATATTGTTGTGAACTCAAGAGAAACTAGCCATCGAAAAGATTTCTTTCGATGTAAAGCATTCGTACAGAAATGGATATTTTAATAAATATCTTTTTTCTAAGTACAGTTGTATGTTTGAAATGTTCACCTTTGTAAAGCTTTTGGATGGCCCCAAATATAACGTTATTTTGCTACGCCATTGGATCCAAGATCTAAGCCGTTCAGGTTAACATGACAACCAATAAAAACAAATAACAAAATATTCCTTCATAATTATTTCCAGTGAGTTTTTGACAAGTAAGATCCCTTGGCATCCTTGGATCCCATGGTGATGTCAAAATAATTTTGGTCTCTATTTTTTTCGAGCTTTTACACCGGAGTGTCCTTTCCTTTTAGGTATATAATCTTAGCTTGGTTCTATGCGTTACAAACTTTTGGGCTGGGTTAAACTTATAATACTCTCAGATTTCATCTTGAGTATAAAAACTTTAACTGCCACAAGTTTATTAAAAGCTCTAACTCGAATCGGTTCGACAATTGATCAGCCTTTAGGTATACAATCCCTTTACACCAACTTAGGGGTTGAATATCAGAAAACCCTGAAATCGATGTGTAGGCGCTAATGTAAAATTCAAATAAAATTAAAAACCATTTTGATATCTTATCATAACTAAGAGATATGACAGTATTTGTGAAAACGATACACAAACCCTTTACACCAACGTATACAACCACTTACCACCTTGGTATTTAAAAATCGTGAAATGTATTTTTTGTCGACTATATAAAACGAACGTGGAAGTGAAAATCAGCTCTAATTTTTTGGAAGGACTTTGTTCACAATTTCTTTACAATTACTCGAAGTACGCCTAAACAAGGCGGGACTTAAGACCTTAAGAACATTAGCACAAACATTAAAAACCGCTGTTTTAATTTAAAATATAATACATTTATCAACAATTGGGTGCGGTTTTTAAGGGGGACAGTTGTGAAAGGGACGGCTCTTTCACAAATTTGTTTCCCCATTTTGTTGACATATTTTAAATATCACAGTGATATTTTGCTTTCAGATAATTGCTTGTCGCTATCAATACGTGTACCTTTTATCACACTTCTCCCCTACTCTGCAAATACTACAAGTTTTGAAAAAAATCTCTAAAGATAAAAGTTTAGCAGTGTAATACATTTTAATTCAGATTTGTAGTTTAGGAACAGGGCGTAAAAACATGATACAAAACAATCTGATCGATGTAAAGAACGCCGCCGTAAATCACGTTTATGGTTCCTAAAGGAGCACAAAAAGCGTAAAAACATAATACACAAGACATTTATATCACTAATTGAAATCTCCCTCCATTTTTTGCTAGTTTACGTGATATCATTGAGAACAAGATGAAGATTTTTTAAGATTAATGGTATAAAATACCATAAAATAGAACGAAAACGTTTGCTTCATCACCGGAAATGGAAAACAGACAATAAATCAATTTCCTTTGAATACAATTAAATGCGAATCTCACGTAAATGTAATCAATTTTTTCACAAATTTCCTTTAATAAGATTTGTACCTTATTCAAGTGAGTTATCAGTTTTATTGCGTTTTTATCTTTAAGAAAATAACCGGAGTCTTGTCTCATGGAATTATGAAGAACCTTTTTCGAATTATTTTTGTGAACTTCCAATTGTATACTTTATTGAGTTTCAATCTCTTCAGACATTTCCAAACTTTTACTAATCAAACCGAACTAGTTTCCCAAATTTAGTTAGAAAAATTTTGATTTAGGGTCATATATCGCATATCTTTCATAAAATAATATTAAATTCAGCTCACAAAATATTCGGATAACGAAAAAAGAAAAACGGAGCCCAGATTCGCCTTATGCCTTTTCTGCTTCGGATTTCCGATCTATTTGGAGTCAATTGAATTTTTTCTGCAGGGCAAATATGTAAATATTCGTGTGTCCTTCATCTTTGGGGATTCAAGGATATACCCAGAGAGCTTCACCATTCATTTTACACTGAATTTTACGTAAGCACTGGCCTTTTTTCGGAATGTTCTATCTCAATTTATTATTCATATCGTGATCCGCATTTTAAATATTTTCGTAGAAACGCAAAAATTCGGTCGTATGCATTAAATTCTTTTGTTTTATGACCGAAAAATGTAGTTTTGACAGAATATAATGAAATGTATAAACTATAGATGAATGTGGGTAGTCCTTTTTATCGTCCTTTGAATGTAGTAAATGTACAGAGTGTTTGTTTTTATTGTACCGTATCCGCCATTTTATTACAGAGCATTCCTCGGACGAATATTGTCGAAATTTGATGACATCGAGTGGCCCCCTCGTTTACAATTCCTTATAAAGCACAGTAGTGGAATTTCTAGGATGTCACCCAAATTTGGAGATGTCGACCTTTAATCTGTAACAGCGATGTATCTAAATGAATTCATTCACACGCTACACGTTTAATACAAATTATAATGTTATTTCTATTTTTACTGATAAGTTATCGAAAATAGACATCCGCCAGCCCAGTATAACGCTGACAGCAGTACCAGCAAGCAGGATGCAACCAGTCAAAAAGATCAAAAATGTTATCAAATTTTTAACTAATACCATGGATACACTGCTTGTATACAAATTACTTTATTCAAATCATGACATGCGAAACAAGATGGCATGATACACAGCACATACATGTTATACTTTGACATTTATCTGTCAAAGATAAAATTCTTGATTTCAAGCGTCTATCAATCGTAGTATTGTGCATATATTGTGATGTTTTAAAATTAATGTGAATTCAACGCAGCAACAAAATTTAATGGAACTTTTAATTAATCTGGGACAGCTAAGAGTGCATTCTGAAATTTTAGCAGTAAAGAAAAAAAGGCTTCGACTGCTAGCTCTTCGTCCCAAGCGTCGCAGTATGATGTTCCGGAGAAAAGCACTTTCATTGCTAATAAAGAAATGTAGAACATCACACACAAAAATGAAAATACGCTCAAACAATTTTAACTGACGGAAGGATATAAAAATCCACAACTGTCATTCATTGGAATTTCAGTTAATTTAAGTGTTAGATGGCGCTGATAGTTAAGAAGGTTAAGTTAAGAAGGACATATCAGCTAAAATCATCGAATTTATATACAAGGAAAGAGGTTGAATATTATGTAGATATCAGCTCGTTGACGTACGATATGCAGATTATTGGGTGATACACTGGTGATATTGACGATATTATGATTTGTATACGAGCTGTGTATCCAAGGTATAATTTTAGGTAAGATAATCTTTATACTCTGGATGAAATCATAAAATATTTTAAGTTTAATCCGGCCCGAAACGTTTGTAATGCCTAGAACGAAGCCTCGGACGAAAAAAAGTTCTATATTATTTTTTGTTTATTTGGGGCCAAAAACCTGAAATCCGCTTGACGTCCGTCCGTCAGTCCGTCCGTCCGTCCGTCCGTCCGTCCGTCTGTCCGTGAACACGATAACTCAAGAACGCCTTCACTTAGGATCTTGAAATTTTGAATCTGGGTGTTTGGTTGAATTTGTAAGGCTAAGTTCGTTAACGGGCAAAATCGTCCCACTCCTTCGGGTAGCTGCCATACAAAATGTCCTTAAAACACGTGTTCAAGAATATTGACCGATAACTTCAGAAGGGTTTAAGCTACGTCTTTGAAATTTTGTATGTGTTATTTTTCCAATAGTTGAAGCTAAATGTATGATTATGAAGAAAATCCTATTAGTCCTTCGTGTGGCTGCCATACAAATATCCTGTCAAAACGTCTCCACTTAATTTACGGAACTTACTATAACTCAAGTAATCTTTTAGAGTAAAAACGAAGTTCGAGTTTACTAATCAGCGAAATCCTTTTACTCCTTCTGGTAGCTGCCATACAAAATGTCCTTAAGACACGTGTTCAACAATATTTTTCGATAACTTTTGAACGCTTCAAGCTACGAATTTGAAATTTTGTACACGTTCATTTTTGAATGGTTCCAAGGAAAAGGATAAATATGTAAGAAATCGAGTGAGTCCTTCCTGCACCTCCCATTTGAAAGTCCTTCAAAAAGGACTTTTTTGTTCGATGACTTACCCAGTTTAAGATATGAAATTAAACACTGAATATTGTCTTCTAGTTTTGAGTAGCAATCTAATGGCAGTCCTTAATAAAGGACATACAACATGCATACACGTAATTCTACTCTATCCCCAACTACAATATAAATCGGAGTTCAGTATTCATCTAGAGTATTATACGATTGGCTTGCAGCCGATCGTGACTGCAGTATGTTTTTATGTTCAGTTGGTGCCAAAGACCCCAATCGGTTTGCTGTCCGACAGTCCGTTTGCACAATAACTCAAGAACGCGTTGACTTAGGAAGTTGAAATGGAAAAAGTAAGGTCAACTTCTTTAATGGGCGATATCGTTCCACTCCTTCGAGAACCTTCCATATAAAAGTCCTTAAAGAACCTATTCATAATTATTGATAGAATGCTTCAAGTTAGAAACAAGAAATTTTGCATGCACAAACTTTCTCGCATGGACTAACTCGCATTGACCAATCTTGGAGGACATCAAGAATGACTACGTGTTTATTGCCAATAAGGTAAATGAGATATCAGATTCCTTAATTACTTTCAATGACTATATCCATGGAATCCGTGATTATGAAACTCATTTCGATAAACTGCCCGCTTGCTGCAGTATGATTTATCACGACATCGCCAAATTGACATGTGTTAAATCCGACATAAAGCTAAACACTCTTCTTAGCAAGCGGATATTACTTTACATTCGACCAGAAACGCAATATGCCGTAAATTAAACTTCATCGATGGAGATATAAAGTCTGTAAAATTAATTGCACAAAGCACGGATGAATCCTTTCTTAGTATATCTTCTCACTTGATTAGCCGCGGAAGTGATTGTCCACTTCCACAGGCCACATGTGTTCAATGCCAGACTCACTGTTTGGACCTGCCTTTGAACAGAACTGCAAAATCATCTGCAAAAGGTAAAAAAACCTCAAATAGAACGTACTACGAAAAGTGCTATGGTATAAGAAAAACGCAGAGATAATAGGTCGGTTCTTTTTGCATACACTTTTCTGCACTCGCTCTCGAGCGAAGTATAGAAAGTTGTTGTATCTTCGAGCTGCGTTTAATGAAACTGTTGTAAGGAAACAAGACGTCTGTTCTCTATGAGGTCACTTTATTGAATCCTCAATACTTAAAGCTAACTTAATTGTAATGGCTACAGTGCTGCCAGATGATGTCGGGTTTAGTACATAACACTTTCCCCCAACTAAGACTTATAATTAACTGCCAATAATTAGAATTCATTTTAATTTCAAAAGTCATACATAGGTATTCCAATTTCTTAATTCAAAGTTTAACATATTAATAGTTTAATATTTAGTGAAATATTTCAAGGTTATAATAATTACTTTGCTTTATTTCTTAATCTTTCTGACCTTCGAATAACAGTATCCTGAACTTCAGAATTTTCAATTTGGTTTTCTTTCTTAGCATTTTCAGTAAATAAGGTATTATTCTCCTTACCAATATTCTCTAAATCTCCATTATTCACAATTTCTTGGTTATTATGTGGATTTGTGGCAGAACTATTATAACTAAATTTAACATGTCTTTTTTCTTTTCTAGGCTTTAGTTGTCTACCATGTACTTTTCTATTTTGGCCTCTTAAACAAATAACATAAACACTTTTCGTTAACTTTTTTTCAACTATTCCTGGAATCCATTTCACAAAATTATCGAATACATTTCTATACCATATTAATTCCTTATTTTTAAATTCATAGAAATTCTTATTATCCTCTTTATGTTTGATTGGAGAACACTGGTGCTTCGTATTATTATTATTTTTGTTTTGTTTATTATCATTATTATTTTTATTCTCCTTTGGTAATTCTAGGTTTCTGTTACTTATTTCACTCTTACTTTCCTTTAATTGATCTAAAATAGTTCTGGGATTATAAGTAAATATTGTAGAAGATGGAGTTTTCTTAGTTGTGGTGGTAGGGGTATTCCTATATTTAAAAAGAAAATTATCTACTTTAAATTCTATTGGTAATTGTCTTGTCTTTTCATCAATTAAATACTTCTTAAGGCTTGTTTTCACCCCTCTCTCTGCGATACCGTTGGATTGTGGATGATATGGTGGAGCTGTGGTTAATTTAATACCATTAGCCCTGCAAAAATTGTTTAAATCCTGTGACCCAAACGGCGGACCATTATCTGAAACCATTTCTTGCGGTAAACCAAAAATTGTAAAAGTTCTACGTAAGGTTTTAATCAATTCAGTAGCAGTGGTCCTTTTCATTAGCGTCACGTCCAACCACTTGGAGAACGTATCTATAAGTAATAAGAAAGTTTCACCAGAAAAGTGAAAAAAATCAATGTGTATACGCTCGAAAGGAACTGCAGTTTTAGGCCAGGTACTTAACCCTACCGGACTAGGCTTATTTGATAATTTTTGACATACTTCACAGCTTTGAACGAAGCTCTCAATATCGTTATCAATACGTGGCCACCAAATTGTACCTCTAGCAGATGACTTCATCCTCACAACTCCTATATGGCCCTCATGTATTATATTTAAAATCTGTTCGCGCAGAATTACCGGAATAACTATTCTATTTCCCATTAGAATGCACTTGCCCTGAACAGATAAGTCAATTTTTCTTTTATAATATTCATTTAATGCAGCGTTTACCTGTTTTGGCCAACCATTTTGAATAAATTCTATTACTTTAGATAAGTTCTGATCTGCTTGAGTTTTATCTGCGACTGGCAGTCTGGATAGCGCATCTGCATTTCCCATTAATGATGCCTTCCTATACTTAATCGTATAATCATATTGTGACAATATTAATGCCCAACGATGCAATCTAGCTGAAGCAACGGCTGACACATTTTTGTTACCAAATATCATCTCAAGCGGCTTATGATCACTGTATATGACAAAATTTTTTCCATAAATATATTTGTGGAATCGCTTCACGCCAAATATTATTGCTAAAGCTTCACGCTGTATCTGAGAGTAATTTTTCTCCGCTTCGGAAAGTGTACTAGACACGAAAAGGATAGGCCTTTCTTCCCCATTGCTCTCAATATGAAATAACACAGCCCCTATGCCATATGCACTGGCATCACAAACTATTCCTAAAGGTTTACTGTGATCGTAATGAACCAAAAGATTATTTTCGAACAACCAGCTTTTACTATTTTGGAATGTGCTTTCACATTCATCTGTCCAAGTGAAATCTTTATCTGCTTTTAAAAGCTCATATAAGGACTTCAGTCGAGAAGATATGTTCGGTATGAACTTCCCATAAAAATTTAATAACCCTAAGTAAGCTCTGAGAGATTTTAAATCCTTTGGAGGAGGAGCATCGAATATAGCCTAGTCCGGTAGGGTTAAGTACCTGGCCTAAAACTGCAGTTCCTTTCGAGCGTATACACATTGATTTTTTTCAAATTTCTTTAATTCAATTCCCGTAAATAAATTTTTGTACGTTTTAATAGATATTACCGACATACATGCACCAGTGTCAATCTCCATTTTCAAATCTACATCATTTACATTTAACAATATTAATAATGGAAAATTACTTTTAATATTTGCATAAACGTTACCTATTTTAAGATTTGATAAATCCATACTGTCTATCTTCTGTTTACTTTCGGTATTGCTCCGTTTGCTGCTACAGTTGCGGGCGTAGTGGCCAAAGCCTTGACAGCGATAACATTTAATTTCGGCTTTCTTCTTTTTTTCCGGCCCTTTGCTGCTGCTTTGTTGTGAAGATCTGCAACTAAATTTGCTTCTTTGTCGAGATTGCTTGTGCTGTTGTGATTTCTTGTTGTGCCTTATCGATGCAATAAAGGGTGAACTGGTTTCGTGCATGCCCTTGACCTCTTTCAGCGTCATTTCCATAATTAAAGCCGTTTCGCAAATTTTTTCAAACGATTTTGTTAGCGGCTCGTCTAACAGTTTTCTTTGGATGCTTTCATCCCGTTGTGATAATATGAATTTATCACATAGCGCTTGCTCTAAATATGCACCGTAATCGCATGATTCCGCTAATGTCTTTAGCTCCACTATAAAGTCTGTCAAGGGTTCGCCATCTTGTAGCGTTCTTGAAAGGAATTTGTACCTCTCCATGCGGACATTTTTCTTCGGCTTAAAATGGCTTTGTAATGTTTTAATTAAAAATTCATACGTACATTCCTTTGGAGATTTTGGTGAAATTAGTGATCGTAGTATTTTGTACACTTCACTACCGGCTGAACTGACGAATAGCGAAACTTTTAAGTTCTCCGGAACATTATTTAAAATTAAAACGTGTTCCATGCGCTCTGCATACTGCTCGAAGTCGTCCTCGATCAAGAAAGGTTCGATGTTCGCCAACAGTCCTGTTGCAGGTGAAAAACTCGCCGTAGCTTTTAATTCTTGCTGCGCCATCCTCGTCGCCAAATTGTTGTATCTTCGAGCTGCGTTTAATGAAACTGTTGTAAGGAAACAAGACGTCTGTTCTCTATGAGGTCACTTTATTGAATCCTCAATACTTAAAGCTAACTTAATTGTAATGGCTACAGTGCTGCCAGATGATGTCGGGTTTAGTACATAACAAAAGTGTAGAACGTGAATGCAAAAAGAACAAACCTTATGTTACCTCTCTAAAGGGGCCTATAGACGGGCACGTATGCATGTCATTCTTCTATGAGTGCATGGGTCTGAAACTTGAATGTATGGGTCTGCCATCATGCAGCATGATGGAAATTAAAAAATTTCGCGACATGCATGAATGACACGCATGCATGCTCGTCTATGGGCAATCAATGGGGCCGACCACAAGAGAAATAAATGAAAAAAGGTTCAACATCCACGGGGACTGGAACCGGCAACTCCCAGTTAGAAGATCCCCGTACTCGCCACTCGGCTGTATATTGCTTTTCTTCCGGTTGATCTTCATACCGCCAACTCCGCTTACGTCAGCTACGCTCTGCCGAAGTTCGGGACATTCGGAATCAACTCTCGTCGCTTCTTCGAATGGGTGCCCCCTAATCTATACTTTGGGGGACGATTACGAAACCTCCTTCTACGTTATTAAACACCAACGTATAAGAAACAGGATGTATATTCAACAAATTTCGGGGCTTTATCAGAAGGATGAGAGCATCTACGTTCATAAAGGGTGGGGGGGACGCAATCCTTCAATTGCGTTGAAATATAACACGAACAAACCTAATAGAGGAAGAAAAATGTACCGGTACTCCGTTCCTGCTATACCCTAACCGTATAACGCTCTCCAACTCCATCGTTCACGCCTCACTCACCAATAACTTCTCCCGGTTCTTTCGCCTACTATCGGCAAGTGTTGCCCGATTTTTGAAAGAAAACCCTCTGAGGGATTTATTTGGCAGCAGATTCTGAAATTAGCGGATTCCAGCCCTGTGGGGTTCCCTTTACCCCATCAGCTACCGCATTCTCGGTTGAGCTTAGTTTCCCAGATGGCGATTGCTGCTCTCCTTATTTTCCTATCCTTCGTGTTGACCTGGAAGAGGAATGGAGGGTGTAGTAATTAGGTGATCGGAACCTGCGCAACAATTAACATGTAAGAACTGGTTGCTAGAATGAGGAAATTACCGAGCAATCTAGCAGTTTATTCCCTTTGTCATATTCAGGCCACGACATTGTTATTGCACATGTTGGTTGCGACAATGAGGATTTTAAAGAATTACTCCTCAAGATCCACGTTGCTCTCTTAAAGCCGTGAAAAGCCGAAGATATATTTGATATTAAGCCTGGAATATTAATGCAATTTTGCAATCCACCAACAGTGATTTACCGCAAGGAGTTGTTTCTTGCATGAAAATTGTACCGGCTGCACGCAATAGTAATTCTCGTGTGGCTTCGTTTAGAGTCGTTCTGCCATGTCCTGTTTTAAAACTGTTATAGAAACAAACTGCTGACATTATTCAGCAATTGTTAGGGAATTCGTCCCACATTGTCGCAACGCGCATCACGCTACTCAGCTGAAAAACTTAATTCCATCTCGCTGTACTATGGCAACGTAAGCGGCATGCGGTTTAAAACTAGGCAATTGTATATCTCTGCCCCCGCCTATTGTTTTGACGTTATTTGCAGTACCGAAACGTGGCTTTGCAAAAAGTTCAGAGTTGCCAAGCTGTTTGATGGCGGCATGGATGTAGTAGTATAACTGGATCGGCTGTATTGTGTAAAGTTCCTATATGTGAGACTAATTCGTCAAGAGTAAGACAAAACATCGATGTGAAAGGGATGTACTGAACATTTGTTCTATTATGTCAAATTGATTTTGGACTTGTAAAAAGCACAAAATAAAAAAGTAGTTTTCTGCAGTTAAACGGTAAGTAAACAACCAGTTTTTGATTAAAATTAACGTGGAGTGAACCGAAAAACTTTTTTCTAAACATTTTCAGTGAGAACCATTCAGGAAAAAGTAAAAAAATTGCAATGAAGTGCGAAGTGAACGGTTGTATGAATAAATCGCATTGCTGGCCAGGAAAATCGTTTTTCAAGTAAGTACACTATATAAATTACAATTTAGTCAATTGAGCAAAACATTAATAGCCCAACATTTCGAAATTAGTGCTAATTTAAGTGAAAATTTAAACGTTTTATCTAAAAAAAAAATTGTTTACGTTTTAATGACAATCATTTCTGACAGTTGTTTTCATCACAACGTCGGAGCAAAAATATTTCTGGGGTAGAGTACATATTATATAGTAATAAAACTATGAATAAAATCGGTGAATTTTTAAAAAGTGCTATTGAGAATCAATTTTAAAACCAATAATAAACAATAAAATTAACCAATAAATTGCCTCCTTCAGATTTCCTAAGAAAATTGAAATGAGGAAAATGTGGTTGGAAGCAATAAGGGAGCCGAACTTAATCTTAAGCAAAGGAAGTGTGATATGTGAGGATCACTTTTTGGAATCCGAAACTCTGTTATTTCCCGGTAAACGCTACAAAAGGTTAATAAGTATCGCAGTTCCTTCCCTGAGCATTAATATGGTAAGTAAAAATTACATACATACATTAGGTCATCTAGCCAATCTCAAATATCTATAATATAAAATAAATTGACACCATATATTGAAGGGCCAGTGTTGAGCAACACTGTTTTCGTAATTTTATTTATTTATTATTAAGTCTTTCTATTGCCAATTAAATTTTTGTTTGTTTGCTCATTATTACATAGTTTAATTAGAATAAAAATGCTTTTTGTCCCATTTCTGTTAAAATTAAAAAAATGTTCCTAGCCAGTAAAGTGTGTTACTTGTTATTTGTTAAACCAGTTAATTATTAAACTTGGAGAAAATTGATAAGTAAAACGTACAATCCTCAAATCCGTGCCTTTGCTTTAAATTTAAATTTTATGTCGCCGAAAGCGTACTATTTTGTACGGCGCCACTGCACACTTACACTAACGCAATAAGACAACTAACACAACCAGAGCTTATTAGGCAAAATTTTATTTATCGCCGATCCAGTTATACTACTACATCCATGGATGGCGGTTATCAGATCTTTCGTAGTGATCGTCATCTTGACATCCAGAATGTTTCAGTTGGCGGCGGAAAGCTTTGTGCAGTAAATCGAAAGTTCTCTGATGAGGTAATTGATATTCCAGAAATTAACACCAACGAGTTGCTCTGCGTTGCGCTAACCTTTAGCGACAAAAAATTTTTTATCATCACGATGTACATCCCTCCGTGTTGATTATCTACAGTATATTGGCAACCGCGCAACTCGATCGTCTCGCATAATGGAAACAGGAACAACCGAATACCTAGCTGGAAAGTAACCCAATCAGAAACCTAGTTGAAGCATATAAGGGGACAGAGCAACACGATTGCACTTCCCTTCTTATGGAATGTTCTCATTATGTAGCAGAACAGCGTAGAAGATCAAATCAAATGCTCTCAAGCTTTTGAGTACCGTCCACACACCTCCGAGCGAAGATTCAAGAACAGTCTAGACTACCGTCAACAAGTATAAAAGCAGATAAAGCTTTCAGCGAGGGACATAGTAATTTTCATTACGTCGACTGTGACAGCCAGCGTGTATACGCGACCGTGTTGGTAGAAAACGAAAGTGATCGAGTCAAGCGATATATAAGCGGGCGGTATTGCCATACAGTGCGAATTATTGTGCGAAAAGAATAATAGTGCGATTAAATAAATTATCACTTATTTGGATTTTGAACGAATTGTGTTTTACCTAATTCGTCCGGCGAACCCCTAGCTCGCAATAATATGAATCCGTTTTCAACGCTGCGGTTAGAATCTGCAATAGTATGCGTCCTTGCGATGAACTACTTATTTCGGCAATTTTACCTCTGGTAACGTGGTCCCGATCTGCGACTGCTTTATGCCGTCCTTTTCCTAATGTCCTACGCAGGATCAACCATTTCTGGACCGCATCTAACATGGCATTCGAGGACATCAAGAATTACTACGCAGTTGAGAACATTGCTCATCCCTCATACTGCAATAGGCATGCGAAAGGTTAAAATCTACAATTTTTCTTAACCCTTTTCTCATTAGCCTTTTCAACCACTAGGCATCTGCTTAACTAAGAATAAAACTTCGAAAGAAATACACTACGAAAGGGTTCTTCAAATATAAGGTATAATTCCCGAAATATTGCATTTCGCACTCCTGTAAAATCTCGAAATTTATTTTATACAGAAATAAAAAAATAATTCGACGTATACGTACAATACCTACGTAACCTAACAAATGTAGAAATACCTTCCTGAATTCGCAGAGGAGTAATTTTCGTCCACAAAAATAATTTTTCTTCCTTATGGTCGCACACATTTTAGACAGTAATCATTACTTATTATTAGCGAAGCTTATTTCCGAAAATTTATAATAAAATTTATGTTGCTGGCAAAGGAATGGATGCCGGACCCATTGCTATACATTTTCTTGTTTAAAGTAAAAGTAATAAAAATTAATGAAGTATTTCTGTCGCAGTACGAATAGTATGGCAATTTCGAGCAGTTGCTACCTCTGCTCTCAATTATTGCTAAATGAGATTTGAAAATTTCTTATTATACTCGGTCAACTCTTACGAAATCAAAACTCATTTGAATTAAAATCAGAAGAATTTCTAGAATTAGAGAGAACAAAATCAAGAGTCTAGCTGAAATATTGAACTCCGACATAAAACTAGATGGGTCGGATTTGTCGAGTCAAAGTTCGGGAAGCGGTTAAAATGGGGTCGCGCTAGAATGCTTATGCTACTACCAAATATAATATTTAAAGAAATCTATCAACAGTCTGGGCGCAACTTTATTATTTTATGGGTAGAAGTCCGAAACGAGTATAAAATATATTATATTATAAATATAAAAATTCTGCATAAACTAAAGCCAATTTGATATCTCATCAAACCTAAGAGATATGGTGAAAATTGTGAAATCGTATGTAGGGGGTTTCCTTCCACTCACATGGTGGTTGAATATCCACAAAAACCTGAAAGGAGTTTTTAGATAGATATAAATAAAGCCCGAGCGAGTAAAAACAATTCGAAGTCTTATCACTCCCTAGAGATGTGACGGAATTCGTGAAAACGTGTTCAATCTTCTCATAGACTCTAAGGGGTTGAAAAGAAAAAAATATTGAAAAGGAGTTTTAGGTGA
This sequence comes from Beris morrisii, assembly GCA_951812415.1. NCBI lineage: Eukaryota > Metazoa > Arthropoda > Insecta > Diptera > Stratiomyidae > Beris > Beris morrisii. Next base: position 49,279,597 of record OX638313.1, on the reverse strand, counting down.
TTATTAAACAAGCCCGTGGAAATAATATTTATTCGATATATAATCAAACCTGAAGGATATGGCTGAATTCGTGACAATGTATTCAACCCCTTTACATCCCCTTAGGAGTCAAATTTCAAAATTTTTTTAAAAATTCGTAGAATAAAAATTAGTTCAATATTTAAAAAGACCTAAGAGATATAACGAAAATCGTGAAAATATATGCAGCACATTTTCATTGATCGTTAAAGCTTTATTGTAGTTCCGATCCATTGCTTACCCAAGACCCAATTACTTACTAACTTCCGGCAGCTGATTTTAAAAATGTTGTTACTTGTTGAATCCTGGTCAGCCTCCTGTAGGAATACAAGAGAATTGGTTAGTAGAAGAAAATATGGCGTTTTAAGAATATACCAACATACCAAAAACTTATTAGTCGAGTTCCTTGCCCAATCACCGCCCCAACCTAAAAAGAGGGAACGCATAAGGCTGGCCGCACACTGAAAGAGCAAAAACAGTTTTAGTGAAAAACGTTTTTGACTAAACATGACTATGTCGCTGTTTCAATAGCAATTTAATGATCAGAGCACACTGATTAGTCGCGTGCCTTGAAGCGAGCTCGACTACTAACGTTCCAAATAGCGACCTGGTTATTTCTTAGGTTGTCAGTCGCATAGTAACCTACACCGCATCTCACTATTAAACACGTTTCGGACTTCTACCCATAAAATAATAAGGTTGCGCCCAGACTGTTGGCAGATTTTTTTTATTTACTTACGTATTTTTTTATCAATAGAATAATTCATAGTAGTAAAAGCGAATTCGATCACATTAAACCTAAGAGATTTTCGGAATCAGTGAAAACTTGAACAATACCCCCAGGTGGTTTAATTGAGAAAAATACTTAAATCGGGTTTTCCCCGACTACGTTTAAAGCTTATAGAAGTAAAAGTGAATTCCAAATCTCAATATACCTTAGGAATATTTCAGAATTCGTGAATATGTACACAACCACTTTACACCCCCTTAGGGGTTGGATATTGAAAAATTTTGAAGATCGTTACTAGGCGCTTATATAAATAGCCCGCAGATGTAAAATTGCTTTGATAGCTCGACATGTCTAAAAGTCTTAACGAAGTTTGTGAAAATGTGGATTCACGGATATTTTTTTTACTCAACCTCTGAACTCCAATAAAAATCTGAACTTGTTTTTTGCTTTAATTACTCTAATAGTACATCTACGTATACGTACTAAGTTTCAACTTTCTAGCATAAGCCGTTTCTGAGATATAAAAAACCACCCCTCTCCCCCGTACCATGATACCAATATGAACAATTTTATTTTTCTAGTATGTCTCCATAGTGGCTCTATATAATCCTAAATTGTTAGCTTTCTATTCATTATGGTTTTCGAGAAATAAAAATCAGAATGTTTTCCTTTCTACCCCCTTTCACCATCACCCCCAACACCCACACCACCAAAATTTTCCCTACTAGAAGTTTACCGACCCCAATTCCTATAAAATTTTCAAGATCATATCTGATACGGTTTCTGAGATATTAAAATTAAATTTTTTGAGAAATTGCTGTCCCCCCACTTTCGTGTTCCACCTCCCTCCTCAAAAAATTTAGTTTCACTAGACTCCTCTTGTGATCCCATATACAGAAACTAAATTTTATCGTCCTGGTGTTATTGGTTCGGAAGATATTATAATCCAAAGTTTTCCATGCCCCACCCCCACACCCCACCGCCGCTCTTAAAAATGTTAGCCCTTGTCTAATCTTGAAGTATCCTTAAGGATAACAACAAAGTTTCAATCTTTTTCAATTTATACGATTGGCTTGCAGCCGATCGTGACTGCAGTATGTTTAAATCAATCTTCCGTTCCTCAATATTTTTTTCATAATGGGCAATTATTGAAGCTTTTTCTGGTCTATTATCACTGAACCGTGGAACTTAATAATTTTAGGGTAGCAGTATGAATCAAATCTTATCCTGGAATCAACCTGGAAATTACATAATATTTATTATAAATCCAACTCTAAATGACTCTCACTTAGTTAAAATACGATGACAGTATTGTATCAACTATCGTCTTTCAACTTTTCCAAGAGCTTTACAAATTAATCATTTAACCCTAACCGATTAAAAAATGGTTCATTGCTCCGCTTATTAAAAAATAAAATCAATTATATCGTTCTTCACAAAAGGTTAATTAGATAATATTGGGTAAGGATTTTTTTTATAATTTAAATCTTTTTCTAATACAATTTTAAAAGGTTCGATATGAGTGGTGTTCTTTGTCATTAATATTCGGCAAAGTGAGACTCTTAAAAAATATGGTGGCGGATCTCTTGCTGTTGTTGGTTGTTGGCTGTGCAACATTCAGTTTGTATGTGTACATTACTTGTCCTGTCTATCATTAAAAGAGCAAATCGATAATAAGCCACTGACATCTATATATTCGTTTTCTAAAGAAGTATAAATGCTTTTTGAAACAGGATCGGCGTTTCAGATAGGTAATTAACATAAAAACACAAATCTGCACTACGCAATTTAGATTTTTCTGAATTCTGAAGAACATCCAGTAAAAGGCATGATATAATGTTTTCAAACAACCTGCAAGCCAATCGTATGATACTTTAGATGACATACTGAACTCCGATTTATATTGTAGTTGGTGATAAAGTAGAATAAGGTATGTGCATGTAGTTTGTCCTTTATTAAGGTCCCCCATTTGGTTGCTCCTCGAAACTAAAAGACAATATCTTCAGTGTTTAATTTCATATGTGGTCACTGAAAATAAAATTATCCTTTTTCAAGAACATTAGCATAGGAGGAGCAAGAAGGACTCACCTATCCCTTTACCTGAAACCATTTAAAAATTAAAGTGTGCAAAATTGCAAATTCCTAGCTTAAAGCTATCAAAAGCTATTAGAAAATATTCTAGAACACGTGTTTTAAGGACTTTTTGTATGGGATTTTGCTGACTAGTAAAATCAAACTTCGTTTTCACTCACAAATTCCGAATTCGTAGCTGAACGGTTTCGTGAGTTATAGCGTGTTCCGTAAATTGAGTGCAGACACTTTTACAGAATATTTGTATGGTAGCAACACGATGAACTAATGGGATTTCCTTCATAATCATACCTTTAGCTCTAACTATTGTAGTTATAATCCACAGTCGATAATCAAAGTCGTAGGTTAAACCATTCGAAAGTTATCAGCCAATATTCGTAAACAACGAGTTTTAAGGACTTTTTATATGGAGCTACCCGAAGGAGTAAAGCCCTTTTACTGATTAATGAACTTAAAATTCATTTTCTCTCAAAACTAATTTGTAAAATATTTCAACTTCGTGGCTTACCGATTTCTTTCGTTATTGTGAGTTAAGTAAATTGAGTGCGGATGTTTTTAAAGGATTTTTATATGGCAGCTACTCGAAGGACTCAAGGGATCTTTTTCATATTCATTTCTTTAATTACAACTATTAGAAAATTAACACGTGCAAAATTTCAAAGTCATAGCTTAAACCCTTCTGAAGTTATCGGCCAATATTCTTGAAAACGTCTTTTAAGGACTTTTTGTGGCAGCTACCCGAAGCAGTAGGACGATTTTTTCCGTGAATAAACTTAGACTTACAAATTCGACCAAACATCCAGATTCAAAATTTCAAGCTCCTAGGTCAAGGCGTTCTTGAGTTATCGTGTGTACGGAGAGGCCGACGGACGGACGGACAGCAAGTCAAGCTATCGGATTCACAAATCCTATCAGAGATACCAGACAGTTGTTGATTTGTTATAGGCAACATTGCTGTTCTGGTAGATTATATCCCAGCTAAACTACACTAAAAATTATTAACACTGCCATACCCAGTTCGATTTCCGACCTCCCATAACTAAGCTGTCTGGACTGTACACTATTGTGTATTAAAAGCTAACCACCTAAGTCCAGTTCGATATTCATAAAAAAAAGTTATATGATATGTACCTTGGTATTATCGGTGTACCTGCATGTGTGTGATTCTTTGAGCTTCTTTTTATATCGAAGCTCCGAAATGATATCACAATTGAATTTGAATTTTTTTTGGCCATTTTTACAGTTGTGATCACACATTTGGTCGCCACGATTCGTATTTGTGCGACCAAAGCAAAATTCAGGGAACCGTCACGCGACAGAGTAAGTGCTTAAAATACCTGCAAGGCTTTTCTTCAGTTTTTTTCGGGATTTTCAGGTAATGTTTTACTTTTAGTTTGTTATTTATGTTTCACTGCCTAATTCTCTACATTCAACTTACTAGTAGTAAGCCTAGTACGGACCTCGATCAAAATTTTGACTCCCATATGAAATGCAAGTAAAAACATACTGCAGTCACGATCGGCTGCAAGCCAATCGTATAATACTCTAGATGAATACTGAACTCCGATTTATATTGTAGTTGGGGATAAAGTAGAATTACGTATGTTCATGTTGTATGTCCTTTATTAAGGACTGCCACTTGATTGCTACCCAAAACTAAAAGACAATATTCTGTGTTTAATTTCATATCTTGAACTGGGTAAGTCATCGAAAAAAATGTCCTTTTTGAAGGACTCACTCGATTTCTTACATATTTATCCTTTTCCTTGGAACCATTCAAAAATTAATGTGTACAAAATTTCAAATTCGTAGGTTGAAGCGTTCAAAAGTTATCGGAAAATATTGTTGAACACGTGTTTTAAGGATGTTTTGTATGGCAGCTACCAGAGGGAGTAAAAGGATTTCGCTGATTAGTAAACTCGAACTTTGTTTTTACTCAAAACTAATTTGTACAAAATTTCCAATTCATAGCTAAAAGATTACTTGAGTTATAGTAAGTTCCGTAAATGAAGTGAAGACGTTTTGACAGGATATTTGTATGGCAGCTACACGAAGGATTAACAGGATTTTCTTCATAATCATATATTTATCTCCAACTATTGGAAAAATAACACATACAAAATTTGAATGTCGTAGCTTAAACTCTTCCGAAGTTATCGGCTAATATTCTTGAACACGTGTTTCAAGGACATTTTGTATGGCAGCTACCCGAAGGAGTAGGACGATTTTGCCCGTTAACGAACTTAGCCTTACAAATTCAACCAAACATCCAGATTCAAAATTTGAAGATCCTAGGTGAAGGCGTTCTTGAGTTATCGTGTTCACGGACAGACGGACGGACGGACGGACGGACGGACAGACGGAAGGACGGACGGACGGACGGACGGACGGACGGACGTCAAGCGGATTTGAGGTTTTTGGCCACAAATAAACAAAAAATAATATATAACTTTTTTTCGTCCGAGTCTTGGTTCTATGCGTTACAAACTTTTGGGCTGGATTAAACTTATAATACTCTATATGATTTCATCTAGAGTATAATGATCAAAATTTTGCTAGCTCGATTTTCGCGTTTCTTTCTGTTTGGTGGTACGGAGTTCGAGTCAAAATAATGCCACGACTTGACAGTTCGAACATCGAACAAAAGATATAGTGAAACTGAAACTGCTGACCAATTTTCCGCCACCATTTAAATGTGCTGCTATTTAATTTTGCATTGCGGTACGATAATTTTGACATCTCCTGATTTGAATTTCAATTTGTCATTTTACTTTATTATTTTAATAATACAGTATAGTTTTCGATTTTTTAAAAAAAAAAATTTGCTACCCTCAAAATTTTTTTTTTCACGTTTCATGACGAGTAGACACGAAAAAAGCAAAAAAAAATTTCAGTCCGTCTGTCCGCCGTACGCCGTACGCCGTACGCCGTACGTCGACCGCTGTACGCAAAATCGTTTGAAGGCTCGTAGCTCCCAAACCCTTTGAGCTATCAAATTGAAATTTTTTTTATGAATAGAATGGGTAGGCCCCTTGAAGTGGCCAAATTTGTAGGAGTGGGGGTGTGAGGGGGGAGGAGGGGGAAGTGTTTTAGACGGAAAATTTTGGTTTCTAGATCTCAGCAACCACTTATGCTAGGAAGCTGAAATTTGGAATTTATATAGAGTTTCAGTAGTGGACCCATTTGCAAAAAAATTGCTGATATAGGTGAAGGGGTTTGGGAGTGGGGGGAAAAATAATGCGTCCGAAACGCAAAAAAGGTGAGATCGACACTTTCTAAAATCCATATCTCCTAAACGGTTAATGTCACAAAATTGAAACTTTATGAATATCTGTAGGTATACTAGGAGAATAGATCGGAAACTACCGGAAAAATTTGAGTGGGGGCAGTGGCGTACGGGGGTGGGGGGTGAAAAACTTTAGATTGCGATATCTTACGAACCAATTGCACTAGATAAATAAAATTTGGTTTCTGTATAAAGGTTGATAAATGAAGTTTGCTGAAATCAAAATTTTTTAAGGGGGCGGTGGAGCATGAAAGTGGAGGGGATAAGAATTTTTCTAAAAAATCACGTCTCATATCTCAAGAACGGCGTAAGATAGATGCTTAAAATTTTTACCAGAAGTAGGTCTAATAGACCCCTAGTAGAAAACAAAATTTTGGAAGTTTGGTTGTAAAGGGTGAGGGTGGGGGAGGGTGAAAAGGAAAAAGTTCCGATTTTAATATCTCGACAACCTATAATGATATAAAGCTTAAACTTGGTATTTAGATAGAGCTATATTAGTAGCATCTTGGAATAATATAATTTTTTATAGGGGTAGTATGGTACGGGGGTGGGGGGTGTTTTTCCTATCTATAGAACGGCTTATGCTACAAAGCTGAAACTCGGTACGTTTATGTAAATCAACTAGAAAAATAATTTAGATAAAAAAAAATTTCAAATATCCATTGGCGTTCGGAGGGTTGGCAAAAAAAATTATCAGTGAAAATGGAATGCATATATTTTCCCGGTTTTCGTCATATCTATTAGGTCTTTCCAAATATTGAATTCATTTTAATTCTACGGTTTCTTCATATAAATACCTCGAAAGTGTTTTCAGGATTTTTTAAAATTCGACCTTTAAGGAGGTGCAAAGGTGGTTGTAAACTTTTTCACGAATTCTACTATATCCACACGTCTTATCAGATATTGAATATCTTTTCATATTCATGGGCTTGAGTAATAATGGCCTAAAATTTGTTTTTAAGTTTTTTCCTTTTTCCACCTAGGAGGGTATAAATGGGTTGAACACGTTTTCACGAGTTCCGTCATCTCTTTTAGAAGTGATAAGAAATTGAATTGGTTCCTACTTTCTCGTGCTGTCTTCATATTTATTTATTAACTCTTTTCAGGATTTTTGAACATTCGACCCCCAAGTGGGTGTAAGGAGGTTGCATATCTGGTGATATATCGAATTTATTTTTACTTCCTAAGGTTTCCTATGTAAAAAAGCCAAAAAGTCAGTATTTTAGATATTCAATCCAAAGAGGTGTAAGGAGGTTGTATGCTTTTCAAAGTTTCGACATATTTCTTAGGTTCGATGAGATATTAGATCGCTTTTCATTTCCACAGACTTTTTATATAATCGCCTACAAACTCATTTCTCAATTTTTCGATATTCAACCCCCAAGGGTTTGTATATGTTTTCACAATTTTTGCCATCCCTTAGTTCTGATAAGATATAAAATTGATTATTACGGCCAACCAATTCACGATTTTTCGAATTTCCATAACCAAAGAGGTGTGAAGGGTTTGCTTACGTTTTCAGAAATTTTTCAAAATCCGTCTTGTCTCATGAGATTTCAGGTTGCTTCTTATGAAATCGTCTAAAAACCTGTTTCATAATTTTTTCGAAATTCAAACCCCAAGTGGAAGTAATAGGTTTGTATACGTTTTAACAATTGGTCATATCTCTTAATTCTGATAAGGCAACAAATTCGTTTTTGCTGCTATGGGCTTTTAGTGTACATAATATACCAAAATTCGAATAGTCTACACGGACTTTTTCAATGTTTAATCGGCTAAAAATCTCTATTTTAAATATTTTTATATTAAGAACAAAAATAATTTTCCATAAGAAATTTAAAAATCTCGAAGCAACTCATGATACACTCCGACTTTTACCGCTCCCGAACTTTGACCCTAAAAATAATAAAGTTTCGCCCAGACTATTGGCAGATTTTTTATACTCTAGATGAAATCATATAGAGTATTATAAGTTTAATCCAGCCCAAAAGTTTGTAACGCATAGAACCAAGCCTCGGACAAAAAAAAGGTATGTATTATTTTTTGTTTATTTGTGGCCAAAAACCTCAAATCCGCCTGACGTCCGTCCGTCCGTCCGTCTGTCCGTGAACACGATAACTCAAGAACGCCTTCACCTAGAATCTTGAAATTTTGAATCTGGATGTTTGGTTGAATTTGTAAGGCTAAGTTCGTTAACGGGTAAAATCGTCCTACTCCTTCGGGTAGCTGCCATACAAAATGTCCTTAAAACACGTGGTCAAGAATATTGGTCGATAACTTCAAAAGGGTTTAAGCTACGACTTTGAAATTTTATACGTGTTATTTTTCCACTAGTTGGATTTAAATATGTGATTATAAAGAAAATCCTGTTAGTCCTTCGTGTAGCTGCCATACAAATATCCTGTCAAAATGTATTCACTTAATTTACGAAACTCACTATAACTCAAGTAATCTTTTAGCTACGAATTCAAAATTTTGTACAAATTAGTTTTAAGTAAAAAGAAAGTTCGACTTTACTAGTCAGCGAAATTCTTTTACTTCTTCTGGTAGCTGCCATACAAAATGTCCTTAAAACACGTGTTCAAGAATATTGGTCGATAACTTCAGAAGGGTTTAAGCTACGACTTTGAAATTTTGTACGTGTTATTTTTCCAATAGTTGGAGCTAAATGTATGATTATGAAGAAAATCCTATTAGTCCTTCGTGTAGCTGCCATACAAATATCCTGTCAAAATGTCTTCACTTAATTTACGGAACTCAATATCAAGTAATCTTTTAGCTATCAACTCGGAATTTTTTACAAATTAGTTTTGAGTGAAAACGAAGTTCCAGTTTACTAATCAGCAAAATCCTTTTACTCCTTCTGGTAGCTGCCATAGAAAATATCCTTAAGACACGTGTTCAACAATATTTTCTGATAACTTTTGAACGCTTCAAGCTACGAATTTGAAATTTTGTACACATTAATTTTTGAATGGTTCCAAGGAAAAGGATAAATATGTAAGAAATCGAGAGAGTCCTTCCTGCACCTCCCATGTGAAAATCCATCAAAAAGGACATTTTTTTCAATGACTTACCCAGTTCAAAGTATGAAATTAAACACTGAATATTGTCTTTTAGTTTTGAGTAGCAATCTAATGGCAGTCCTTAATAAAGGACATACAACATGCACACACGTAATCCTACTTTATCCCCAACTACAATATAAATCGGAGTTCAGTATTCATCTAGAGTATTATACGATTAGCTTGCAGCCGATCGTGACTGCAGTATGTTTTTCAAACTGACTTTGGTTTTTGTGATATCAAGTGGGTTTTTTTTAACCAAAGCGGATTTTAAGAATTTTTATGCGCGCATAAAATTAAACGTGGCTGATATTATTATCCATGACACCTAATTACCATAAAAAGCACGTGTATAATAAATTTAATTTTTGAAAATGTAAATGTCAAACAAACAGTTGTTCCCAGCTATTTACTTCTCCACAGTATTCTACACAACGAATTTTTCACTGTAGAGATGGTAGAGATATATACTAAATTAGCGAGTCAAAATTTTGATCGAGGTCCGTACTAGGCTGTAACTGATTTCGGCGTGTCGTAGTCGTCTATTTGGACACAGACTTTGTTATAACCAGGGGTGGCAGAGAGATTTATTGGCCCGGTCCCATTGGTTTTGAGGACCTGTAGCTCTATTGATTCTAATTTTATAAAGAAAATTGTTCATGTTTATAATTTCGTTAATTTTAGTTCTTGAGCCCAATTCCAGGTACAGGCTATGGTACAGTAACCCTAGGTACTATACACATACTATTGCCCATATGTGCACAAATTCACCTCGTTGGTTATTTACTAAGGTATTCGAAATGTGTCTAAATTAAAAAGCCGCCAAATTTCTGACAAGTTGAGGGGACTCCATGAACTTACAAATTTAAATTTTGAATTATTTGTAGGTTAAACTTAATGTACAGACTGCTTGCTCCTTTAGGGCTAGCACACACTGGAGACTATTTATTTGGGCAACTTTTTAATTGTACGGAGCTGCACACACTCTTATCTGCCCGAATAAACTTTTTAGTCAGTGCTTTTGCTAACATTGCTCAAACCACTCGCCCAATAGTTACAGTCAGTTGGTACTCGTATCCAAAGAGTATGAGATAGAGGGGAAGCGATCATATAAGCTCCATAGAAAAAACCGTATCGAGTTTCAGCACCTCCACAGTTTCAGTCGATTACTAAATTTAGATTTGGTTCGAATCCGCGCTAAATTTTATACCGGATTATAGATTGAGAAGCTATGTGGTATTAATTTAAACCGAACAGAATTCAGATTCTCATACTGTTCGTTCAGATTATAAGCTAAATAAAATAAATAAATAAAAATAAAGTATTCAACGTAATTTTATTTAAAAAAAACTAAAATAATACAGCTTAATAGAAAATTATAGATATAAAATTGGTTTCATTGCCATCTATGCCTGCGAATGACTTCCATTTCAAACGCCTAGAATTAAAAGTATAAATCATATTTTTAGCTTCGATAAATATACTCACCTTGATAATTCTTTCGGAAAAGTTTGTGTAAACAATTTTCAAAATATACGTTTCTTATTCGTTGGAACAGCCCTGTTCACCGAATAAACAATTTGACGTTTATTGCAAAGGGTATGAGATTTTATTGCATTTACAGTTTAATGTTTTTAGAGCATAGTAGTCGACTGAGAAAACAGATTACGCTGCTTTTCGAATACGGTCCGTTTTCACTCTATCTCATTCTCTTTGCTCATACCAACCTATCACCAGCGCTGCATCATACCAGACAGATCTATTTACATGTTACACACAAGACACGACCAAATGTACAGAGAAAACCGCTTGTAATAGATATTTAATTTGCGGTGTGTGCGGATCTCTATAAGTTGCTGTGCATATAGAGTTTTTAATCGGTAGTTTAGTCGGACTTCGATCGAAAAGGAATCGTCTTGCATATTCAACTTTTTTAGTTTGACGAATCGGATCGGTCCGTGTGCGCGTCTCCATATAGCCATTAGCCATTCTAAACTATATCCCGATGTTAATTCGCTAGTCTGCGGGTACGCATATCGTTTAGGTAGATATCTGTTCCAATGCCTCATTCCCTACATTCATCTAATGTATTAAAGTGAGAGCTATGTCCCTCTATGATTAAAACCCAATACCTCTTACCGCGCTGTAAAACCAATTACATAAAATTAGTGTACCAGGGGACTATTATGACTGGCGGTGTTAACGAAACAGTGTGTTCTTTTAAGTGCTTATACTACCCACCTACTTAGTTGGCCTTAATTCTAGGTACACGTACATAGTATGTAACACACCTGTATCAAAGATACAGGTCCTCGAGGTATGGCAATTATGTAGGTATGGAATGAAGGTATTAGTAGCATAATCTGTTATTATTAGTGGTCATGAGGCTTGTGCGGTTATGTAATAAGCTTAAACGGAAAGGGTAGCATACGAATTGCGATTAAACTGAAATTTAATTATAAACAAATGAGTGCCATTGTCTACTTACAGAAACTGTAATAGAATTCGTCAGATGGATAGTATGAATGCCGCAGATGGCACTAGAAGTGAGAGTACAACACCATGAAATGGGTAGGTCAGGAATACCAAAAAGGGTTAATCCTTTCTTTAAGTGGATTAAGTCACAGTTCTGATGTTAGGAATTTTTCATTTTTCATTATTCTTTTCTATGCTTGTATGTACATTAAGGTGCTATTACACGAGCGATTAAAATTGCTCAATTTGCATCAATATTCGTCAATTTTGACGTCACGAAAATATGAAGCAACACACAGCAACAATAGCAACAGGCGATGTGGATCAAGTTCTCATCTACTCGTTGCTGAATTGTGATGAGCGATATTGACCAATATCTAGCAATTCGGCAATAAGGGCTTACACGACCAGTTCAGTCTATGAACAACATGAAAGCAGACTTGATAAATAAATCTAAAACTTAAAATAAAACTTTAAAATATTTAAATTCCAGCCATTAACACGAGACAAATAAATGCAAAACTCAAAACAAAACTTGACAATTAAATTACCGAACGAGAAAAATTGCTCGGAATTTTCCAAGTAAGTGGAAATACAGCAACTAGAGGGCGAGCAATATCAGCAATCTGTGAGAACATTGCCGAAGTATTGCCGCAACTAGCATGATATTGCCCTGTATTGCTCCATTAATCGCTCCACCAGTTTTGGCAATAGTCGTCGGGCAATCAATTGCTTGAAAAATTGTTCGTGTCAGAGCATCTTTAGCATAGCATAGGGTAGCAATTTTCCCCATCGGAAAACTTTTTTAATGTGCCTTTAAATGCTGAAAGTCAGTCCTGTGAAGATGGAGGTGGTTAGTATTTGGAGCGTGATAATATGACATTGAATTGAAAATTCCCCGAATTGCATATGCAAGGAAAAAACATTTTTTGTAATGACTAGGACTTTCCGCCTTGGATTGCACAGAAGACTATAAACCGCAACCTTAAGCCATTGGCGCAAAGTTTAGACCATGCGCGGTAGGGAAGTCGATCCAAATCCAAAGCGTGAAATGAAGGAAACATTTTTAAAGGCCTACTTTGAATGGAACCATGCGAGATGCTCATATGAATGGCCTAAACGGTAACTGCTAGTTATATGGGCTGAATACAAAGTAGCTGAAAACGAAACAGATATTGATAAAAAGGTGATTCTCTTTGCGGACCAAAATAATCATATTGTTTACTTTGGTGGCGTTAACGTGACCAGACCAATCTGAATAGACCAAAAAAATCAGTTTGGTCGTACGCATAAACGTAAACTGAACCAGTTCATTTGGACTGATTTTGGTACGGACCAAATGAAACCAAACCAGTCTAGTACTGTGAATGCAAGACCGAAAAATACCAAACCGGTCTGGTCTGGTCCGCACGTAAACGCGACCTTTGACACAGACGAAAGGTCCGTGAAGCTTTCTAAGACTTAGGTTACATGGCAGACGTTTCTGTAATATCATATTCATTTGTCCGTTAAATTCGCCCCGTAATAAATGATCAGTTAATCTTCGTTACATCAGTCTGATGAATCTAATTCCAACCTGGACAGCATTGGGCTCTTCGAGAAGATTTTTCGGATATTTGTGCGTCAACGTTTACCGTACTACGCACAATAACCTACCACCTAAATTTCAACTTCCAAGAATACGGCATTCACAATGAATGAAAATCATGAAGTAATTACACATTAAAAAATATACAGTAAAGATGGATTTCCATTGTTGCCGCAATTCTGCGTCAGAGCGTCGGATGCATACTCTGTCACGCTTTTCGGTTCCGAGTTATTATTTGTGACGCAATTTCTGCATCGACGAACAGCTTATATCTGGGCATCGGAGAAAAAGTTAGTGACTGTTAGACTTTTGCGACTCCACGGGTCATCTGATTGGTTTATGGTGGGGATAGAGGCGCGCCTCAAAATTTGAGTGTAAATCTACCATGATGCGTCCGACGCTCAGACACAAAATTGTGAGGACAATGGAAATCCACCTAATGAATTCGCAAACCCTGTATACCGAAACTAAAAACATTATTCAATGCTAAAAAATATTAAGTTTCAACTTTGTAGCATTAGATATCGAAGGATTTTAAAACCATTATCTCATAAACAATGAACTCCTAGTACAAAGTTAAATCACTCGCTCTGAGAGAGTATGTTGGAGTTAAAACACAAAAACGTACGTCTGACGGTTTAAATTATAATTGATTTATTACGATTAAATTATTAAAAATATTTTTATCAGCAGTAATAAAAATTTCTCAATGTGTACATGAGAATTTCGTTTTATTTTCATCAATTTTTCGCTTAAATATTTCATAAAATGCATAAAATTGTTGCTGCTGAATATTTATGAATGACCAAATGCTGCAAAAAAATTCAGTTCTCCATTTCGATTAATGGAATTTTTAATTACTTAACGCTGTACATACCAAACATCCTTTTCCATTTCTTCTCCATTTTTTATAATTAAAATTCTACTGTGGATCTGTTACTTTGTTTTAGGTTTAACGTGAAAGTTTGCACAAGAAGTTCGTTGCCACATAGTTTGATATTTTACGTTTGAAGTTCTTTGTCATAACACGCTATGTATGAACGTGAACGTTGTTTCCATACTTTCCCTGAAGGCAAAATTAAAAACATTCTTGTAATAAGTTTTTGTAAATTTCAATTGGTTCTCAGAGTGCTTGGGAGCTCATTTCTGCGCTGAAAGGTGAAACAAGTTAAAAGATGTATAAATTATCATTTTAGATGAAAGTATCTCTTTTTCCCAGTGATTGTGAAAATTACCGTAAAAATTTCGTCTAATATCATTTCAACCTTTTCAATTTCATTCTTTATTGAAAAAAATCTGCCAACAGTCTGGGCGCAACTTTATTATTTTTTCGGTAGAAGTTCGGAACGAGTTTAATTCTGAGATGCGGTGTAGGTTTCTATGTTACTGAAAACCTAAAAAAAAGTTCGGGAAGCGGTTAAAATGGGGTCGCGCTAGAATACTTACGCCGCTGCCTCATATAACATATGAATTACATAATTGGGTCATATACCGGGACGAGATCTAGTCCTAGTATAATATCAGTTGTTACCGCATTAGAAGGTTTTTCGTGATTTGGTTTCGGGCCATTACATGAAATCGGAAATGCGTTTGAAGACGATTATATAAAAAGTCTGTGGAAGTGCAAACCAATCTAATATCTCATCAATCCTGAGATATATGTCGAAACCCATACGTCCTATTGGAGTTGAATAACAAACATCTTGAAATCAACGTTTTGACGATTATGTAAGAAGCATTAGGAAGTAAAAATGAATTCGATATCTTATTAGAACTAAGAAATATGTAAGAATTTGTGAAAACATATGCAAACCCCTCGCACCCACTTTGGGGTTGAATATCCAAAAATCCTGAAATGGGTTTTTAGATATATATAAAGAAAGCACGAGGAAGTATAAACCAATCCGATGTCTTATCACTCCTAAGAGATATGACGGAATTCGTGAAAACGTGTTCAACCCGTTTTTACACTTTTAGGGGTTGAAAAAGGAAAAACCTTGAAAACAAGTTTTAGATGATTATTAAATAAGCCCGTGGAAGTGAAAAGTTATTCGATATCTAATCAGACCTGAGGGATACGGCTGAATTCGTGAAAATGTATACATCCCTTTTACATCACCTTGGGGGTCCAATTTTAAAAAATCCTGAAAATACTTTCTAGGTATTTATATGAAGAACACGTAGAAAAAAAATTAATTCAATATTTGGAAAGACCTAATAGATAGGACGAAAATCGTGAAAATATAGGCATTCCATTTTCACTGATAATTTTTTTTTGCCCCACTTCCGAACGCCAATGGATATTTGAATTTTTTTTAATCAAAATTACTTTTCTAGTTGATTTACATATACGTACCGAATTTCAACTTTCTAGCATAAGCCGTTCTATAGTTAGGAAAAACAACCCCCACCCCCGTACCATACTGACCCTATAAAAAATTATATTTTTCCAACATGCTACTACTATAGCTCTATCTAAATACCAAGTTTCAGCTTTACATTAATATAGGTTCTCGAGATATAAAAATCGAAACTTTTTACTTTTCACCCTCCCCCGCCCTTACCCTCTGCAGCCTCATCCATTAAATTTTTCTGCTTGGGGTCTATTAGGCCTACTTCTGGTAAAAATTTTAAGCATCTATCGTACACCGTTCTTGAGATATGAGACGTGATTTTTTAAAAAAATTCGTACACCCTCCACTTCCATACTCCACCGCCCCCTTAAAAAATTTTACTTTCAGCAAACCTTATTTGTCAACATTTATACAGAAACCAAATTTTATTTCTCTAGTACAATGCGTTCGTGAGATATCGTAATCTAAAGTTTTTCAACCCTCACCCCCGTACGTCACTGCCCCCTCTCAAAAATTTGTTTCGAATCTATTCTCCTAGTATACCCACAGATGTTCATTGAGTTCTAATTTCGTGACATTAACCGATTAGGAGATATGGATTTTAGAATGTCTCTATCTCGGCTTTCGAGCATTTCAGACGCATTATTATTCCCTCCACTCCCACACCCCTTTACCTATATTATAATTTTTTTTTGCAAATGGGTCCACTATCGATGCTCTATACAAATTCCAAGTTTCAGCCTCCTAGCATATACGGTTACTGAGATCTAGAAACCAAAATTTTTCGTCTAAAACGCTTCCCCCACCTCCCCCCTCACACCCCCACCACTCAAAAGGTGGCCACTTGAAGGGGTTTGCTCAGTCTACCAACCAAAAAAAATTAAACTTAATAGCTCAAAGAGTTTGAGAGCTATAAGCTTTCAAACGTTTTGCGAACGGCGGACGGCGTACGGTGGACGGCGTACGGCGCACAGACGGACTGAAAATTTTTATTGCTTTTTTGGTGTCTATTAGTCATGAAACGTGGAAAAAAAAATGTTCAGGTTACCAAATTTTTTTCTTTTAAAAATCGATAACAATACTTTATTATTAAAATAATAAACTAAAACATACAGCAGTCACGATCGGCTGCAAACCAATCGTATGATACTCTAGATGAAATACTGAACTCCGATTTATATTGCAGTTAGGGATAAAGTAGAATTACGTGTGTGTCTATGTTGTATGTCCTTTATTAAGGACTCCCATTTGATTGCTACTCAAACCTAAAAGACAATATTCAGTGTTTAATTTCATATCTTGAACTGGGTGAGTCACCGAAAAAAATTGTCCTTTTTGAAGGACTTTCACATGGAAGGTGCAGGAAGGACTCACTCGATTTCTTACATATTTATCCTTTTCCTTGGAACCATTCAAAAATTAATGTGTACAAAATTTCCAATTCGTAGCCTGAAGCGTTCTAAAGTTATCAGAAAATATTATTGAACACGTGTCTTAAGGATTTTTTGTATGGAAGGTACCAAAAGGAGTAGGACGATTTTGTTCGTTAACGAACTTAGCCTTACAAATTCAACCAAACATCCAGATTCAAAATTTCAAGATCCTAGCTGAAGGCATTTTTGAGTTATCGTGTTCACGGACAGACGGACGGACGGACGTCAAGCAGATTTGATGTTTTTGGCCACAAATAAACAAAAAATAATATATGACCTTTTTTCATCCGAGGCTTGGTTCTGTGCGTTACAAATTTTTGGGCTGGATTAAACTTATAATACTCATATAAACAGTATAAACATACCGCAGTATCGATAGGGATTAATCCAATCGTTAAGATCAAGATGAAAAAGCGAACTATATGCGCACTCTAATCTACAACATAAATCGGAGTTCAGTATTTCATGTAGAATATCGTACAATTGTTAAGCTGAACTCTGATCTATATTATAATCAAATATATTATATATCAAAAGAATGAGAATTGCAAATAATTGCATAATGTGCCTTCTGTATCCCGGATAAAGACTTGTTATTACTCGTATATGGTGTCTTCTTCATGGATCGATCTCCAGAAAAGACTTAATTTCGGATTACTATTAGTACGTTATCGTGTTTTGAAGTTATTTGGAACAGGGTTTTGACTAAATGTTTGAAGCTAACACTTCAGTAGCAGAGTTATGACGAATGAAAACACCTTTCTTAAAGGAGCTTTGTGCAGTTCATTCTCCAAGGACTACCTTCCTTTTTCCTATTTATGTATTCTATTAGGTAGTCCTTCGTGTACCTGAAGCACTCTCTCGATTTTCTTCATATTAAGTTTTTCATCTGCACCAATTGAAAATTTACGTAATTTTAAAGTTAGAGCTTGAAGTATTCACAAGCCATCATCTTTACACACTTGATTTGTACATATTAAGATTTTTACCTGCAACTGTAAAAGAAATAATGTATAATCAAAATTTCAATTTCCCTGCTTCAAGCGTTCGGAATTTATCAACATCAAGTGTTTTAAGGACTTTTATATGGAAAGTTAGGTTAGGTTAGGTAAGGTGGGTGGCCGCTGAAACGGCCAAACAGAAAGACCCAACGCACGTTCCCGCATCGAAGCCAAACCAGTGCATTCGCAAAGCATGTAGAAAGTATTTTTCTCACCATTGGGTTCACTACAGTTGCGGCATAGATCTGCAACGTCCTCAACAGCTAGTCTTCTGGCGTGCCGGCCGATCAGGCAATGGCCCATCAGTACACCAATGAGGATACGTAGAGTATTCCTATATCCGAGTAGGACAAACTTTGTCCAGCTCGCACTCAGAGCCGTCCAGAGGTGCCTCACAACGAGACATGATGTAAGAGGCGACGACCTTCTGTTAACCTGTGATATGGCCGATACGTCGATGGCTTGCTTAATGTGTTCAATTGGCATCCTCACTGAAAGAGCTAGCGCTTGACTCAGCTTCGAACCTCTTTTTGCGAGTTCATCCGCAGCCTCGTTGACCGGAATCCCGATGTGTGTTTTATATTAAAATGTGTGCTTAATGCACTATATTTTAATCCTGCACAGCCTCACGAGGCTGGCTTTGATCAAGTATCAGTCGAGCGCCTTAATCGCCGTCTGATTATCTGTTAGGATGACGACGGGTTTGTTCCGCGTTGCACAAGCTTCAAGCAATTTGCAAGTCTGAACGATCAGCGTCATTTCTGCCTGAAATACGCTACACAAATCCGGTATTCTGAATGCCTCGTAATGATTCGCGTCTGTTTTCGAACCGTCTGTGTAGATATGAAAGTCCCCTTCATCGAGCGGTTCCACATTCCACCCGTCTCTGGTAGCAAGGGCGTACGCAGAGTTATGCTTTGGGGTGGATCACAAGATAAATGAACTAGCAGGAGCGTGGAGTCAATTGCTAAAAAAAATCAAGACAGTGCCAAGGTATTTAATTCGGAAGTAAAACGCTGCACATTAGGTACCATTATTTATTTTTTAAATAACTAATTCTAGACGCCTGCCGGACTTTTTAGCGAACCTGGTAATAATTTTTTTTTTAACATCCAACATTATGTCTTGATGGACATGCATTAACGCTAGCCAAGTCAAACGCTCCACACCCATTTTAGCTCTTAGTCATGTTTTTAGTCTCCGCAAAGTGGAAAAACTTCTCGCTGCGGTGGCGACACTAACTGGCAGAGTAGCTAGAATTCCGAGAAGCATTTGAATAGCTCGGTACATATCCTTGCCACAGCTATCAAGAACTTGCACAACGGTCTCAGGTTTACTTCCATTGTCATTTAGCTCTCTCACCCATTTCTGCACCCATACAGAGTACTCGTGCTCCACTGATTTTACAGAAAAACCAATCATTTTCATAAAGCTTTTTTTCTAAGGCAGATATTGTGTCCGCTATCGATTCCGAAGGTTTCTTTAAATCAAGTGATGGCTTTTGGAGGTACTTGCTGAGCGAAGATGTGATTCCTGAAATAATAGAATGAAGGACGAACGTTAGATGCGTATTTTATTTCATACTCTATATATAATAGATGATAGGTGTATGACTACTTACCAAGGATATCTGCGAGACTGACCATGGAAATCAAAAACTCAGAGCTTTTAATAGCCTGGAGCAAACAGTACGCATCGGAAGAAGTTTTGCAATCCTTCCAAAGCGAGATCTTTTCCAAGGCTTTTGCTATTTTTGGTAGGTTTTCCTGAAACTGCAAGTGTACGTCATGCTTTTCACTCCATCTCGTTTCACACAAGCCGTGTAAAGAGTCACTAAGTTCATCATTAAAACTGCATGTCTCTTTGCTGACGTATTTGCGAAAGCGATAACTTTTTTCATTGTTCCTGTTGTGTTTTAGCATGAAATAACATTTGCACATTGCGATAGAGAGTTATGTAATGCGTGATTACTACAAAGACACCATCTTGCATTTACATCCCTCTTAAGCAACTCTTGAACTGCTCCCTTTACGTCTGAAGTAATCACATAACAACTATCTGTGCCTATTCCAACGCACTTCACTGTGTCAACCGAGTACTTTTTAGAAGATCTACAACGACAGGAGCAAGAGCGATACCCGTCAATCGGCCTTCACCACCTTCATCTACGTCTTCAGGGTGAATTGAATCGTAAATATCAGCAAACGTCATCAAATCTTCTCGTATCACACCACAAAAGTAGTAACGGAATGATAGGCTCAATTGTTCAGTATGCGATAGATCGGTGGTTTCATCGAAAATTATTGAATAGATTTCAGCTTCTTTCACTCTACTCAGTATCACCTCTTGAATCTCTTCCTTACAGCATTTAGTTAAGTCGTTTTGTGTTCTAGGGCTGATGTAAGTTGCATTGGCTGATGTGTTTTTTAAATGTTCCAGCAATTTTGAGTCCCCTGCCTCTATTCTGAAGCGGAGTAAGGCTCTGAATTACCCTCATTTGATACGGATCCTGTAGATTCAAAATCTCGATCTTATTGTGGAAGGTTTTGAAAATAATGAATCGTGGTCACTGTGGCCACGTATTGATACATTTTGACGGCCATAAATAGAATTGTTTTCAATATAGGCTTAAGACGTTCTCTGTTTTCTTTTACTTGAGTTTCACGCTGTGCTGATACCTGATAGTCAATCTCTAATGATGGCTTGTGGTAAGAAAGGAGAAAGTTTTTCCCTGCTTCAACAGATCGGATGTGATATTGGTTACGTTCGTGCATTCGTAGATCTCCTTTTTCGCCCAAAAGATTGTCAAATATTTTCAATGGCTTTCGTACTAAACGTTTGAGACTGGAATTGGATTGATTACCTCCACCCTCTCCAACTGCGAAAAAAACACAATATTTGCAATATAGTCCTTGATCCTTATGAGAAAGAACTAACCAGTGAAACTTGTCCAAGTGTGAACTCTGCGCAAACTCTTTGGTAGCTTTCCCTTTTTTCCTTATCACACAATAAGGAAATACACAACTTTTACAGGGAATCCACGGTTGTTCCATAAGCTGACATTTCGTAAAATCTGGCATGTCCGACTGGTCCACATAATTTCCAATATCCCAAGCATAGGCGTTGACAGCATCAGTAGCAGATGATGTAGAGGCAGCATTTCGACATTTCGAGTAGCTAGAAAGAGAAAACCTAGGTCTCCTGTTTCATGATGTCGAAGCTTGGAAAAGGCCCTTTATGCTGCCCACCTAAGGCACTAAGCCTGCTACCCCTACAACGGATTATTCACGTTATGCGCCTATGTATACATGCATAAATAGATAAATCTGGAAAATCGACAAAATTGTAAAATTTTCTCTTCTCTTGGGAGACGTTTGTTTGTTTTTATTTAGTTTGGGGGGGGGGGTGGGTGGGGTAATGACCCCTGTGATCCCTCAACACTCGGTACGCCCTTGTCTGGTAGGGATCCTAATTGGAAATCTTCCAGAGAAGAGCTTAAGTATAGTCTGTTTCCTCTAACGGATTAGAGTCACTAAACCGTCAGAGTATGCAGATGTGGCTGCAAAATAATCATATGATTCCCTAGACGAAATTCTGAACTTCGATTTTTATTGAAGTTTGGGGATAAAGCAGATTAAGAAGTGCGCATGTAATTTGCCCTTTTTTAAAACTCGTTTGGTTTTGATACTTGAAAGTTAAAGACAATATCTTCCGCTTCCAATTCCATATCTGAAACTTTAGATAAATCACCGAAATTAAAATTTCCCTCTGTCAAGGACTCCATACTCACTGGATGTCCAGCATATTAATCCCTTTACCTTGAACCGTACAAACATTTTTATACTCTAGATGAAATCATATAGAGTATTATAAGTTTAATCCAGCCCAAAAGTTTGTAACGCATAGAACCAAGCCTCGGACGAAAAAAAGTTATATATTATTTTTTGCTTATTTGTGGCCAAAAACCTCAAATCCGCCTGACGTCCGTCCGTCCGTCCGTCCGTCCGTCTGTCCGTGAACACGATAACTCAAGAACGCCTTCACCTAGGATCTTGAAATTTTGAATCTGGATGGTTGAATTTGTAAGGCTAAATTCGTTAACGGGCAAAATCGTCCTACTCCTTCTGGTAGCTGCCATACAAAATGTCCTTAAAACACGTGTTCAAGAATATTGGTCGATAACTTCAGAAGGGTTTAAGCTACGACTTTGAAATTTTGTATGTGCTATTTTTCCAATAGTTGGATGAAATATATGATTATGAAGAAAATCCTGTTAGTCCTTCGTGTAGCTGCCATACAAATATCCTGTCAAAATGTCTTCACTTAATTTACGGAACTTACTATAACACAAATAATCTTTTAGCTATGAATTGGAAATTTTGTACAAATTAGTTTTGAGTAAAAACGAAGTTCAGGTTTGCTAATCAGCGAAATCCTTTTACTCCTTCTGGTAGCTGCCATACAAAATGTCCTTAAGACACGTGTTCAACAATATTTTTCGATAACTTTTGAACGCGTCAAGCTATGAATTTGAAATTTTGTACACGTTCATTTTTAAATGGTTGCAAGGAAAAGGATAAATATGTAAGAAATCGAGTGAGTCCTTTCTGCACCTCTCATGTGAAAGTCCTTCGAAAGGGAAATTTTTTTTCGATGACTTACCCAGTTCAAGATATGAAATTAAACACTGAATATTGTCTTTTAGTTTTGAGTAGCAATCTAATGGCAGTCCTTAATAAAGGACATACAACATGCACACACGTAATTCTACTTTATCCCCAACTACAATATAAATCGGAGTTCAGTATTCATCTAGAGTATTATATGATTGGCTTGCAGCCGATCGTAACTGCAGTATGTTTTTGTACAAAATTTAATATTGCAAGACCGAATCTTTATCGGCCAACATTCATGTTTTGTATGGAAGCTACTCGATGATATTAGTAGATTTCGCTCCTACTGTTAGCTCAAAACTAATTTCTATTAAATTTAAATGAAAAGGATCTTTGTATGGCAGCAATACAAAGGATACCCAGGATTTTCTTCATACCAATTCCTCCATGGAATCATTGAAATATTAAATCAGAATCAACTTCAAATTTTTTCCTTCAAGCGTTTTGAAGTTAACTGCGGAATACATGTCTAAAGATCATTTTGTATGGAACCTATCGGATAGAGTGGAATGATTTCGCTCACTATTAAACTCAAACTTCATTTTCACTCAAATCTAATTTACAGAAAAATTTTGCCTTCGTAACTAAACGATTTCATAAGTTATAGTGCGTTCCGTAGATTGACTTAGGACATTTATACATAATTTTTTTAAGGAGCTACAGCAAGGATTTATGGTATTTTCTTCACATTTATACCTCAATCTACTAGGTCATCTACTTATACAATATTTTAAAATCGTAGCTTGAAGAGTTTTACAGACTTTTTTATGATAGCTACCCGAAGGAGTAGAATGATTTTGCTCGTTAAGGAATTTAGCTTTGTTTTGTAACCAAATATAGGTATATTAATGATTTTTACCATTGGAGATCTACTTTTTGCCTTGTTTCTCTGTCTCTTGAACTTCTAAGTTGACCTTTTTCGGGGAGCGGATTATAGTATGTTCTACATTATATCAACGTGAAATTAATATTTCCAGTAGGATTTCTTTTTTCTGGTTTTCGAGGCACAAAGTATGTTTCCTTCCAGGAACGTATAAGAAAAAAAATTTTAATACATATTATTACACTTTGCCCTAAAGCAGTGGTTCTTACTGATTTTTTGGTCCGAAAAATTTCACCAGTACTTTGTCAACCCCATGAAAAATTTAATTTTTCAGGTATGTCTTTATTTAGGCTTTATATAGTCGTATATTTTTTAGCTTTCTATCCTTTCCAATTTTCGAGAAATAAATATCAGAAATTGAAATTGAAATTGTTTTATTCCTTCAATATATACATTTTTAACTTAAGCTAGTTTTAATGGTTCGGTAGTGAAAATATCAGAATTATTTCCTTTCCACCGCCTCCCACCATCACCTTTTACACCCGCATCCTCAACATTTTTTGTCACTGCTAGAGGTCTACTGGGGCTAGTTCCTATAAAATTTTCACATCTGGTTCGATTGTTGATATGTAAAATTTTAATACTTTGAAAAATGCCTAACACCCACTTCAGGGTAGGGATATTGAATATTGGAAAAAATATCAATATCTGCTGATGATATATCGAAAAAAAATATCGATATATCGAATATTTTTTCCAATGAAAAATGAATTCTTATCGCCCTTCCCATATCAAATTTAACTTTAAGGGGAGTATATCGCAAAGGCTTTTCAGTGTAAAATTCATAACCCATTTTCTCAGAAACCACTCGAATGAAATTTTGGACAATTATTCCTTACTGCAAAACGAGCAAATAGAGTGGAGTAAAATTTTATTATTTTTGCAAAGGTTGTATATATTGCACATCTGACTTTGACGAACAGAAAGCTTCAAGTCAGTCTCATATTACATTATTAAATATTTAAACATTATAAATTTGAGTGGTTTTTGAGGAAATGTGAAATGAAATCAAATGTAAAAAAGACAACTTTTTCGGAGAGGCGCTTCTTGATCTCGTGGAGTCTTGCGGTTTAAACAGCTTTACTCAGAATTGAATCTAAAATAAGTATTTAGGAAAAAAATTTTCTTCGAAATTTAAAATTGTTCTTCACTTCGTTAAATTTTCACAACAAAAAATAAGGCTAAATGCACTTTCGAAGTGATAATAAAAACATACTGCAGTCACGATCGGCTGCAAGCCAATCGTATAATACTCTAGATGAATACTGAACTCCGATTTATATTGTAGTTGGGGATAAAGTAGAATTACGTGTGTGCATGTTGTATGTCCTTTATTAAGGACTGCTATTAGATTGCTACTCAAAACTAAAAGACAATTTTCAGTGTTTAATTTCATATCTTGAACTGGGTAAGTCATCGAAAAAAATGTCCTTTTTGAAGGACTTTCACATGGGAGGTGCAGGAAGGACTCACTTGATTTCTTACATATTTATCCTTTTCCTTGGAACCATTTTAAAATGAACTTGTACAAAATTTGAAATTCGTAGGTTGAAGCGTTCAAAAGTTATCGAAAAATATTGTTGAACACGTGTCTTAAGGACATTTTGTATGGCAGCTACCAGAAGGAGTAAAAGGATTTCGCTGATTAGTAAACTCGAACTTCGTTTTTACTCATAACTAATTTGTACAAAATTTCCAATTTATAGCTAAAAGATTACTTAAGTTATAGTAAGTTCCGTAAATTAAAAGAAGACGTTTTGACGGGATATTTGTATGGCAGCTACACGAAGGACTAATAGGATTTTTTTCATAATAATACATTTAGCTTCAACTATTGGAAAAATGCTACGTACAAAATTTCAAAGACGTAACTTAAACCCTTCTGAAGTTATCGGCCAATATTCTTGAACACGTATTTTAAGGACACTTTGTATGGCAGCTACCAGAAGGAGTAAAAGGATTTCGCTGACAAGTAAACTCAAGCTTTGTTTTTACTCAAAACTAATTTGTAAAAAATTCCAAATTCGTAGCTAAAAGATTACTTGAGTTATAGTGAGTTTCGTAAATTAAGTGAATACATTTTGACAGGATATTTGTATGGCAGTTATACGAAGGACTAATAGGATTTTCTTCATAATCATATATTTAGCTCGAACTATTGGAAAAATAACACAAACAAAATTTCAAAGTCGTAGCTTAAACCCTTCTGAAGTTATCGACCAATATTCTTGAACACGTGTTTTAAGGACATTTTGTATGGCAGCTACCCGAAGGAGTAGGACGATTTTGCCCGTTAACGAACGTAGCCTTGCAAATTCAACCAAACATCCAGATTCAAAATTTCAAGATCCTAGGTGAAGGCGTTCTTGAGTTATCGTGTTCACGGACAGACGGACGGACGGACGGACGGACGGACGGACGGATGGACGGACGGACGGACGGACGGACGGACGGACGTCAGGTGGATTTGAGGTTTTTGGCCACAAATAAACAAAAAATAATATGTAACTTTTTTTCGTCCGAGGCTTGGTTCTATGCGTTACAAACTTTTGGGCTGGATTAAACTTATAAAACTCTATATGATTTCATCTAGAGTATAAAAATGATAGGACGCAGCAACGGATAGTTATGGTACGCTGCGACTCTTTCTACAGACATATTACTTTCCTCTGGGTTTTTTAAATCCCTTCTACTTGAAACAGCAAGATTAAAAACCAATAACAACATGGTACTGAGCGGATAGATAGTTGCCTGGTTGCCCTCACCTACAGAAACCACGTGTTTTGCATCATTTTGTCTCGACAGAAATAGACTGCGTGATCAAAAAACAGTTTTCTAGTTTCAATCTTTCTGACATCCCTCATTTACATTATTATATTAGATTTTCGTGTAGGGGTTGGTTTGGTCACCTCTATCATTGAACCCTCAATTGGGTCTATTGCGACGTCCCTCTGGTTCCTCTTCGATCCCTGCGCTTTCAATGAAACTTAGTGTTTTTCGAAAAGGAATAGCCAGGAATTCCGATGGTTTCATAAAATCCTAACCGAAGTGATGACGTCTGTTATGAGCAAGTCCCTCACATTCACAGAGAATGTGCTCTGGTGTTCCATCATCGCAAATTCGGTATATTTTACTCTCAGAGAGACTAATCCTATAGAGATGCTTCCTCATGTGACAATGTCCAGTCAGAGCTCCCACTAGATTACTGGTCAGAAGTCTGTTTAATTTTAGATATACAGACGTTCTGCTTTGGCATAAATAACTTATTAGATTGCCACGTAAAATATCAACTAGAAATAGCTAAGTTTGCAGCCAAAGCATGAGTAGGTACATATACACAAGAATAAGCAGAAATGAAAAATGCCGTTCGAGTTCTAAAATATGCTGTACTTATCAAAAAATATCGGGTCCGATAGTCGGCTTTTAATATCGATATATCGATATATCGCTCTAAAAAATATTGGCCGATATTATAAATATATCGTTTAAAAAATATGGCAATTTCGATATATCGATATTTTTTCGACATCCCTACTTCAGGGCTTCACCTTCCTTTCAAAAATTTTAAAATGAGTAAACTCTACTAGTAATTCTATATACAGATACCAAATCTTATCTTTCTGGTACAATTAGCTCAAAAGATATTGAAATCCACCCCACACTCCACCACCCCCTTTAAAAATTTAAGCCCTTGTCTAATCTTCCAGTATCTTTTATGACAACCACAAAGTTTCAACCTTCTGACGTTTGCCGTTCAGGAGATACATTTCAATCCCAGCTCTCAAGCGTTTCGAATGCATTGCTTTTCCCTCCACTTCTACGCCTCTTAACTCCTAACAACAGTTTCTTTGCTAATGGATCCACTATCATAGTTCAACATACGATAAGTTCTAAGTATCAGCCTCCTAGCATAGAGGGTTACTGAGATCTAGAAATATAAATCTTTCGTCTAAAACGATCCCTCCTCCTCCCACTCACACCCCAACCCCCTCAAAAGATACCACTTGTAGGGTTCACCGAAACTACCCACCACAAAAATTTCAACTTAATATCTCAACGGCTTTGCGAGCTCCGCGCCTTCAAACGCTTTTGCGTACGGTGTCTACGGTGGACAGACGAATTTTTTTTTTGGTTTACTCGCCCTAATACGTTAAAATACAAGATTTCAGGATAACAGATTTTTTTGATATTTCAGGTCGATCACAATATACTTTATTATTAAAAAATAATTAAGTAGAATAATTACACTATCTGACAGCATTTACCAGCGAATATAGTCAAATATTTGACAGAGTGGCATACAGTGTATAATGTTGCTAGCTTTACACAGCTTCTGTATTGATAATTAAAATGTAGGTCAGTGGCAGTCATATTGCTTTTCCAAGAGGGGTCACTGACGTTCAGTAAGTACTGTAGAGAGAGTATGTGGGGTATTTAGCCGCTTATGCAGCAAGGATGGAAATTGTACATACATATATGGTCGCTGCGGTTGTTACTGCTTGAAAAAATCAACTTCTTCATTTTTTCATTAACTAATTTAAATGCTGTTTTAGGAATCCCGAAAAGCATTAACATCGCTGTGAAAAGTCTTGTCAGTAACTAAAAATCTAAAATATTTGACTCCAAAGCTTGCAGAACAAAGTTTCAGGGCTCTTTGCTTTCAGCAGATTTCGATCTCAATTTCGACAAAATTTAGCAGCTCAAAAATACTTCAAAATCTCTCACATGTATGAGAAATCTAGTAGATTTTGATAGTTTTATGAAAATCTCATGATTTTGTCAAATCCTGTTTGAAATCTATGTCTAATCTATGTAAGTCACCCTGACTGTATTCAATTTTTAATAGTTCAACTTTCATACATATTTGATGAAACCCAAGATTTGGCATTGAAATCCTAAGCCTGTATCGCAAAATAATATCATATCGTATAACATTGTCTTGAAGTTAATGTTGTAAGTAACTTTTGGGGTAGTATGTCGAATGTCGAAATGGATGCACAGGTACATAAGTACGGGGCCACATTTTTTGGGTCAGGTTGTTAACCTATCACGAAAAATATCTAAGTTGTCTATACCAGTCGTCTACATCCTATCTCTGGGCCCAATATTCAGATAATATTCCAACAGAATGACTCTCAACGTAACGGATTCATTTAACAATGCAAATCCAGCTAGCTGAAAGCTTTCCTGCTTGTTTGGCATTGCATAAAAATGACTGTCATTTCTTTTCTTAAATACGTGGAATTGGCAAGAAAAGCAGAAATGTTTCTGTCAGAACCGAATAAAAAAAAATGGGAAGAACGGGCGAATCGCCAATTTCATCCCGCAATTACCAAAATGAAAATGGTCTTCTTTTTGGCATTGAACCGAATTTAATTGAACTATTGGAATTCAGCATTTCACCATGATTGTTACGTCTTCAGAACATGGCATTGTATTTTCAGATTTTGAATTGTATATTGAGTAATTGAATAGGAGTTTTCAATTTTACTATATTTGCAAGTAAATAAGATATCTTTTCATCGATCGCACGAGTTAACTTTCTAATATCGTTAGCGAAAAGATTAAACATATAATATCTGATTTAGGATGTTATTCCGAATTGAAAACTGAACAATTTATATGTTTCAAAATGTGTATCTTTCCCAGCAAAAATAAATGCTGATAATCTTAGAAGCGATATCATCATGGTATCTTAATTATAGTCTTCAATCGCTTAAAACAGATAATGAAAATAACAAATCGTTTCTTTATTTGAAAGATATCTGATTTAGAATTTTTTTGCGAAGTTATATTGAAGTGTGAACGCAAAAAGTAGTGGTATCATTGATGATATTTTACTCGCAATATCTCTATCGCCCGCGATAACAAAATTTCATCATTTGCAATACAATTTTTGCCTAAAATGTCCAGAATTAACGATGTCTCCATAATAACATCCTAATACGACTGATTATACTTACTATTTCTTGTAAGCGGTAGATGGCGATAACTGCAATATCCTGAGGACATCGCTTTTCTAAGGTTATCAGTAAATACATTTGCAGAAATTCGGCATCGTAAGCGATATGGGTATGCTATCGCGGTTTATAGAGATATCGCGATCAAGATACATCACTGATATCATGATCATTTTCTCTCTATCGCTAGCGATATATTTGGGGATTTGCATTTCATATGCGTTTCACAGACTCCTTGAGAAAAGAATTTGAGTAATTGGGTAGGTCAGGGAGATTAAAAAACTTTTCTAGACCTAGTTCTTTCTTAGCTCTGAAGTTATAGGGGTTTTAAGGGCGAGGGATTTTCATGGCTTTCTGCAGCATTTTTTGGCCGTTAGCTCAACAACTTATCGTAAAGTATCAGAACTGGTTTGAAAGTATATTGGTCTTTCTTTTCCAAAAAAGTGATATATGTTTATTCTGCGCCTATAAATACATATGAGCATCTTATTGAAAGGATCACCATATCTTCAAATGATGTAAATCTTTCAACAATCGGCATTACTGATGCCATTGCTGTTAGGTGATATAATCAAAGTTCCTAAAAGAGACATAATTTTGAAAATTTAATTGTATACGTAAATAATAATAACAATTCTACAATTTAATTAATTATCAATTCTAATACCAGAAATTGGTTGTGTTTTTTATCATATTTGCAGTGTTACTCTCTTTAATAATACAAAATAAGAGAACGATTGTAAATACATGGTCATAGTGAAAATGATAGGGTTTCCAAAAGTGTATTTAAAAAAGATATTCACTTCGTCCTTTTTGGAAGAAAATGAAATAAACCTGATTTTATTAAGATTTATCGATTAAAAATAAATGTTTCATTGAAATACCTCCGGAAGTAAATGACTGCCATCAATTCAACCAAGCTCAATACCGATTATTCGTTCAAAAGCTGAACTATTTGGCCAAGTAGTGAGGCTTTCTCGAACAGTTAAGTTTTCGTTATTACTGGTAATGAAAAAAAATTGGTAGCAGTCTGGGCGCAATTTGATTATTTTTCGTGGAGAAGTCTCGAGCGAGTTTAATGCTAAGATGCGATTCAGGTTACTAAGCGACTGACAAGTTATAAAAATACAGTAGAAAACTAAAAATGAGCAATCACTTCACACTCCCTTTGCACTACTTTGGCGGTTCTACTTTAAAAAATCATGAGTTGGATTTTGGGCGATTACATAACAACCCAATTTGTTAGCCCATCAGACTTCAGACACCCCCTAAGGGGTTGAATTTTGAAAAATCATGAACTTGTTTTACATATGAATTCAGTAGAAATATAAATCCATTTGATGTTGCATCAGACGTAAGAGATATGGAAAAGTTTGTAAAAATGTATGCAACCGCTTTACTCCTCCTTGTGGGTAGACTATCGGGAAATTCTGAAATCAGTTTTGGCGATTATAGAAAAAGCCCCAGAAGTTAAAATTAATTTGATATTTCATCAGATCTTCTTATCAGGACTGATGATTATGGCGAAATTCGTGAAAATGTATGCAATCTTTTTACACCTCCTTAGAAATTTAAAAAAAAAACATTAAATCAAATTGTAGGCATTTATCTGAAGGACCCACAGAAGTAAAATTAAATCAAATATAGAAGTCCTTAAAGAAAATGAAGACCTTAAAGATTTTACAAAATTCGTGAAAATATATGAAAGATTTTTTTTGCCTACTTCCGATCGCCGATACATACTCGTATATGAATTTTGTTTACCTAATATACTTTTCTACATACAATTCTTAAAAAATAAGATATGATTTTTTGTGAAAATTGTTATCCCCCTTTCACTTTTATCTATCTGCCGCAATCTTTTCGCTAGATATCAAGTCCAAACTTTTTTATCCCCAACCACTGACTGCGCCACCCACCCTAAAACATTTATTTTTAGTATAGTTTCCTAATTTGGCCAACCCAAATTTTTTTTTTTACTAAAACTCTCCCTACCTCCAAACCCTCCAAAAAAGTTACCAAGTAAAGAGGTCCATCCAATTTACCTACAACAAAAATTTCCTTTTCTAAATTTTAACTAACTTAGTAGCTCAAAGGGTTTGTGAGATATGAGTCTTCAGATGAGTTTGCGAACACAGATAGACGGACTGAAATTATTAAAAAAAAACACCTTTTTTTTCGTTTGAAAGTCGATCACTTATTATTATTATTATTGTGAATAATTTTCGAAGGTTTTAAAAAATTTATTAAAAAAAGAATTTCAATCATAGTTTTTAAAACAAATTTTTTAAAAAATTTGTCGAATGTAGAAGCAATGTTCGTTCGAAATATCCCCAGAAATTTTTGACTTACAAAAATTCTTAGTCGCAATATAGTAAGGAGCACTAATATAAATTCAATCGTGTTATAAATTACATATAAATTATTGAGAATATATTTCCCAGATTTATCGAATTCGGAGCTTACATTCTAAGAAACTAAAACATAACGCGGCATACCATTAAACTTTTATTCTTTTACAAATTTCGAATAGGTTTCCAGAAATAGCCGAAAAGTGTTACCTGTAGCTTGCCGAAAATCATTCAATTTTACAAAATTATCTTGCGAATTATTTTTCATTAAAACACCAAAACTATTGCTGCAAGCTAGACGTTCGCCGGGATTACAAGTAAAAACACAATTCGATTAAAACTAATAAAAACCCATATTGCCTTTTTCTATCGCATCAAAATATTGCACTATTGCGAATTTCAAATCACTTATATGGTTCGGTCCTAGTAGTTAAACACGATATATGTCACTGTTATCTATGCATATCTTTTTACATATCCACTTTCTAATAAAACTGGTCTCGTGGTCTCCCTTTTACGGAAGAAAAACTGACCTCGTGTAGAAACCATGCTGCGCTGATATACTGCATGCGTTTACACGAGATATTTGCAGCATATTCGGTGATGCCTGTGTGTGGAACATGCGTTAGCGTTGGACATACGTGAGTGGAGCTTCTTACACTATCTAATTTGAGATAGGCAAATCAGTTCTTTTAATTGAAATACTTCACAACTAGTCATTCACTTTAAAGAGTTAGTTCAGTGAAGTACTTAAATTAAACCGTTCATTTCATCTTCTTCCTCCTTTAACGAGCTGTTGAGTAGTCACTAGCCACTCGCTAACCACTACTTCTTGAACTGCTCACTTGCTTTATTTTTTTCTTTAAACAGCCGTTTAGTAGTCATTCACTAGTCAGTCATTCGTTCAATTGGGCTGGTGTGTATCGGTTGGCTTCTCGAAACAACTGTTCACTATAATCAGTCAGTTCAGCTGTGCTTGTGGATTGGGAAATAGAAAGAAGAGCGACGTATACATGTACAGCTACTTTTTCTTATAATGGAATGTCATGGTATTCTTCTCGCACCACGTGTATATACCTATTCCCGCAATGCGAAATACCACACGTGTATGAAATGAATATTAAAGTAATATACTCGTATGATAAACCACTGAGAGAGAAGAGCTGTTACTTCTGAAGAATAAAGTTACCCAGATAGAAAAAAATTGATGTTTAACTAATTCGAAATTAATTCTGATGTATCAAGAAATCAGTTTTTTTTCAAGAAAAAATTATGTTTTTGTATAGAGTATGTCCGCTTTTTTGAGAATCGTGATTGGCTGGTCTCATAACCAATGAAAAGTGTGATGTAAAAATCAAATCAAAATCAGATATTCATTAATTCCTTTGGTTTGAAAGATATGAGATGAAATCAATGTGAAATCAGTTTTAAATAGATATAATAAATTGAAGATACAATCATAGTGAAATCGGTTCTTAATAGATTTTGGCATTGATGACGGAATCAATATATAATTGGTTTAAAACATATTTCCGTATCTAAACTTCAAGTGCTAATAATCAATTTATAATAGATTACAGAAATCAGTTAATAATCGATTTTATGAACTGAAGAAGTAATCGGTATATAATCGGTTTCAAACAGATTTCCCTTCTCTATATTTATATTCCAATATTCAGTTTTTGCTAATTATGCAAATCTGTTAAAAACGCTGTGTAGTTGGTAGCAAATGCTACCTAATCGTATATGGTTGAATTTTCCGGAGGGCGGCTTTCTGCAAATAAACCTTGACAGTGTTATTAACTATTATAACTTGCATAATCTTTTAAAAATTGATTTTTACGATATAATGATGGGGTAGGAAAGATCTGTTTGTGGAGATTAATGTTAAAGGTTTAAGCCTCAGTCAAAACAGCTTCGATCTGGCACACGAAAAGGAAAGGAAACAAAATTCTACCTGAAATAATAAATAAGGCAGTCAAAAAATTTAAACCTTTACATTTTTTTTATTAATTTTTTCTATAAAAGAACTTTGCTAAGGTACTCATTTTCAGCATGAAACAATAAGAACGATTTACATATGAATATACCCCTCATTTGAGACGAACGAAAAAGTCAATATAGCAATCAATTCGAATACATAACAAAAACAATTTTTAATAATTTTAATCCATATAAACTTTATTATAAACAAATTTTTTTTTCAAAATTGAGAAAACCACAATAACCAGCATAAATAAAAGAAATCTTAAATAAAATATTAATAATAACATAAATCACATAATTACGAACAATTTTAATTTTTTGTATTTTTGGCATTCCAATTTTTTTTGTTAACTTTTACTTTGGAGGCTCTTAAGGCACTTTCTATTGCTGAATGGTATTCGTTCCATCCGAAGCCACTTTTTTTGAAACAAGCTGTGAATTAAGTGAAATTTTAATATGTAGTATATTTCAATTATAGCTCAATTAATCCAAATACTTACCAAAGATACATTGGTTGATGTTTGTATAATTTTCAAATGTTTTTTTCTTGCTTTTCCCTGAGAAGTTATAATCCTTTGCAATGGACTCATGCAATAAGTATTTACTGGAAAGACATGCTCCATTACTTCTTTCAGGTTGAAATTCAATTTCTGTTGCCGACTTTAAAAAATAAATTTTTTGTTTTTCCTTTTCAACAAGTCTTCTAAAATGACGCCTGCTCACACCCGCTATTCTTTCCGATTTATTATAAATTTTTGACATTCTTAAAAGACACAACAAACGACTCTACTAAACAAAACACTGTAAAATTGTAAACTCACCTGAATTATCACTGAACGTTCACGTTTCACTACTGCAATCACACAGAATAAAACAGACAATGCGACTCTATTAAACGAGAA
This sequence comes from Beris morrisii, assembly GCA_951812415.1. Taxonomy (NCBI): domain Eukaryota; kingdom Metazoa; phylum Arthropoda; class Insecta; order Diptera; family Stratiomyidae; genus Beris; species Beris morrisii. The sequence continues at coordinate 49,244,801 of OX638313.1, read as the reverse complement.
ATTAATAATTTTAACGTCAGAATCAAAGAAAAATTAGTTTACCATCATCTTTCTCTTACTACGAAATTACTACGAAATGGTATCGATAGCGTTGGGAGAATCCCTTTAACAGCAATTAGAAATTCTATGTTGGAATAGAGACATCAGTTTATCATCAGTTCTTAAAATCATAGAATTGGAATCATTTTGAATCCCAAAAAATTATGTTAGTACATCTAGTTTAAAAATGATTCTGAATTGATTTGAAGAACGGAAATTTCATTGGACATTAACTTGGCCAATCAAAACTGATGCAATCAGCGAAAAATCAGTTTTTCATTAGTTTTTGGAACTCATTCATTATGACCCCCTCCTAGAAAACAGTTTTGATTCCATGGTATGGTTTTTCATCAATTTTCTTCACGGTGCAAAAATGAAGGAAAAGTGATTACAGAAAAACTGATTCTAATTTCTATCTGGGTATGTTTTCTGATGAGGGACATGGAGATGGATGAAACGAGAATATTGGTTGGATGCCAGTCTCTCTTCTCACCATGTTTGTACAGTTTAGTCTGTCAGTCTTCGTTCTCCCTTAATTCGTTCTAATTTTTTTTATTCACCTTTCGAATTGAACTGAAGTTCACCAAAATGACTGAGTTAATTCACTTCAATCAAATGTTCTTTTCACTTGTGAACGGCCCATATATAACTCTAATTAGACATTTGAAGGTTGCAGTTTCTCTGGAAACTTTAGATGTCATTGATATATGGTTCGGGTTGCCAGGGTATGGCATGTAAAATTATATTAAATTTAAACACATGCATATAAAAAAAACGTTTAAATGTTTTAAATACGCGTATGAAAACACTTACTCCACTTCTACGCTACTCCAACTAGACGCGTGATAACTTAAGAATACGTGGAGCTATGGAGAAAAGCCTCGATTTTGCTGCGTCAACTAGCGCGATACAGTAGACAAAGTACTAAATTGTATACTTACCATAAATTATTAAGGAAGTGCTGAACACAAGAGGAACACAATTTTCTTACATGGTGAGCCACTTTTGATATTTTGAATTGTCACACTGTATAACGATTTTTGCACCTTCCCACCAACAATGTCGGCAATATGAACACATTCATTTAATCAATTTATGATTTATAGCTCTAAGCATCTGCCTAAATCTAAATCTTTTGTACTTAAGAGGTTTCAGGTTCATTTAAGTGAAATGTGCCGGAAATGTGTGATTCCCCTCAGGGTAATTTACGCCATACAGTCACGTCTTCCGGATGAAATCATGCAACATTTTATTGATTATAGCTTAAATATACATATCCATTAAATTGTACAGAGGATTGTATTAAACCAAAAGTGATGTCTGATGTTTTGCACAGGCTCGTCATTGCTACAAATTTCATTAAAAAAATAAAAGGAACGCTTAAAATGACATTTCTCTCATATGTAGCAATACCGTCAACCAGCTTTTACAATAATCAATGCCTCGGAAAATTATTTAAAATTACATTAAATCCCACTGTGTTTTTAATGCTGCTCTCCGGGATTTATTATTACTGACTACACGAAATGAAATTTTGATTTTAACTGCGATTTTTCATTTTATTTATGCTCTTTATTAAATGGAATGTGAAAATGTTGTGTGACTGATAAAAAAAGAAAATTATGCAAATCAGTTAGTTATTCATCAGGAAAATGGTATTACTTCATAGGTTGTATTTTTCGTAGATAATGTGACACATTTCTGTAAAATTTATGGTCGAATACATACATAAAAATTATGTAATACATTGTATAGGTATCGTTATCTCTATTTTGGAAGTACGATTATGTATTTATGTTAGGTTAGATTAGGTAAGTACCCGAGTAGAAATTTTATCCGCCCCAAGTTCGGCCCAGATCAGGCGTGCCTTAAAATAAATCCGGCCCAGATCAAGAGAACCCAATCTTGGCCTGATCAGGGTGTAACGCTCTCGCGAATCTGGGCTGGACATGGCGCCTGACGTAAGCCTGATTTAGCCTAATTCTGGGCCGGACTTGGTTCGGACTTGGGCCGGACTTGAGCCTAATCAAGCCCAAACGTGAGCCAGAGTAAAGGTGGCCGTAGCCGCCAAACACATAAACCGTCAATGGGTCCATTGTAATCCCACATGAACGGGGACGAGAAACCCGTGCGTCCAAGACCATCTGAGGCGAGTTACCCAGCCGGCCTGACAAACTGCGACAGCTTGTCTAGCCTTATGTTTGCGAATTCTACAGAGTCCATGACGAAGATCGTCCCCAGCGAACGTTTTCACCTCAGAGCCAAACCAGGGCATTCGCGAAGCATGTGGAAAATATTTTCCTCGGCAACGGGTTCACTACAGCTAAGGCACAGATCTGCAACTCAGGGAAGATCTTCAGACCTATAAGTCTGACTTCCTTCTTACTAAAATCCGGGGGTTATTGCCCTGTCGGGCTCACAACATGCTTACACCAAAGGCAGATCGATTTTTTTTGTGGATAGACTGGATACACCCCTTAAAGTGGCTCTCCTTGCTAGGGGTAGGAGGGTGGTCACAGAAGTACCTAGTCTAAGCAAGACATCACATAAAAATGGTAAAAAAAAGGTTTTATCTGGAGATAGTCTACTTTTAGGAAGATGTATTTGTACCAGCGATCCTGGATAGCTTCGATACCCTTTTTATAGTGGGAAATGTCGAGCTCCTCAAAAGAACCGTCAATCGAAGACTCCACCTATTCTCTGTTGGCAAATCTTTTATCACCGATCCATTTTTTAAGATTGAAAAGAGAATATAAGCCGAGGGGACTAAATCTAGCAAATAGGGTGTGTGAGGAACCAATTCGAATTTTAACTGGTTGGTTTTGGCCACCACGATAACGGGTGTGTGAACCGGTGCATTGTCTTGATGAAACAACACTTTTTTTTCGAAAAAATGTCGCCGTTTTCCCTGATTTCATCATTCAAACGCTGCAATAAGTTCGGTTAATACTTGTTGGGGTTTGTCCGAAATAACAACTTGACCGCGCACGGAAAAGTTTTACTAAGTTTGTAAGGCTTAGTACGGCGTATTTGAGTGCCTTATTTCGCAGAACCTACCGATAAAGAATTACCTCTAAATCGGTTTAATTTGTATGAAAAGAAAAAGAGATGCTAGTTTTCTTATTTTTTGTTTTATTGAGCAGACCTTCTTTGGTCAGTTGCTGGCGAAGAACTATATGGTCGCGTTTACGTGCGGACCAGACCAGTCTGAAATTCAGACTCTGAATAGACCAAACAAACGAGTTTGGTCGTACACATAAACGCAAACCAAACTAGTCCATTTGGACTGATTTTAGTCTTGATTGTGGTACGGACCAAATGAAACCAAACCAGTCTTGTACTGTGAAAATGCGCACATAAATGCAACACCGAAAAATACCAAACCGGTCCATGTGGACTGGTCTGGTCTGCACGTAAACGCGAACTATGACATAAGGTTTAGTTCTTTTATAGGATCACAAATAGAAAAGGATTATAACAATAAAAAAAGGAAATAGGGTAATATTTAAATTTTTAAAAGAAAAGGGATTTGGGTAATAAAAGTAATTTGGAAAATAACAGGAATAGAAGGAAAAATCCTACAGGCGGGACATCAAAAGATCTTTTGTCAGCGATGATGCGCCCGTACCTACATAGGTTCCGATACGTTGTGGTTTCTTATGTCTAAATTTTCAGTCAATATGCAAAGTACAGGACTCTTGAAATGCCTATTATGTCAGCTAGTTCGCGCACTTTCAGTCGAAGGTCATTCAATACCATTTGATGGATTTTCTTCACTATTTCTGGCGTGGGTTCCTTCTGGCGTGGTTGACTACTTCGTTGTTCATCTTGACAGCTCGTACGGCCTCGTTGAAACTCTATCATCCAATATTTTATTGTTGTGAGCGAGGGAGCAGTCTTCCTCCGAGTAAAATTTAGTTTGCCTTTGATATTGGTTGGACTGAGACATTTGAAATGAAAGTATTGTATCACACACTATTACCAATTTTTTCCATGTTTAAAAATTCACTGAAAGAGTTCGCTATTGATAAATAAAGACTAAACAACTTAACGTCTTCAAACTTCAAACTTAAGCCTTATAATGATAGTGCTTTTTACCATAGACTTTCTTTCAAATAAAAAACGCCATCTATACGTCAGGTTAGCATTTTTTGTTATACATATATATTACATACATGCATTTCATACAAGTTCGTCCGTTTTGTGCTTACAAATTAGATGTTCGTTTAAACAACGAATGATTAGTCTTAGGCTCTTAGGTTGTAACTTTAAAATGTTTTATACATTGGTTTTCCACTAGCTGCAGTTGAAGGAAAAAAATTGAAATAGTTCCTATGCAGTGCTGTCCTAAGATATTTGGCGCACGTGGGCTACTAAAAATAAAGCGCTCTCGTCATAAGAAAATACAATTTTGATGGCTAGTGGAAGCGGCAAATACAAAATATAAAAGTTTCTAATATTTCGCTCCAAAATGTTACCATAATAGCAGTTTCCAGTGAGTTGAACTCATTTAACCACCCCTCATCTTCAAATTTTGTTGCAGGCTTTTGGAAATTATATTCAAAAATTTTATTCTAAGCATTTTTAAAATTTTCATAACCGGAAACTGAATCAGCTCTTGCTGACCAACGAGTGTCGCTTAATTTTTTGGGCACTTTGTTTTTTTAATGCTAGCGTATCTTACAAAATTTCCCATCTTGATGTTGACGCGGCAAAGAAATTGTATAGATTTTAAAGAAATAAAAATAAATTAGTTGCTTTTACGTAGCATTCCGCCGCCGACTCTCCGATTAAATTTAAAGAATGTGCTGCACAGGGTACGTAAATGGTAAGATTTTTATAGATTTAATGCGCGCTTGGAGGCCGCTATATATACACGACATATTAGAAGCATTATCATAAGATTGCCCTCTACAATCTTCCAAATTGATATCTAAATCAGATAATAGTTTTAAAATACAATCTTCCATTTCTGCGCTCTTGTGGTCAGTATTTTCTAAAAAAAATTAAAACGTAACATCAATTGGCGCTCCCAAAAGGCTTACGCCCCAGGGCTATAGCCCATTTAGCCCTGTGGTTAGGGTGTCCCTATTCCTATGAGTCATCCTTAGAGTAGCTGCCATGGAAAAATCCTGTAAAAATGTGTTCACTCAATTTACGAAACTCACTGTCTTTTAGTTTCGAGTACCAACCAAAAAGAGAGTCCTTAAAATTGAATTCAATGTGATTGAGAGATTCGAGAATATATCTTGAGTAGTAGCAGCAATGCCAGATTTGAAGATTTTTCTTCAATTCGAAGATGGATTTTGAAGATTTTGATGGATATGTAGAAACTTTTTTTGTATTCGTAAGATGTTTTCTTCAATTTCGATAAAAACAAATTGTATTTATATAATATTTACATTCCTAGCTTATTTTCTATTGTTTTCGCAATTCGCAATTCTCACTTAACGTGAGATTATGATTAATATTATATTTATAATATTATATATATATTTAAGCGTATAACCAAAAGTTTTCTGATTTTAATACCATCAAAGTAATAATTCAAAGTGAATAATATACTGGTAAGACTTTAGTTACAAAAAATTGTTCCGAAATCCAAATATACGAATCCAATATCGTAGGTAAGTATTTCATAAAAAACTCGATATGTTCAAAAACCAATTCTACTTAAAAATAATTTATTTAATCTAGAATCTCATAACATCAAAAAATATGTGATGCAAATGTCGTTATGTTTAAAACCAATTTCTACTTTGTTAAATTGAAAAGATCTTCTAAAGTTCTCGTGAAATTCAAAGATATTCTCAAAAAAAGCTTGTTACATTCAAAAACGGTTGTAAACTTGAAGAAAATCTTATAACAATTTCGTAAAACTACAAAATTATTCATGAGAATCTTGTTATTTTCAAAAATAATTTCCAATTTATTTTGCTAAATTGAAAAAATCTTGTAAAGCTCTCGGCAGATCAGAAAGAACAATGATTGTAAAATTCAAAAAAGTCTTGTTATTTTCAAAAGTCAGTTGAGATTTGCTTCGTTCATTTTAAAAGATTCTTTTATATTGTTTGTATTGTTAAAACATACTGCAGTCACGATCGGCTGCAAGCCAATCGTATAATACTCTAGATGAATACTGAACTCCGATTTATATTGTAGTTGGAGATAAAGTAGAATTACGTGTATGCATGTTGTATGTCCTTTATTAAGGACTGCTATTAGATTGCTACTCAAACCTAAGAGACAATATTCAGTGTTTAATTTCATATCTTAAACTGGGTAAGTCATCGAACAAAAATGTCCTTTTTGAAGGACTTTCACATGGGAGGTGCAGGAAGGACTCACTCGATTTCTTACATATTTATCCTTTTCCTTGGAACCATATAAAAATGAACGAGTACAAAATTTCAAATTCGTAGCTTGAAGCGTTCAAAAGTTATCGAAAATATTGTTGAACACGTGTCTTAAGGACATTTTGTATGGCACCTACCAGAAGGAGTAGAAGGATTTTGCTGATTAGTAAACTCGAACTTTGTTTTTACTCAAAACTAATTTGTACAAAATTTCCAATTCATAGCTAAAAGATTAATTGAGTTATAGTAAGTTCCGTAAATTAAGTGAAGACGTTTTGACAGGATATTTGAATGGCAGCTACACGAAGGACTAATAGGATTTTCTTCATAATCATACATTTAGCTCCAACTATTGGAAAAATAACACATACAAAATTTCAAAGTCGTAGCTTAAACCCTTCTGAAGTTTTCAGCCAATATTCTTAAACACGTGTTTTAAGGACATTTTGTATGGCAGCTACCAGAAGGAGTAAAAGGATTTCGCTGACTAGTAAAGACGAACTTTCTTTTCACTCAAAACTAATTTGTACAAAATTCCGAATTCATAGCTAAAAGATTACTTGAGTTATAGTGAGTTTCGTAAATTAAGTGAAAACATTTTGACAGGATATTTGTATGGCAGCTACACGATGGACTAACAGGATTTTCTTCATAATCATACATTTAGCTCCAACTATTAAAAAAGTAACACATACAAAATTTCAGAGTTGTAGCTTTAGGCGTTCCGAAGTTATTGGTCAATATTCTTGAACACGTATTTGAAGGACATTTTGTATGGCAGCTACCCGAAGGAGTAGGACGATTTTGCCCGTTAACGAACTTAGCCTTACAAATTCAACCAAATACCCAGATTCAAAATTTCATGATCCTAGGTTAAGGCGTTCTTGAGTTATCGTGCTAACGGACAGACGGACGGACGGACGGACGGACGGACGGACGGACGGACGGACGTCAAGCGGATTTGAGGTTTTTGGCCCCAAATAAACAAAAAATAATATATAACTTTTTTTCGTCCGAGGCTTGGTTCTATGCGTTACAAACTTTTGGGCTGGATTAAACTTATAATACTCTATATGATTTCATCTAGAGTATAAAAACATTTTCTGGAAGGAGGGTCCAAGCCGGGGCCTGGGGGGGTCCCGACCCCGCCATCGGCGCGTCTATGTGGCCGGGTCAGCTAGTATAATAATAATAAGGTAAAATTAATTTTTAGTACCGACTAAAAAAAAGTTGGATTCTTCAGTTTGAATGTTGCGAAACATTGCGATAGTTTTTTGGCAGTTTGGAATATTAAATCGATTCGGACTGTCTCCCTTACATCAATCTCTAAATTGCATAATAAATTCGCTATCTCGCATTATTCGTATTTTCTAGCGAGTTTTGAGCTCAAAATCTGGCCAGTGTCATAACAGTATTAATCAATGACATCACATCAGATATATATAGATAATAATTTACTTTAAATTTATTTCAGCAAAAGTATAATTACTCGTTTATCCATCAATTGCACAATTAGAGTTAAGGCACTTCTACTTCTTTGTGGATATATGAATGAATGTATACGAGTAAGAGTTATATTAATATTCCGATGAATTTTCTGCTCATGCGAAAAATTTATTCGAACCTACTTCTGAATCAAACGACGGAGTTCATTACTTACAATTTTGAAAATTTAACTTCCCAAGGATATACCACCTTACACCGCTATGGTAACAAATGCTGCACGTATCTTTTCAAGGCATTTACATAAATTTAATCAATTATTTTAATTATCCTATTTATATTCCGTTAAATTGGACATAAATAAATTGAAAATGTTGAACTGATCAAGTTCATTAAGGCAATAATTCGAGATTCGGCTGCAGAGCTGTTTTAATAAATTGTTCCGTTCGGAATAAATTTACACGTGAAAATATAAATTTCAGGATAATTAGAGTTCTGTAGTGCATAAATATATTTTACTTGTTGGAAATAATTTGAAATGGAGAAATTATAAGCGATTTAATTATTATTAATTTCTTCAATTAGTTCCGTGTCAGTAGCAAGGGCGATCATACAATATTTTGTAAGGAGATGGTGAGAGTATAGCTTAGAAGAGGAAGAATTGGTAGCTATCCGCGTTACCTTAAGCCAGAATTTTGAAATTTTTCCAAATCTACTGTTCCTTACTGCCCGAGCCATAACCATAAGAGTCGATTTTTTTAATGTGTATTCCAAATTGTCCGAGTTTTTTATTATTCAAACTATGTAGCTGGGATAATTAACACTCTACTATATGTTAGCATTTTTCAATACTTTTGTATGTTTTAAGAGTGAGTAAGTATAAACTTGTAAAATTTCATCCACAAAATTTCATCATCGAAAAATGTTCGTCACTTTAAAAACATATATTGTAATTTGGGAGTTGCTTTTCGTTCTGTTTGCACTCTAAATTAAATTTTCCTTTTCTAAATAATTGTATAAAAATGTCTTAATTAAATTTGGGGAGAAAAACTAATGAAACCTTTTTTGGACAGCAATCAAACTGTTTTTGGTTCGTCGAGTCAACCTGAGGATGCATTTCCATCTCCACCGTTTTGCGTCGCCGACTACATTCTACATATGTATACAGGGTGTTTGGCACTCCGTGTGCCACCTTGTAAGGGGTTATTCCTTGATGTATTTGGAGAAAAAAATTGTTCTACAGGGTGGGTCAATTTTTAATATTAGTGGAGATACAGAGTGGTTAAGAAAAGTGTTTTTTTCCGGTACCCTCACTCACTTAAAACGTTATATCTTGAAAATGAATAATCACAAGGCAAAATGTTATAGCTCGTTTTTTAGGCAATCAAATTACCTTTCATTTGATGTAACAGTCTAAATTGTAACTGCACCCAATCTTGAGATATTTACTCGAAAACAAAGATTTTTGCTACGTCAACCCTAAAAAATCAGTGATCAATGTAGTTTTTCTCAGAAAACACCATTATAAAAATGTCATTTTAATTTTATTTTTTTATGAGCCGTATTATTACCTACAAAAACTGCATGGCATCGAGCCGATATAAATGTGCCTTCGATTGAGGTTGGCTTGGATCCGAACTAAGCGCCTGTGGTGCTATATTTCTCTACACACCAGCAACTGTCAAAATAGAACCACCACAAAATCCAAAGTCGCGAATTACCGATAGATTTTTTTTAAAATTGTGATTTACAAGGACAAAAAGGCTGAGTGCTCTTTGTCCTTGTAAATCCAAATTTCACCGGAAGATGACGTTTTAGCGTCGCGTCGACCGATGGAAACGCACCCTGAGACTTATGATTAATTAGAAAATTATGCATACATACCTTTCTCATTTTGTAAAAAAGTTTTTGTATCCCAAGTAGCGTGGTTCGGGTTCCTGAACATAGTGATATTGTAGGCAATAAGTCTGCGGACCAGTTAGCGAAAAAAGGAGCTAACAATCAGTGCCTCTCTTATGGAATGCCAAAAGATTGTTGGACTGGATTAACGTCCAAGCTGACCTCTACTGGACAGGGTTCGGTAAAGTGCAGGCAGTCCAAACTGTGGGGATGGAATTGTTTTTTCTTTTCTTCTAAGTAGTTGTTGAAATGCCGCGAATAGGCGAATAAGAGCATTGATAATGAACCCGAGCGTCTAATCGCCGGAAAATGAACCTCTGTAAGGGGCTATGACGATAATGTTGATTTTCGGACAGTCATGGCTGAGGTAGGTTATGCAGACAGGGTGCTATAACACCGAGCGCCCTGACAAATCGCGAAGCCGCGCAACTCCATCGCTTCTTAGTCTTTCACGACCTATGGGAAAATATTGCCAAATTTTACCAACCCCGAAGTAAGTCGGCACGAATTTTTTTTGTTATACAGGCTATGGGTTTGTGGTCTGATTTTCGAGCAAGAACCCCCCACAACTGCCGTAGCTAGTCCCTCCGCCACCAATTCGGACGTAGGCGAAATTGGACCTTCTTTCTCGAAACTTACGCATCCTTCGGTTATTTTGACTTTTTCAGGTCAAAATAATCACTCCAAGGCTTCCGTTCACAACAAAATTTTGCTCAGATTGAACCGGAAATAGGGTCGGCGCTTGATCGCGCTGGTGACAGGACACAATAAGCTTAAAAATCACAGTGGGATTTTAGACCGTCCTCAACCATATACAATCTAATCTTTGTAAAATTTATAACTTTTCGGATTGGTAGGATATAGGTGGAGCAGGTGCTCCTATTTGCCCATTATAAGAGCACCCTTGCATTGCGAATGACGACACAAATTACTTTCATATTCTTTCTTTCTGTTTTTGAAATTGCAAAAGGGAGAAAAATGCGGACAACAGCGAAATAAATTTGCAACAGCTGAAAACCAACGCGCCGGTCTGGTCAATCATATTGGTCAATCATAATAAATGATGGCGATCGTTCCGCAGCGGCACTGAGATTGTCATATCTGTATGTGGTTACCTTTATGATAGTATTCATTCGCTCTTATGTACCGAATTGTTATCGCGAATTAAGGACGATTTAAAGTTGCCTATAGTTTAAGTCTAGTATATATGTATATGTATCTAAAATTTAATTAAAACCGATTAAACGGTTTTGACACCGACTTGAAACAAACATAAAAACCTCTTCTATTGAACTATTGATAACTACCTACTTAGTTGTACTACCTTCATGAACGATATGTGAGAAACTTTTTTGTTAACATTAGGGAGTTGAATAATTTCTCGCTGTTTCCCGACAGATGGTGTTGTCTAAGCCTTTTTCCATCGGGCTATACTACAGCCAACTTCATTGTGAAGCTCCATCATTAGGCTTGTAGTGACAGTATATGTCATTCCTCCGAAGTGTAAACTACATATTTTTCATACCCCACCAGCCGTATTCACCAGACATTGTTCCGCCTTCCATTTACCACCTGCTCTGATCAATGATTCATTGCTTGCCTGACCAGCACGTCTATTCCTATGAAGATGCCAAAAATAGCTCGATACGTGGATAACCTCAAAAGGTTAGTCGTCCTTTCGACATGGTATGTCAGAAAGATGGGAGAAAGCGAGAAATTATTCAAGTTCCCAACAACATCTTTTTGAAAAGATTCACATGAACTGGTTTATTTCCACAACTACGCTCATTCTTTCTCAGTTAATGCTATTTTACTGGAATCTTTCTTGTAAGGGCGGACACCTAATGCTATTAATGTCATAATAATGTAAGTAGTTGCTCAAGTAGTTCGAATATTTATAATGAACCTTCCGCTTTGGAAATAGTTTCCATGGTCGAGTATTGGGTGACAAAAATAAAACAAAACTAAATGCGGAACTTCACATCGAATGATCATCTTTAAGATGGAAAACTTTTTAACAAATCATTCCGGTCACGTATTTTCTTGCCATATTATTTCGTGTTCATATTTTTGTTGGAAAACTTTTCACGAAACTCGGTAATTTGTTCGAAATATTTCTTGGTGGTGGTACGATTGATATCAACCTTCATCTTGTCGGTACTTATTTCGAAAAACTGTAAGAAAAGATTAAAAGCGAATGCCTTGATTGCCAACTGAATTACAAACTTTTTATGTATAGGTACGCGAATGAATGGCTGGAATTTTTTCCCGAAAACATCTTAAGACATTAATTCAAACTCTAAAATAAATGAAGCATATACCTATCTGAAAATACCCCCATTCCAGTAGAAGCACCTTTCACGTTTACGACTTGATTGTTTGTTTTCTGGTACTGCGCGATCAATTTCCCCAATTTGGTTATAGTACAGATACGAGCATTGTTAACATGGTATTCTATTTCAATGTCTCGCTATATTTAATAGAATGCTTTTTGCATTGCAACGTGACACTTTAATACTTTTAGCATAATATTGCGGCGTTATCACGAGTGCAAAAAAGGGGTAGTGTGATTCTAGTAAGGTTCAAGTCAAGGAATAAAATAATCCTGTTGAATATAATTTGTTGGCAAGAGATTTCTTCAATAAAATTGTCATTGCAGCAATTGAAGTTCAATTATGCTAAGAAGAATTAGTTTGGAGCAATAGATATTCGGTTGTACCAAAAATTTTCGTTTAAGGGTATAAACACGCAATACGTGCAATAGAACCATTCTGTCAAGACAATCAACTTAATTTGTTTGCGCGATTCTGTTTAAAGAACCGAACAGAAAAATGACTAGGAACTCAATTTTGATTGCCGCAATATAATTTTGGTTGTTTCAATAGAATGTTGTTTATCACAAACGATTTTCGGCATCATTCTGCTGTGGTAACCGAATGTATGTTGTGGTAACTTAGTTAATCCACACTAAGCTAAGTTGTACATAGGGAAATGAAAATTAAAGGTCTTCGGTGGCGCAATGGTTACGCACGCCAACCCAAAAACTTTCAACACGGGTTCGATTCCTACCTACAGCCATGGGTTTTATTAAGTCAGTAAGTAAGAAATAATATTTGAAGTAGGAAAATAGTGTCTTAGACGAGTTCTCTACCTCCTCCTAGGTAATAAAAAAGAATTCAGTGTAGAATTTAACACAAATAACTAAATTTTTTTAAAAAGTTTACCGGCAACCCGCGCACTTGTGGCAATCAACATTTTATGAGGTTCCGGTTGGCTAGACAAATAATTCAGTTGTCCAAATATATTCGATACCAATAAACAAAAAATTGGTTCGGCCAACCCAGAATTATAAAAAAAAAAAGTATATCAAGGTTTTATAACAATTTATTATGTATGTACATATATACAGAATAAAGAAAAGAGAGATATGTAAATTCAAATGAAAAAAATAAAACAAAATAATAATAAATTAAAGAAAAATGTGTAAGGAAAAAATAAAATAGAAATACCAAACAAAAAACATACTGTAGTCACGATCGGCTGCAAGCCAATCGTATAATACTCTAGATGAATACTGAACTCCGATTTATATTGTAGTTGGGGATAAAGTAGAATTACGTGTGTGCATGTTGTATGTCCTTTATTAAGGACTGCCATTAGATTGCTACTCAAAACTAAAAGACAATTTTCAGTGTTTAGTTTCATATCTTGAACTGGGTAAGTCATCGAAAAAAATGTCCTTTTTGAAGGACTTTCACATGGGAGGTGCAGGAAGGACTCACTTGATTTCTTACATATTTATCCTTTTCCTTGGAACCATTTTAAAATGAACTTGTACAAAATTTCAAATTCGTAGCTTGAAGCGTTCTAAAGTTATCGAAAAATATTGTTGAACACGTGTCTTAAGGACATTTTGTATGGCAGCTACCAGAAGGAGTAAATGGATTTCGCTGATTAGTAAACTCGAACTTCGATTTTACTCATAACTAATTTGTACAAAATTTCCAATTTATAGCTAAAAGATTACTTGAGTTATAGTAAGTTCCGTAAATTAAAAGAAGACGTTTTGACGGGATATTTGTATGGCAGCTACACGAAGGACTAATACGATTTTTTTCATAATAATACATTTAGCTTCAAGTATTGGAAAAATGCTACGTACAAAATTTCAAAGACGTAACTTAAACCCTTCTGAAGTTATCGGCCAATATTCTTGAACACGTATTTTAAGGACACTTTGTATGGCAGCTACCAGAAGGAGGAGAAGGATTTCGCTGACAAGTAAACTCAAGCTTTGTTTTTACTCAAAACTAATTTGTGAAAAATTCCAAATTCGTAGCTAAAAGATTACTTGAGTTATAGTGAGTTTCGTAAATTAAGTGAATACATTTTGACAGGATATTTGTATGGCAGTTATACGAAGGACTAATAGGATTTTCTTCATAATCATATATTTAGCTGCAACTATTGGAAAAATAACACATACAAAATTTCAATGGCGTAGCTTAAACCCTTCTGAAGTTATCGACCAATATTCTTGAACACGTGTTTTAAGGACATTTTGTATGGCAGCTACCCGAAGGAGTAGGACGATTTTGCCCGTTAACGAACTTAGCCTTACAAATTCAACCAAACATTCAGATTCGAAATTTCAAGATCCTAGGTGAAGGCGTTCTTGAGTTATCGTGTTAACGGACAGACGGACGGACGTCAGGCGGATTTGAGGTTTTTGGGCACAAATAAACAAAAAATAATATATAACTTTTTTTCGTCCGAGGCTTGGTTCTATGCGTTACAAACTTTTCGGCTGGATTAAACTTATAATACTCTATATGATTTCATCTAGAGTATAAATATGCCAAACTATTATAAATTGACTCCATTTGATTGTACCTCCAATCATTTTTCATATACTTTAAAATTTCCATCAAATATTAGCAATCTAAATCAGCCAATAATTCACACACATTCGAACAACGATCCTCCGACAGCACTTTGTAAATCCGTAAGTAAAGTATAAGCCGACTTTCAAAAATCGAAAAACCAAAGACGCTAAAATATTTTAAAGGGACTGAAATTGATTGCACCTCCAAGAAATTTTAAGAAATCTTAATTTTTTCATCAAAAAATAACAATCTAAATCAGCCAATAATTCTAATAGTCCACACGGGCTTTTTCAATGTTTAATCGGCTAAAAATCTCTTAAATACTTTTATTTTAAGAACAAAAATAACTTTCCAAGAAACTTCATAATCTCGATAAACTGATGATATACTCCGATTTTGACCGCTCCCGAACTTTGATGCGAAAAATAATAAAGTTTCGCCCAGACTATTGACAGATTTTTTTACCTATGAATGAATATTATATTCAACTTCCTCAAGCAGTCATTTCTGAGTTTCATGAATGAAAATATGTACCTACTACCCGAATTTTTTTATTTTAATTAGTCCCTTTTTTAAACAGGGTAGTGTTCACTTCTTAAATATGAGAGTCTTTCCAAAAAATTTGGTTGGTTCCATATTTCTGCTCTCGCTAAGATGTTAGGTAAATGGCGGACCTTAGAATAGAATCTTATTTGGACTTATGCTCTTTCCTGTGAATTTAGAGCAACCTATTTTAGAGGGTACCTGTGTGGGATACATTTTTGATAATTCATCCCTTTCTTCTACACTTGCTTTTATAGGTTTATTGTGCAGAGTATATTTTGAAATGAAATGAGTCGAGAGAAATAAGACTGAAGTGAAATTGCATATTATAATTTTTAAATTATAATATCAATCACCGATTTAGAAAGTGCTGTCGGAGGATCTCGTTCCAATAATTTTACTCCGAGGGTGAATTATTGGCTGATTTAGATTGTTATTTTTTGATGAAAAAATTAAGATTTCTTAAAATTTCTTGGAGGTACAATCAATTTCAGTCCCCTTAGAATATTTTAGCGTCTTTGGTTTTTCGATTTTTGAAAGTCGGCCTATACTTTACTTACGGATTTACAAAGTGCTGTCGGAGGATCGTCGTTCGAATGTGTGCTGATGGAAATTTTAAAGTATATGAAAAATGATTGGAGGTACAATCAAATGGAGTCAATTTATAATAGTTTGGCATATTTTTTTTTTTATTTTTTTTTTTTTTTTTATTTAAAAAAAATGATTTTCGGTACAATCCTCTACAGACGGCGTACTATGTGAAAAACATCATTTCAAGAAATTTGGTGAATGTCGGGTGCTAAATTCACACGAAGCAATTTTTTCTCCGTTCCCTTTGAGGTACAAACGAAATAATTTTCGGTACAATCAAGTACAAACAAATCCCCATCCGAAAACCAACTTTTTATTTAATTTGGTGAAAGTGGGGTGCTAACTTCACAGAGGTGAAATCCGCCGTTTTCCAAAAGAAGCGTGAATAATTTTCGCCATAAACTGAATTTTAATTTGATCAACTTCGCTGACAACACCTTTCACTATCATCACCAATTTGCCATTTTCAGAATACAAAAAAATGTTAAATTCCGAAATTATTTTTTAAAATGGATAGGTATCTACTCGTACATATGTACTCAATTGATAGAACAAAAGCAAAAGGCTTATACAAATTAAACATTATACTAAACTCTGACTCCACTTACCGCTTCCTGATTTTCAATCTGCTCGGTGCTCCGCTGTCTTTTACACAAATATTTTCGTATATCCATTTTTGGAAAAACAGAGCTTACCTACAGATTGTACGAAAGATGATTCAGTGAATACGTCTGAAAAGCAGTGGCGGTAATAGGGGGGGGGGGCATGGGGGCCATGCCCCCCCCCCCCTAACAAATTCGTAACCCGTGATTACTTTATCCCGTCTGCTTTAAAGAAAAATTATATGAGACTATAAGATTAATAGATACACTTAATAAAGTATAATGCACTTAATAAAGTATAATGCAATTAAATCGGATTCCACCTTATGTCTTTCTTTCATCCTTCTATTGTCTTTGTCTCCTGATTAAAAAGAAGACTGCGTCTAATTAAAAATATTTCAATCGAAAAGTAATAAAATTTCGAATATAAATATATATATATAATCAATCGTTGGGTTGTGATGTATTCTGTTAAGGAAGTAGCTTTTACTGTTTGAAACTAATTTTGAAAAATTTGGATTTGGATTATGCTTGGACAATTTTCATTATGTGCGTCCTAATCCTAGATTAAAACGTAAGTTGTGCTAAATGCAGCGAAACAGAATATCATTGCTGTCCAGGTCGTTTTGAGTGGATTTTGAACTATGTTTTCAAAAAACGTAGTGACCAGATCAGATTTAAAACTTATTCAAATTTATCGGTAATCCAGTAATCTTAATAGTTTTGTCGAAATCACGAGAGAAATCAGCTATAAGAACTTAATAAATTATGAATATTTACAGTAACTAACGTAAATACGTTTTTAGTTTCATGGCGATAATATATGGGGAATACTTGCCTCAAGAACCTTAAAGAAACCAAAATTGTATAAGATTCCGGAAACTCCCAAAATATCGACATAGGGCCTAGTATAGTATCATTCTGTGGGTGATTGGAACTCTATATATTTATAGGTGGTGTACCATCGAGAATGCCATCTAGTGCCTAAATTCAGCAATTGAAGTTTTTCTTAAAAAATAAATTTTTGAGCATAACTTTGGAACGGTAAACGATACGAAGTCTTTAGAGTGCTCAATGTTATGAAAAAAAGGAGTCCTTCAGCAAGGACGAAAAAGATGATGTTTTACATTTAATCACTAATCCATCAAAGTTTTTGATTTCGTACTTGATGAAGGACTTTCTGAACCGTTTTCTCTTTCTATAATATAATATTGAGCATTAGAAATCAGATCATTTTGCCGACGATACTAACTTCGTATTATTAACCATTATAAAAATACGGTCGAAATCGATTGAATATGAAAAACTTCACTTTCTCATTACGACCACTAGATGGTATTTCCGATGGTACATAACCTATATATTTAAAACTACAACCATAGAATAATATTATTTGGCCGTTTTGTCAATACATTGGGACCCATTTTTCGGAATCTAAATTTTTTTTTTCTGATCGGGGTGAAACTTAAAACATATATTTTTTACACTAATTAGAATCATTATAAGACTTACCGCGTAAAAATCTTTGGGAAAAAAATTCTCAATACAAATAATAGTCACTGAACAGCCCTCAAATTATCTGTCACCACAACTACCTGTATAAAATATTACAAAATTTCAAATTGTATGATAATGCAAGCTTTTGACTCTTGTTCATTCAATTTAAATTTCCTCGTTTCCAAAGGTTAACTCTTACAAAATAAATTAAAAATGTTATCATCAGAGTCTTTGTCAAACAAATGTCTTCAGAGCGCTGTAAACGCTTTTGGAGATTTCAAAATCTACTTGCCAAAATCTTGCGATGTAAATCAGGTATAAGATACTGCTTATGAAGTTATTATAATTGAAAAAAGTTTTAGAGAATTTCCGAGTTTTGTTTTTTAAATTTTTGAATTAAGAGAGTAGGTTAGGTTAGTTTATGGTGGCAGTCATCTTAACTATAGATCGACTCAATAAGCAGACTCAGTGAATATGTATATATACCTACCTAATAAATAACATTGACATAAAATATTTCTTTCGTAGATTTTAAGTATTGTAGGATAACTTAATAATTGGGGTGGTCACTTCTTCGTCGGGCCTGAAGTCTTTAGATTATGAGATATAGGGTTCGGATTTTAATGCCCAATATTGAGGTTCATCAAATATGTATGAACCTATAAGAATTAAATACACTTCTTTTCTAGTGGTCTCAAAAAACAGCTAATTTACATCCAAAGATTTCAAACTGGATTTGGCGAAATCTCGAAATTTTCTCATACATGTAAGAGATCTTGAAGTCTGTTTGGGCTTCTAAATTTTGCCGAAATCGAGATCGACATCGAATTCTTCTGAAATCGAAAATTATGTTCACCAAGCTTTGAAATCAATTAATTTTATTTTCTAGCTCCTACCCGTGCTATTCAATTTTCCATTGCTTAAGGACTTATAATCATACAACACAGGTTCAAATTTTTGATATCATACAATCAGTTGATAAATTGAGCGATGTTAAAGAAATCCCTTCAGAGCAATGTTAATACTTTTTAATATTCTGAAATTCCTTCATCCACGCTGCATTAACGGGTAGCTACCTCACCTATTTTCTCTACAGTATCTACTGAACTTCAATGGCCCCCCCTTGAACAAGCAATATGACCGCCACTGCTGAAAAGATGATCTAAATGCTGCTAAGAACAGAACACAGAAGTGCCGATGTGAACTATATGACACAAAGCGAGAAAGTAAAAAAAGGTTTTCGTAATATGTACTTATTACTTACATACTAGAAAATAAAAACAAAATCACTCACGAACAATTTCTAGCATATGACTTTGCTCGATTAACTTTGTTCCAAAAAAAAGTAATGTTAAAATACTTCGAAATCGCGATTCAGGCCGAAAAGGGAACATGTACATGCTTTCCAAGAAAATGCGGAGGGTGGCGTATGGATTGCGAATTAAGATACGCAATACATTGACCGATTGATCTAGTAATGGACTAGTGAAAAACAACGAAACTGGCGAATATGTGCAGAAAGAAGAGCAACATATAATACATACATACATCATAGTCGTATATTAGTTATAGCATTTAGGTACGTTACGTGCGACTACAAAATTCTTTGTTTTTTGATAACCTTATAAAGTTTGCAAACTGATTGTTTGAAATCTATTACGTACACAATGTTAGAAAAAGCGATTAAAATGAAGCGATGGGGGGGGTTTGAACCCCCAACCCCCCCCCCCCCCCCCCCCCCCCCCCTCCCCGTGCGCACGGGCCTGAAGAAGATCCATTTAATGAAAATTAGATTAAAAACCATGATGAAAATATTTCAGAATTTTCAATTTCACTTCCCAATCTCTAAGATATTGGTTTATTGTCTAACTTGTGGCATTATAGCCTATGTGAAATCTTTTTATTGTCCATTACTAGCTACTAGCTACTTTTTTCCATCTTTCTGACAGCATACGAATACCATGTCGAAAGAACGATTAATTTTTTGAGGCTTTTCACGAATCGAACCATTTTTCGGCATCTTCCTAAGAATGGAAGTGCTGCTCAGCCAGGCCATGAGTCATCGATCGGAACAAGTGGTAATCGGAAGGAACAATGTCCGATGTATACGGCTAGTAGGGTAGGACTTCCCATTTCAGCATTTCCAAGTGGGTTTTGACCGGTTTTGCAACATGTGGTCGAGCTTTGTCATGCTACAAAATAACTTTGTCATGTCTCTCCTCGTATTGGGGCCGTATTTCTTTTAATGCTCTACTCAAAAGCATCAATTGTAGGCGATGCCGATCTACCGATCGTTGGATATTGGGAGCTCGTAAAACAGTACAGACTACACCAAGTTGATCCCACCAAATATAGAGCATGAGTTTTGAACCATGTACATTCGACTTCGTCGTCGATGTTGAGGCATGGCCGGGATTACCCTACGGTTTTCTACGCTTCGAGTTATCGTATAGTGCAGTCTATATTATCGTAGTGTATCCTATTTTCATCACCAAACACGATACCAAAGACCATCTATAACAAGACTGGAAAATACGCAGTATTTTTGATATAAAAATTTGACCCTGGTTTCTTTATTTAATTAGGTGAGGGAAGTAGAAAGAAATAGCATGATGCATGATTAGAAAAGAGACAAAAACTGGTAACGAGTCGCATTCACCAATTCAATGACATCCTTACAGAACGCATATAAAAAAAATTACATCAAATCATGAGCAGACACAGCTCAGCTGTGCTTGTGTGATTTCCTTTAGCATATTGTTCCTATAAATTTGTATGCTTAAACACTTGAGAATAGAACAGCTGCAAAAAATGCGTTCTGTTACGTGCATTGTGAAAACGATGCACATAGATGCGAATGTGTAATCATTCATTTTTGCATAGTAGCGTACTCTTTTCTTCGCATGTGAATTTCCATAAGAATATAGAATTGGAATTGTTCAATCGGATTTCTTTGTTCCGCTTATACAATGTTTTTTTGGTTTTTTACACAAAAAATGTATGTGTATTAAGTGTCCAGTCTTCTTATGGATAGGCTTTGACGATACGATGCAAAAACCTTTCCCTTTCTGCAGTTGGAGCAGCTGCTCAGACGTGAAAAAAAGCCATTCGGCATCTCACAGCTTCAATTCGTACGGCACCCATTTTCCTTGCTATTGAATCATTCCTAATGATTTTAAACGTTTGGAAACTTTGCAACTATTGTGTTATAATCTCCTAACAATTCTGCAAGTTTATTTCGCGTCTGACATGGATCTTCATCGAGTTATGCTTCCAATTCTTCGTCTCCAAACTTTTTCGGTGCCCCAGAGTGTCCTTTATCTTCAACATCAAAATCATTATTTTTAAAACGTCAACCAATAATCTGCATGTTGTTTCCGATAGAGCACGGTGAACGTAAGTCTTCACAAGAATTCTATGTGCTTGAGCTGCAGATTTTCTTTGAAAAAAGTAATGAAACGGAATTCCCCGCCAATACTCTAATACCCTAGGCAGACGACACATTCGGGGAATGATCATTCCCATTCAATGATCAACATTGACACACGTCTATCGGAATTACATTCAATCTGTCAAAATATTATTGTTGTTGGAATGCTCAATAAAAGTTGCCATTTTTGCATTGTCACGCGGCTACGTTTTATATGTTGAAATAAAGTGATAGAAAAGTGCTAATATGTCAGCAATTGTAAACGAAACGTTAAAAAGATTGATCGTGATTAATGCACACATGAAATAAATAGAACAATTTGGACCATGGAACACCTGATTTTCCACTTGTTCCACTAGTTTCATAGGACTTGACGCTAGATGGCATAGTCAGCGCTTGAACGAATTACGAATTTATCTCGGAATACTCGTATACGTTTGACGCTATGAAAAACTATCCCAGTTGGTCGCGAGTCTCTTGCAAAACATAATCTCGACGGCTTGAGCCTTGGGAATCATATTGCTTATCTTTCTTCATTACTAGATAGAAAGAAATAGCAATGAAAACATGTTGTCCCACCACGATGTATTTGAAGTGCAGAAAACGACCGCAGAGAAGCGTAGAAATCGAAGCCTTGAGATGACGTCTGCCACTTAGAAAACTTATGGTAAATTAAATTCGGAATAAATTTAGTCGTACGTTAATTTAATTCGCACAGAATACGCCTGAATAGTGGTAAGTGACAATTTAATTCTGATAAGTTTGCTTCAACCAGGCTTAATTCCTTTTCAGATGATGTTAATCTTCTTGGTCGAATGTTAAGTGGCTGAAAGTGTTCTTGCATGTATTAATGTGAATTATTGTTGTTCTCAGTGATGTTTTTTTTAATTGCTAAATAAAGAGTACTTTACATTAAATAATATGTTTGTTTACTTTATTTTAAGAAGTATGAGCACAACATGTTAATGTAGTAAAATCCAGAAATATATACAGGGTGCGCCATCTTTTATATCGGTATGAAAACATTGAATTACTTTGAAAAAAACTACTGATTCTTATATGTGAGGTATTTTTAGCCAATTTGGTCCTTTAGAATTTATTTGGAGTGTCCACTCAATGTTGCTTCTTTTCGACATCAGACGTCCAGAGAATTTTCGTTGCAGAAACTGGATTGTTTCATTTGCAGTGTGGCATGGCGCACCGTCTTGTTGAAACCAGTAACTATCCAGACCTTTTCCACGCATTTGCGGGCAGACATATTGAGCTAACATCCACCGATATCGTTTTCCATCGACTGTTTCGTTTTGTCGGAAAAAAAATTGCCCAATGATGGTTTTGGCGCAAACGCCGGCCCAAACAGTCGCTTTTTGATCATGCAATGGCGTTTCATGGATCTCGTGTGGATTCTCCGTTCCCAAAATGCGGCAATTTTGCTTATTAATGCCGCCAAAGAGTGTGAAATGGGCCTCATCGGTCATCAAAATTTGCTTCCAAAAATCAGGTTCAGTGTCAAGCATTCGAGCGACTGTTTGGCCGTATTCCAAGCGACGTGGACGAACTGTCGGCAATATTCTTTGTGTTAATTGCACTTTATACGGAAACAAATGCAAATCATCCTTCAAAATGCGCCGCAAAGTAGTTCCACTGACGCCAAAATGCTGAGCGCGGTGACGATACGAGATTTCTGGGTTCTCGGAAACGCTCTCTCTGACCGCTTCAACCAGTTCATTGGGACGTCTTGGTCGTCGATGAACGGCATGTGGACGATCTCCAACTGTCCCGTGCTCAAAAAAATTCGAAACCAAACGACGAATAGTGTTGTCAGGCGATTCCTGTTGGCCACGATATATTTTCGACGATATACGCACGTTGAGTTAACACAACGGAACGACTATTCTCAATGTACAGCGTCACTATTTCGGCGCGTTGATTCATGGTTAAAATTTTACTGAATTGACGTTTCCAAAACTTGTCCAATCAAGTCAATCTGTTGAAAAATGTCAAAGTTATTCAATTCTTACATACCGATATAAAAGATGGCGCACCCTGTATATACGTCTAAGGTCCAACTAAATCTATACGCACGATAACATTTTTTAAAATTATTAACATTAACATTTTTAAAATTTAACTACAGTATAAACTCAAAGTAAGTCATCGTACATATGCAAGTATCTACATAAGTAAAACTTGAAGAATAGATATGTCAAAAAATGACAGTTGAAATTTCTTCAGCCATGAAGTCTGATTCATTCATGTAAATCTCTTAAAATATTCAAACCAGGGATATCCTTTTGTGCACTTGAAAAGATTCCAATAACTTCTTGTGCCCAACTAAAACTACGGACAATACGGCACCGCGACTGACATTTTCGCCACAACGGGACGCCACTAAAGTGAAAACGAACCAATTCCATATAAACAGGGCGTATGATTGGTGAGAGTTCTTTCCGTTATGGTGATATATGCACGTGGTGCAGGGATGTACAATCTTGTGGCCCGCCATTCCTTTATTATACCACCCATTGTAATTGAAGAATCTCTTCAGTTATTTTTAGAAATAATGAGCTTTTCATGATGAATGATTTCAGCTAATATCAAATGTCAGTTCCTTTCGATTGCCATTGTAATAGCAATGACAGCAGCGTTGTAAAAAGTCCCTAGATTAGAGATTTCCGTTTCACTTTAAATTGATAATTATTTGAGCTATGCGATATGACTCGCTGTGTAGGTGTCCTCAATCCAAGAAGTTTTTCTTTACTTCGTTGCATGACGTAAGGATATCAAATCGCTCACGGCCAAAATGCTCTCGTCATGGAGGGACCCGCCGGAAATTGGCTTGAACTTTGTTTGATGACGCAATAAAAACATTTTCCGAAAAACATTTATGACAGTGAACCTGAATTTCTTTATTTTTCCTCCCGAAAGATATACCCTCATATTCTTTTGACTTCCCGTTATTTATTGTGATATTTGTCCGAAATCTGATTTTGCTCGTTGTTATAATGGCGGTGGTGTAGTCGTTGCGTTGTTGTTTTTTTAAGGTTATGACTGCTTTTCGTGGATGATATTCTTTTTGACAGCATCTAGAAGGGAAGACCCTGAGTATGATTGATGGTGTGTTTCCATAGAAGTTAATGGGAGTCGTAATGGACGGTAGAGAGATATTTGAAATCCGCCAGTACACAGCATTAACTCTGAGTAATTGAGTGGAACCGTAGGAAAAGCAACGGCATTATTGTCGGTGAACGGGAACCCAGGGTTTATTGATTTTAAATGTTTGTTCAGGATTTCATAAAGTGTCGTAAGCAGGAAAGCGTGAATGTCAAACAATGGTCAAGTTATTGAAACTAACACGTGGACAAATTTGTAAGAATAGGATGTGGCAGATGGTCATATAAAAGAACAAATTCTGACAGTTTCAGACTAAAGGAATTGATGATGCTGTTATGACACTGGTTATTTTCTCGCTAGAAAAAAGTACAATAATAGCCAATCGTGCGACAAGGCGAACAACATTAAAAGAAAGAGATACCGCTCTTTCCGACGCTAGTGGCATCTAGTAAACAAAATTAACAACTGGTTTGTTAAGAAAAATACCGGTTCTGGCGCGTTTCATAACATACCATGGCACTTTCCATAATTTATACGTACTGAACTGTCAAAAACAAGTCTGTAGCGGCTGGAAAATCTAGCCGCCAGTGGATTTTTCTTGGATTAATTGCTAGAATGTTGCAAAACATTGCTCGAATGCGCTTTGTTGTCGCTTTTTTTTTAACAGCTACTCACTTTTTAGCTGTTCGGACTGTCTCTTTCACACCAATGTATAAATTGTATGTTAAAGTTTCTATCCCTCTCCATTTGGATTTTCTAGCCGCTTTAAAGCCGCTAAAATAGCCAGTATCATAACAGCATCACTAATGCAATGTGTGACATGGCAAAGTACATCACCACTGCGTAGTGTTGTCATTAAAAAAGAAGAAGAAGGAGTAGAAAGAGGTTCGCCTACAGGTTAACAATATAAAGGTGCAATGGGGAACTTTTTAGTTACTTTTGTATATTCCGAAAATATTCCAGTAAGTTTCCATGAGTTGCTCGTCGTTGCAGAAGCAAAACTGAAAAGTTTTCGCTTGTTGTATCCTTGTCATCTTCGTAACTTTTTTTACAGCATAAGTCCCTCGTGGCGAGCTAGTCATTGCGCCCGTTCTCTTTTTTCTTTCAGGGCACGTATAATTGAGAGTGGCTCGAAGCAGCCCACAGCGTCGTGGAATGTACCTATAATAGACGAAGTGATGACCTGTAGGAAGAGGAAAATGGTTTAATATTTTAAAGTAATTTGTAAGAATTATGGCGTATAAATATGGACCTGGTATGGTAGTTTTCCGAGTGAAGAGAAGTGGTAAATTCGCGGTTCTATAGTTCCATCTTGTCCTTTTTCCTTGTTTTATAATTACTTTTGTTCCATGGATCCTCTAGCTCTCGACGTCAGATCCTCTAAGGAAGAAAAGCGAAGATTTCGCGAAGTATGAGCTGTAGGTTTTGTAAGATCGGGTACCTGTTGCCGGTGCTTCCCACTGCCGTCCGATTACCGTCTCGGATAAACCGGACGGGTACAATCGGAAGACGGATATCGGCCGAAACTCAGGAGCAGCGGTCTCTGAAGCAGGGCAAACTGTTTTTCAACGGACCTCCTGTCCCGATTCCGTTTCCGAAGGTGAATTCCGGAAGCTCAAGGCTCAAGTAAGTTGGAAACACTAACAGAAGGCAGAATAGTAATTTCAATTACCCGGGGTCTGTTCACGATTTCTGCTATTGCTGCTAGAGTTACAACCAAAGAAGCCCTGGGAGCAGTAGAGCCTATCCTTTTTTTTTCTTTTTTATTTTGCTTTCTACGGCCAACTTCGAGAACTCATTTTAAAGGGTAATACTTTGAACTGAAGAGCAATAATTGTGTAATGGTACTATATATGGGTCGTTCACGAGTGAACTGTTCCAAAAGAACACTTAATTGAAGTGAGTGAGTGAAGTAACTCACTCTTTTTGGTAAACTGCAGTTCCATTGGACACGTGACAGAAAAATTAAAAACGATATACCTACTCATGAAAGAAAAATAGAGACTAACAAGCCAGGCAGACGACCAACAAAATCTTCTCGTTTTGCCCCTTTTTTTTTTGCTCATCATCTTCTGCTACTGTCTTCCAACTTCGACTAGTGACCACTGAACGATGGAACAAAGGAACGAAAACGAAGGAACGATGGAACACAGAGTTCCATGGAAGTACTTCACTGAACTCGTTCGTCCAAGTGAGTGACTCGGAGTGAAGTACTTCACTGAAAGGAACTGCTTTGCCCATCTCTAAATGGTACATATTATTTAAGTTTTTTGTTGTTTTCCGGCGTCAGTGGAGTTTCTGGTGTGAAACCCCAACACAAAATCCCCGACTGTTGATTAATCGCTGTCCCTGAGGGCATGACAGTTGGAAAACCTTCACTGGATAGGCCAGTTTTTTATAAGACTGTGTTGGACTGGGTCCGAAGGAGCTGTTTCGTCATCGGATGGCATAGACTCGTCAGAGGGTGTATCAAGCCTAAATCCGAAACACCCTTACAGCTGGTGGTATTGCTTGGGATTATTCTATATAGGCGATGTTGAAACTAATTTCATTACCGCGAATTATAATTTAAGTAATATTCTTGCCTTCGCCTCCTTATACTAAAGGTAGGTGGCACTGAAGATCATCCAATATTTCAACCAATTTGGTGAAATTTTTGGTTGTTCGCTATGATATATGAAATCCAACGCTAAGAGCGCCGAATCGAATCGGGACAGGGACAGCGATTAATCAACAGTCTGGAATTTGTGTTGGGGTTTCACACCAGAAACTCCACTGACGCCGGAAAACAACAAAAAAACTTAAACAAAATTGCTTCTATGGTCTTCCATTCTTATGGTACATATTACTTTATTATTATACTCTAGATGAAATCATATAGAGTATTATAAGTTTAATCCAGCCCAAAAGTTTGTAACGCATAGAACCAAGCCTCGGACGAAAAAAAGTTATATATTATTTTTTGCTTATTTGTGGCCAAAAACCTCAAATCCGCCTGACGTCCGTCCGTCCGTCCGTCCGTCCGTCCGTCCGTCCGTCCGTCCGTCCGTCCGTCCGTCCGTCTGTCCGTTAGCACGATAACTCAAGAACGCCTTCACCTAGGATCTTGAAATTTTGAATTTGGATGTTTGGTTGAATTTGTAAGGCTAAGTTCGTTAACGGGCAAAATCGTCCTACTCCTTCGGGTAGCTGCCATACAAAATGTCCTTAAAACGAGTGTTCAAGAATATTGGTCGATAACTTCAGAAGGGTTTAAGCTACGACTTTGAAATTTTGTATGTGTTATTTTTTCAATAGTTAGAGCTAAATGTATAGTTATGAAGAAAATCCTATTAGTCCTTCGTGTAGCTGCCATACAAATATCCTGTCAAAAAGTTTCCACTTAATTTACGGAACTCACTATAACTCAAGTAATCTTTTAACTATGAATTGGAAATTTTGTACAAATCAGTTTTGAATAAAAAGAAAGTTTGGGTTTACTAATCAGCGAAATCCTTTTACTCCTTCTGGTAGCTGCCATACAAAATGTCCTTAAAACACGTGTTCAAGAATATTGGCCGATAACTTCAGAAGGATTTAAGCTACGTCTTTGCAATTTTGTATGTGTTATTTTTTCAATAGTTGGAGCTAAATGTATGGTTATGAAGAAAATCCTATTAGTCCTTAGTGTAGCTGCCATACAAATATCCTGTCAAAACGTCTTCACTTAATTTACGGAACTTACTATAACTCAAGTAATCTTTTAGCTATGAATTGGAAATTTTCTACAAATTAGTTTTGAGTAAAAACGAAGTTCAGGCTTACTAATCAGCGAAATCCTTTTACTACTTCTGGTAGCTGCCATGTAAAATGTCCTTAAGACACGTGTTCAACAATATTTTTCGATAACTTTTGAGCTCTTCAAGCTACGAATTTGAAATTTTGTACACGTTCATTTTCAAATGGTTCCAAGAAAAAGGATAAATATGTAAGAAATTGAGTGAGTCCTTCCTGCACCTCCCATGTGAAAGTCCTTCAAAAAGGACATTTTTTCGATGACTTACCCAGTTCAAGGTATGAAATTAAACACTGAATATTGTCTTTTAGGTTTGAGTAGCAATCTAATGGCAGTCCTTAAGAAAGGACATACAACATGCACACACGTAATTCTACTTTATCCCCAACTACAATATAAATCGGAGTTCAGTATTCATCTAGAGTATTATACGATTGGCTTGCAGCCGATCGTGACTGCAGTATGTTTTTTATATTCTAGATGAAATCTGAGAGTATTATAAGTTTAATCCAGACCAAAAGTTTGTAACGCATAGAACCAAGTCTCGGACGATAAAAAGTTATACATAATTTTTTGTTTATTTGGGGCCACAAACTGCAAATCCGGTTGACGTCCGTCCGTCCGTCTGTCTGTAAGCTTGTCTGTCCGTTAGCATGATAACTCAAGAACGCCTTGACCTAGAATCATAAAATTTTGAATCTGGATGTTTGGTCGAATTTGTAAGGCTAAGTTCGTTAACGGGCAAAATCGTCCTACTCCTTCTGGTTGCTGCCATACAAAATGTCCTTAAAAGACGTATTCAAGAGAGTGTCCAATAGTTGGAGCTAAATGTATGAATATGAAATAATCCTATTAGTCCTTCGTGTAGCTTACAAATATCCTGTCAAAATGTCTTTACTTAATTTACGGAACTTACTATAACTCAAGTAATTGTTTAGCTACGAATTCGAAAGTTTGTACAAATTAGTTTTGAGTGAAAACGAAGTTTGAGTTTACTAGTCAGCAAAATCCTTTTACTCCTTCTGGTAGCTGCCATACAAAATGTCCTTAAGACATGTGTTCAACAATATTTTTCGATAACTTTTGAACGCTTCAAGATACGAATTTGAAATTTTGTATACATTAATTTTTAAATGGTTGCAAGGAAAGGGATTAATATGTAGGAAATCGAGTGAGTCCTTCCTGCACCTCCCACGTGAAAGTCCTTCAAAAAGGAAACATTTTTTTTCGATGACTCACTCAGTTCAAGGTATGAAATTAAACACTGACGAACCAAATGGGAGTCTTTAATAAAGGACAAACTACATGCCATATATAATGTGTAAGTGAGGATGATTGTCTATATCAAGTCAAAAGCTTCATATTAGTAAAAATAAACGACGTAGTATAGTCGACTGGGTTCAGGCTTCCGCAATGAAAAGTCTTTATTTCACGCTTGCACTGCTCTTTCCTTGTTCTTGGTAAAATTGCGAGAAAAGCTATTTGCTCTGCTAATTATATCGCAAACTTCTGAACTACTTTTTAAGCCAATATGAAGAGTCGAGTTTCAAGGATCTTCGAATGCTCGAATAACTCGAAACAGGTTATTTCAAAGACTAACCTGGAGGCTATTTGGAACGATGTTTTTTAGTTGGACGCTACAGTTCTCGGTTCTGTGATAGGATGCGTTTATTCTCTCAGTTCCTTAAATTTAATTTTTATACTCTAGATGAAATCATATAGAGTATTAAAAGTTTAATCCAGCCCAAAAGTTTGTAACGCATAGAACCAACCCTCGGACGAAAAAAAGTTATATATTATTTTTTGTTTATTTGTGGCCAAAAACCTCAAATCCGCTTGACGTCCGTCCGTCCGTCCGTCCGTCCGTCCATCCGTCCGTCCGTCCGTCCGTCCGTGAACACGATAACTCAAGAACGCCTTCACCGAAGATCTTGAAATTTTGAATCTGGATGTTTGGTTGAATTTGTAAGGTTAAGTTCGTTAACGGGCAAAATCGTCCTACTCCTTCGGGTAGCTGCCATACAAAATGTCCTTAAAACACGTGTTCAAGAATATTGGTTGATAACTTCAGAGGTATTAGTCCTTCGTGTAGCTGCCATACAAATATCCTGTCGAAATGTCTTCACTTAATTTACGGAACACACTACTCAAGTAATCCTTTAGCTATGAATTCGAAAGTTTGTATAAAAGAGTTTTGAGTGAAAACGAAGTTCGAGTTTACTAGTCAGAGAAATCCTTCTACCCCTTCTGGTATCTTCCAAACAAAAAATTCTTAAGACACGTGCTCAACAATATTTTCCGATAACATTTGAATGCTTCAAGAATTTGAAATTTTGTACACATTAATTTTTGAATGGTTCCAAGGAAAAGGATAAATATGTAAGAAATCGAGTGAGTCCTTCCTGCACCTTCCATGTGAAAGTCCTTCAAAAAGTAAAATTTGTTTCGGTGACTCACCCAGTTCAAGATATGAAATTAAACACTGAATATTGCCTTTTAGGTTTGAGTAGCAATCAAATGGGAGTCCTTAATAAAGGACATACAACATGCACACACGTAATTCTACATTATCCCTAACTACAATATAAATCAGAGTTCAGTATTTCATCTAGTTTTTACCAGAGTCAACTGTTTTCTACCTGCTACCTTCCTTACCTTTCGGCAAGTTCGAGGGTACCTTCTAGCCATGTAGCGAGCCCAAAAGGGGATCCCCTCGAAGATGAATCAGGATGGTCGGTGCCCTAAAGTTGCCCTCAGGAGCTGTGCTTTTGGGTAAAACAACATTGCCAGTTTGGTGGGGAGGGCATTAAGAATCCAACTTCATATACGGAAATTCGCCTATGTCGCAGAATGTTCCTATAACGAAAGACGTGTAAAAACAGAAGAAATAAATATTACCAAAAAATCCTATTGTAGAAATTCGAGTTAGAGAAGTTCAGTTTCTTTAGCTTATAAAAATTAACCCTTGCGGTATTCCAGGTATTGATGTAGTATCGGTGCTAGTTTTTACGAATAGATAGTCCTATTATGAGGGGCGGTCTATTTCCCGATTACTACGATCATCAAGAGATAGCCACAATATTCTGAGCCACAACCTTCTTCAATATGGTAGATACATGAGAACAACAACTCATAGAGCTATTTATTGATACACCAAGATTTCTGACAATGAAGTTAAAAGGCAGCAATGATTCATTCAAGATAACCATTGGAAGACACTCCTCAAGGAGGCGGTAATCTTCTTAAAAGATAACGCACTGTGAGTTCAGCTCATTAAGTTTTAAATTATTCCGAACAGACCAATTGGACGACTTAAGTAAAGTTGGACATCATCTGCATATAAGTGCACACTGGAGTCAACAAGTACCTCAGGCAAATCATTAATATAAAGAGTAAAAAGTAGTGGACCTAATATTGATCCCTGAGGCACACCACGCACAAGTGGAAGGGATGATGATTCATCATTCACCCGAACGTGCTGTCGCCTCTATACGCAGAAAACTATGGAGTAGCGAAACTGAGCACAGATCAAAGTTGAAGTTCGATGATAATTTAAGCAGTATAGTTTCTTATGGTCAACTGAATCAAAAGCTTTGGAAAAATCATATAGAGGCCAATGCGAGAGTTTAGTCGCACATCGATCGAAAGGGATCTGGCCTGCCTATTAAACTGTTTAGTTTGGACGATTGTTTAGTCTCAGTGTGCGCCCTTCCATATAGCTTCATTGCCATTAGCCAGTCAACTAAACTATCGCGCGATTTTAAATCTCCAGTCTGTGGGTACTGTTACAGTGTTTGTTTGGACGGATACCGTGATGTGATTCAGTTCATGTCGCCATGACACACAAAATGATTGCGGCATTGTAACTTAAAGACACTCACGTCCCATATAAGATCTTGTCCTAAAATAGTGTTACATGTAAACCTGGCAACCACGCAACCGTGCAACTCGATCGTTTCACATAATGAAAACAACAACAACCGAATACCTAGTTACAAAATAACCCAATCAGAAACCTAGCTGAAGATAAGGCGAAACAACACGATTGTATCTCTCTTCTTATCGAATGCTCTCCAATGTACTAGAATCCAATTAGAATCAAAGTCGAAAGATCTCAAGCTCACTTGAACCTTCTACATCCACCACTGAACGATGATCAAAAACGAAAGCTCTAAAGCTTTCTAGAATAATCCACACTCATCGAACATTCAAGACTGCAACCGGCTAGAATATAAGCAGGTGAAGCTTCAGCGAAGACACAGTAATTTTGATTACGTCGACTGTGACAGCCAGCGGGTACACGCGACCGTGTTGAGAGAGAACGAAAGTGAACGAGTCAAGCGATATAGGGTATAAGCGGGCGGTGCTGCCATACAGTGCGAATTATTGTGCGAATATAATTCTGTGAATTAAAGTGCGATTAATAAATTATCACTTATTTTTATTTTAACCGAATTGTGTTTTACTTGAAATCCCGGCGAACCCCTAGCTCGCAACAATAGTATTACACTCTAGGTCATGCTGTCGAAAATTTGGCTAAAAAATTTGACGATAATTGAATTCAAATTTTTTCTGTCCAAACAGAGCCAAGCAAACTAATGTGGCACGATTCGAGAATTACACTTTTCAACTGCTTTAAAAGCTTTTGTTGCATTGAAATTTTATATGGTATTCTCAGACTGGAATTTAGCTTTGAATTAAATTCCAATTAATTGATTTTTCATTGGGTTATTATACTGGAAACTACTAACTGAAAATATACAGAAAGCAATTTACGAAGAGCGTTCTGGCGAATAAAAGAGAATAAATTAAATCAATGTAGGAGGAGTGGAAGTAGCGCCATGATAAGACTTGAGTAATGAATCTTTTTCTATACGAAAGGATTGTATAAATCAGAAGATTTATGTAATAATTTGTGTTTGGAATTTCAAAAGGACGCACTTACTTTTTCAAAGTTTAAAAACAGTAAAGAGAAATGTATTTCTAAAAGATTCAGAGAATTCAATTGTGCGGTTACCAACCGAAATTTGTTCTGAAATAAATCAGAAAATAAGACGGAAGTATTCTATCGGTTATATCAACAAATTGATCCGTAATACAAATTTCGTACAAAAGAAAGTCGGTTCGTAAAAAAGGTCGTAATTTATTAAAGGACATTCCACGGGGCAATCATTCGTATTCTTTTGCATGATTACAAACGTTTGCCCGGCTAGATTTATCCCAGTGGGAAATGTAAACTGCTTTTCTGTTTTCTAGCAGCATTCTATGGAAATATTCAGCCTTCCAGCAGCATCATTTGAAAGCAAGTGACATCTTCCACTTCGCATTCCAATCCATTACATTTTAACGTTAAGAAGCCCGCGAAAGTGAGCTCTTACAAGAATCAAAGATTTATTTCAGGATCTATAGGGACTTTCAATGAGGACGTTAAATTTTTAAATGTAAATAAAACGAGTTGTGTGTGAGATACCTACCCAAAGAATATTTTATGGCGTTAAGTATGGAATATAACGTCGTTGAAATGTTCACCTCGGCTTTGCTTGGTGGCACGTATTCGAGAGGTCCAATTTTCGACGACTTTGTCGCATAAATCTGTCTGAATTGTTCCTGGATGGCGTTCATTATGTTGACTTAAGGGTCATCAATTGTTTGTGGATTATACGCATCGACCTGCGATTTAAGATAGCCCTAAAGGAATAAGTCTAAGGGCGTTAAATCGCACAATCACGGTGGCTAATTCACGTCGCCTCCCCGCGAAATCACGATGCCATCAAACCGCTCGAGCAGAATGTTCATCGTGACATGCGCTATGTGGTACGTAGTGCCGTACTGTCGGAATCACATGTCGGCGGTATCCATATCATCCAGTTTAGGCGACATGAAGTTGCTTATCATCGATCGTTTGGCGGTTATGGCAATGTCAGTTTTTCTTAGAAGAAGTACGGACCGATGATTTCGCCAGACCAAAATCCGCACCAAACAGTGACTTTCTCGGGATGCATTTGGTGCTGGTGTATCTCGTGTGGACTGGTATTGTCCCAAATCCGACAATTTTGGTTGTTCACATATCCATTCATCAATTAATGGGCCTCGTCATTAAAAATCACGCAATGCGCGGAACGTTTTTCAAACGGTGCTCTGATTTTGAAAATAAAATTTGATGATTTGCACATGTTATTCAACGGTATAACCTTTGATGGTGATTTGCCATTCACTACTGAACAATTCATAATAAATTCGACAGATGTGGCTTTAATAACATGGCCGCTGTAACCGAACAAACTTCGAGCGTTCCTATTGAAACACCCTATATAAATTTGAGCTTTCGTAAATTGAAATTTTCTGAGATTTATAGCAGCCTTTTGAGCGACTCAATTTGGAAGGGCTGAGGGTATATTTATATCTAGGAGTTCCGCTCGGGGAGGGGATAACACGATGTCATATCACAAAAAGCGGTGGTTAGAACTCCAACTGGAGTGAGGTGCCAGCAGCACACGGTATCCTTCACAGTTTAACATAAAGCACATCCCTCCAGCTCGAGTTCTAACCACAATCAGTAAACTCTATCTTTTAACCTATTCTTTTCCTTGAGTTATATGCAACTGTATGACCATGTCACTGTCCATATTCGCAGCATGTTTCATCCCTTAAGCTCACCAACCTTCTTAGAACCACGATCAAAACTTATAAGTAGTATGAAATATCTGCGCATTTGGAAAGATAGAGTTTGATCCTCGTATCTCCCACCCACCATAAATACGGAATTGCCTTGGGTGCCAAAATAATTTTACATATTTCGATTTGTAGATAAAAAAAAAACCTAGAATTATATATTATCATTTTCCTATCAGCGTCACATGAATCAATAAAACGATTTTAAGGAAATTGGGTAGTGAAGTGCATTTGAATTTTGTTGTTTGCAGCGAGAATTTGAAGAGCGTTAATTAACTATTTTGTACTTGTTTCAAGTTGTCCCAAGAAAAGGACTTCTAAGATTTCAACTGGTAAATAAAGATGACACTAAAATGTTCAAATGTTTAGGCTAAATACTGATACCAGTGGCGTACTCGGTCTTTTGCTATGTAGAGAAATAAATTTCTAGCATGGACAGAAAGCTTAAATAGACGTTGTGGTGCAGGTATTCCGGGAACAAGGAATTTTGAGCCTTCAACACAATTTAAAAATAAATCTAGATAAAACTCTGTCATAAGAGCAAAGAAACATTTTAAAAATGTTGTTTTCTGTATACTGTTTGGTTGGTTGGTTTACGTGGTGGCCCTTTCAGTATACTACCAAATCGATTTCAGTATACTACCAAATTGCAAAGTCTCAGTGGCATGAACCGTTCAGTCGTCGGCTGTTGGTGATAGACCAAAAAATTTATTTTAAAATAAAAGTTGTATATTTTTTAATAACTTTTAACTAATTAACCGGTAGGTACCTTTAGCATTTCTATTGTTCAAATTCAATTTTAAAAATTTACAATATTCCGTTTTTAAATAGCGGCGCGAATATGGTATTAAATCCTTTTATTATTGTTGATAATTTTTATGATCTCAAAATATTATTTTATGAACAATTTTTTCTGAAACAATGAAAATATTTCTAATTCATTAAGCCCGTTCCTACGATGTTCAGTTACGTTCTAACTGGAACTTTAACTGACAGATTTTCATTTGGAACTTCCAGTTAAAGTTCCAGTTAGAGTTTAACTGAAGATCATAATAATGCCCTTAGTCGTGCAATATGCCACTACAGTCCTCAAGGAAGAGAAGGTTCAGGAATCGAACCAGGTGTGACAATGTTAAATTATTTTTTTTGTGAAACTCATACAGGGTGGACCAAAAACACTCACCTGATGTTCTTTTGCTATACCTATAAAATGAAATGACATAATTTCATAATGTTATTTTTTAATGTTTATTTGGACCTTAAAGTTTTTGTCCATTACTTTTTGAAGATGATATCGGTCAAGTAGGTGTCGCCATTGTTGATGATCATTTGGGCTCTTTTTACCGCATTTTCAATCGTTTTGGCGAGAACTTCGGGCGATAAGTTCTCACACCCTGTTCGTATATTCTCTTTGACAGCTTCCAGAGTATGTGGCTTGTTCTGATAGATACGCGACTTCAAAAAAACCCCAAAGAAAAAAGTCTAAAGCGGTCAAATCGGGTGATCTTACCGGCCAGTGCAAATCTCTAAAACGAGACATTAGGCGTCTCGGAAACGCATCCTTCAAAATGTCTACTAACGCGCGAGCTATGTGTGCGGTTGCATCACATGTCCTCCAGTCCCAATTATTCAATTTACGGCAATAAAAACTCGTTGATCATGGTTCTGTATCGCTCACCAGTCATAGTAACTGCGTTAACCACGGCGTCCTCGAAAAAATGTGGCCCGATGACACCTTCGGTGTAAATGGCGCACCATGCAGTGACTTTGAGTGGATGTAATGTAATGGCTTATCGTGAGTGATACGTGGATTATCAGTGCCCGTATCCGTTCATATGGATGGAATCCGTTCAGGTGCAAGAAGAAGAAGAAGAGTGAATAGGAATCGGGACGAGTTTGGAGAAAGGAAACCCAGTAGACAGAGCGGACTCCCGCAAAATGTCCTTAAAATTCTACATGTCCATATGTATGATAGAGACAGGATGTACTAAGCTATCGCGGTCTCCTTAAATGTAAACAGAATTCAATGCATTTTGAAGGGATCATGTTTAATCAATATTCCATATATAGTGCTCGTACAAACTACAATAATAAATAAATATTTCAACCGGCGACATCGTTCTCAAAAAGTGTAACTGCGCTAACTAGCGCTTTACATACGGTTTTGTTTCGACGTATAGTATACGAAACTTTTCTTGCTGGGAAATACTTGAAATCCGAGATTACAATTGGCCGCTCTGTGCGATCAGCCGCAGTCTCAGAATTAGAGTGTAGCACGACTGCGTAGTCGCAGGCAAAGTTGTTATTGTGGGCATCGCCATACAATCCTGTGTATTCTAAAGACAGGGACTGCGCAGTCGCAGCCAAGGTCCGTGTTCTGTTCAGGCCTTTAGTGTTTGACCAGTTGGCGTAGAACGGTTGGGAAATCTGTGCCGAAATTCATGTTGCGTTAAAATCACTAACGAATTATTCTGTAAAAAACATAGTCACGAGTATTCCGCGATCTTGAGGAGTATAGCGCACCACGACTTGTCGACGTGTGTCGACGTCTGTTTACTTCACAAATGTCAAAACAAAACTGACAGTTGCCGCCATTTGCAAAAGTTATAACGCATTCTCAACTGTTTCAGCATACAAATTTATAGGAACAATATGAGAAATGAAATCACACAAGCACAGCTGAGCTGCGTTTGCACATGATTAGATGTAATTATTTTTATATGCGTTCTGTAAGGATGTCATTTAATTGGTGAATGCGACTTGCATCTAATCATGCATCATGCTATTTCTTTCTACTTCCCTCACCTAATTAAATAAAGAAACCAAGGTCAAATTTGTATATCAAAAATACTGCGTAATGTCCAGTCTTGTTATAGATAGTCTTTTGTATAGCTTCATGATTTGTGCATTCCTGAATCACAACAAAGGGTTATTAAAGGGTTATCAAAGTGAAAGGTTGTAAACTTATGAAGAAGTGGTATCATAGACAAGATGTACGGATTCTAGATACCGCACCCTTATCTATTGTAGTACCACGAGTTTTACCTTCAGGTTACGATTTGATATATGTGTGTAGTTTGATTTTGTTTCATTGAATGGGTTAATAAACAGCAAATTTTAATAATATAAGAGCTGTACATTACATATATGTAGATATAATACGTTTTCCTTTCATAGTTGATATATATGTAGCTTCAATAATTATGATCGTGAATTAGAATGGAGGGCTTATACCAAAATCTTCTCTTTTTTCAAGAAATGAATTATTGGTAGAAATATGAAAGTTGTAAGTTTCGAGTACATTACAACTTATCTAGGGAACATTTAAGACGCATATATTCTATCGATTCGCTGATTGTTAAGCTACCAGTAGCAACTAACCACGGCGCACTTACCATTGCTAACATGTGATTTGAAATTTGCATACTCGATATTAGATGTTAGTAAAAGAGCGGAAAGCGCTGTTGCATGGCAATTGTTGGGCAAGTTTTGGTCCCTTCCACTACACCCTCCTTTCCTTTTCAGGTCAAGTCTGTGACGGAAGGAATGGAGAGTGGCCTAATCAGCTTCGAAGTAGACCCAGCTGAGGATGCGGCTGCTGTTGGGCCAGCGAATTTTGACTGCTGAAGACTTCCGTGCACCCAATTAATGATACCAATCAGTTGGATCTCAGCCCCATTATTGTAACGGAACTGGGTTCCTCTACGTTTCCCGCGAACCGAATAAGGCTTTCAAGCCGGAAGTAAAGCCTGGTGTGGAGACGGAAATGGGAATTCGTGAGCGTCGTCCAATGCCAGCCACAAGACACCACTTCGTGTATGTTGTCGATATTCCGCAGAACGAGCACGAATCCCCACAGACTCACCTGCCGTACGTGAATTCCGGCAGCTGGTGGGATGGTAAAGGATCGCGACAGAAAGGAAGATGCCGACTGGAATCCGGACGCCAAACAGAACTGTCAATACTTGACAGATAAACAAGAAACAACACTATGCACCCGGCTTAGAGCCCTGTCAAATGACAGGAGAATGATGAATGATGGGAACGCCGGAAACGAAACAGGCAAATATCCGAGGCGCAGCTTACTTACGGAGGGAACTCATGCTGCCCAGGGCCTTTTTTTGAGTTCCCGTCGAGAGTGACTAACGGCTTTGGTTTTCTTCCGTTGGGAGTTTTGAACGGTGGAGTTTTTATTGAAGTGTCCGTTTGGAATTTCGGTTGCAGTTTTTAGAAGGGTGAAGTTTTTTTTCAAGTCTGATTTTTCTCGGTGGAGTTTTTGAACAGTGGTGCGTTTCACAGTGAAAGGAAAACAAAAGGAAACAGACGTTCTGGATTTTGGAAGTTCCAGGATGAAGAGAGGAAGGAATAGGAACTTGGTAAGTTCCACGGAAGTAACTGGCAAGGTGATAGGCGGAATATTGAACAAACGAGAAGTAATGGCGGGTTCGGAGTGCGCGCCAAAATTATTCGAAGTAGCTATTATAGCTTAAGGAAACGAGTTACTTTTCTCATCCTTCGTTAGGCTTTTTATGGTAGAGGATTTTGAAGCTAAGACGCAACGTAGAGGCTCACATCGGAGGAGATCTAGCTGATTGGTTTTTTTTTTTGTGTTTATATATCTTGATCCT
Source organism: Beris morrisii (assembly GCA_951812415.1). Lineage (NCBI taxonomy): Eukaryota > Metazoa > Arthropoda > Insecta > Diptera > Stratiomyidae > Beris > Beris morrisii. The sequence continues at coordinate 49,205,326 of OX638313.1, read as the reverse complement.
CATTTTTATATTTGTTTTCTTCATTTTTACATACATAGCATATCTTCATCTTTACATATTTTCTTCTTTTTTTATATACATAGTTTATCTTCATTCTTATATATTTTCTGCATTTTTATACACATATCTCAATATTATCTTTAATATATATATTTCCTGTTTTTTTATACATACATATATTTTGTTACGGTTCAAAACCGCATACTGAAACGAGTCAGTCGCCGTTCTTTTCTTTTTTTTAGGGCTTCCACCCAGGCATGTTGCATCGAGGGAAGGCTTGTAGCAGCCCAGCGCGTCGCGGAATTTCCCCGGAGTGGACGGAGTGGCAGCCTATGGAAATAGATTATAGAATTATTATAAGATGTTGAGTTTAGTAAAGAGTATTTGTACGTTAAGGTGGTATTCCGGACTATGGGAGGCGGCAAAGTTTCTAAAGGTTCTGCAATCCTTTTTTTTGCTTTCTTTCTTTTCTGACTTCCGGCTTACAATTGGGTCCTAGGGCCCCTCTGGCTGACATCCACGGGTTTCCTAGGGAGGAAAGGATCGAGGGAAATTAGTTGATATATTGACGCGGATTATTGAATATTGACATAGCAAATACCTCTCGCCGAGGCTTACCGCTGTCGTCCGTCGGCCGTTTCGAATCTTTATCCTCCTCAGCCCAATGCACCGTCGTTTGAAGGAGGGCACGCTACTGTCGACGGACCTGTCCCGGTTCCCTCGTATCCTGCTTCCGTATGTGAATTCCGGAGGCTGCGGGAACTTAAGGACAGGCACAAGCAGATGTCCAGAATTGTTGGAATATAAACGTTATACTGATCTCGTCGGGTTGGACTTCCCGCCAAGTTTCAAAATTACACCAGAATTTCCCATCCAGGAGGTTAATGTCGAATGCACGGCCGACGTTAACCGATGAAGGTCGAAATTACCGGAAACGTTTTCCCGCGCAAACGCTGATTTAAGATGCACGGTCCGGAAATGGTCAATTACCGCGCACTTATGATCATAACACTACCCGCCCGGTACTAGCAATTGTCCTACATAACAAGCGAGAAATCTGACATCTGTCGCGAAGATGCCAGGCGAAATTCAGCAGAATAAGGGGAAGATGGCCGTTGGAATCCGAAAAGAGCCGAAGGCACGGCGTATACTATATAAGAGCCGGACTGAGTTTGCGCAGGGGCTTTTTTTGCTTTTGAAGGTGGTGAACTAAAGTACGTCGAGTGAAGGCGGTACAAGGACCGTTAAATCAAGATAGATCGAAATCGAACAAAGGCAGAAATAATTTGGGGAGTTTTTCCCGTGGTGGAGGAGCAAAGATTGGAGGTAATCGTGAGAAATTTATGAGGAAGATCTGGAGCCACGGAGCAACGGTCGGCAGTTACGGCAACGGCGAGTGCAGGATTAATGTAGCTATATTATTGGGTTTGGTTACCTTTCTTCCGTTCTTTCTTCCTTTCCTCCTGAGAGAAGAATCGTGCGCGACCGTGGGAAATCGAGCTGAGGAATCGGGTAAAAAAAGGGATTGCGTTTCGATTTGTAGTAAGCCGGGACCGCCGGAATACAGCCACACATAGTGCTATAGATATTTTTTTGAATAAATATTATAGCGAATTTTTATTTTGAACCGAAACAAGGTGTCTTCGTCATTTCGTGAGGGGAGGTTTCCTAATTTTCCTCCCGTTAAACCAGATTAGGTGGCGCCCTGGTGACGTATAGGTACGCGGTACGGCCATAAAGTGATCCCCGAACTACCCCATCTTCGACTGAGCAAGGCTGGTGCCCATCCCCTGTTTGAGGGGTAATAATTTGTCGTGTTTGATATGTTGAAGAGGTTTCCCAATTTTCCTCGACGTGTAAATTGGGTGGCGCCCGGTAAGGAAGTAGTCTTCGGACAGGCCAGGCAGGAGTGGGCTCTTGGAACCACGGCAAAATAATCATACGGTGGCGGAGGTGAGTGAATAGACGCCTTGAAGACAGCGGGGCTTCGGTTCGATTCCGTAACCTTGAATAGTTTTTTTCGTTATTCCACGGCCAACTTCAAGAATTCCCCTTTCGAAAGGGTAATAGCGCTTTTAAAATAGTTGTTTCTTAACGCAACGAAAACGAAGTGCTTTCCGCTTTTTCGTAAGCGCTTTTTTCCTCGTTGATTCTTTCGTTGCCGCTTTTTTTCTCGTAGCCGCTTTTTTTCTCGTTGCCACTTTTCTTCTCGATGCCGCTTTTTTTCTCATTGCTGCTTTTCTTTTTACTTTCGAGTGTTGCGTCGAGCATTCCATTGTAGATGCCAATAACGATGCCAATAGCATAAGGAAACACCTGTCAAACGGCGTAGACGAAAATGCACCTTCATTTTTGAGTTACCGGGCGAGTAGTATACGCCGTGTACCCACCGTTACACTATACGCCCGGCAAAAGAAACACGGCACTTTGTTGTTGGTTGTTTTTCTAATGTTCAGCGTCAGCAGCATAGCCAACCAACAGAATGAAAAGATCGAAAAGCAGAAAGCAGATCAAAAACGTTTAAACGAAAAGCGTTATTGAAAAACGTCAACAAGAAAAAAGCGGCAGCGAGAAGAAAAGCTGTAACTAGAAAAAAAGCGGAAACGAGAAAAAAGCGGCAACGAAAAACAAGCGCTTTTTAAAGCGCTTTGGAAAACGCGCTTTTTAAAAAAAGCAGAATCGTATAACGTGCTTTCGCGAAAAAGTGGACACAACACAGCTCTACTCGATATCACTGTAATTCTAATTCAGCGTACAGCTCAATATAATTTAAATCTGTTAGCAGTTAAACTGACAATTTGTTTGTTCCTGTTATTTGTTTTTATTTTGACGAAAGAAATGGAGCCCTCATCAAAGTGTTTTCGCCTAGACGACATAATTATTCTTAAAATGCTTTTGAGGTTATGTACCCTGTTAAGTAGATTTGCTACCACAAAATCGGGATTGCAAAATCGCAACTAAAAGTTAACAAACTGACAATTCAGCACTAACAGGCCTGCTTAACTAACAGAAAGATATTGAGTATGTGCCTCCTAAATAATTAACAAAGTGACCATTTTGAAAGTTATTGTTTTTAGGACAGCAACCTGTGTCACATATTGACTCTAATAGGCCGGGAAACTTTTCCAAAAAAATTATAAATTTTCACCCAGCCACAAGATTTACTCCAAGTTGAATATTATTTAAGCCCATGTAAAGCAACATTCTCAACGTAAAGTTCTTCATTAATCAACTTTTTTAGGATATCTGCATGAAGGGAATAATACAAAAGAAATCCAAATACACAAAAATTCAGGATTTTTAACAGCCCAACATCAAACCTTTGACCTATAAAAACTTTTGGGAACTATCTGCATAGTGCATATTCTTATCATCACAACAACCGACAAAATAAAAACTTTTTAAGAAGACGAAAAAAACCAACGAAATCACCATAAAATATGAACCTTTGTTGTTGCTCGACAATATTGCTAAAATGCAAATTGTCCAAGGTAGAGAAATCCGATTTTAAGAGCATACTTCAGGATATCCTTTTAAGAATTTTATCGTAATTCTTAAAAAAAAATGGATATTGTGTTACGGCACTCAAAATGAACCATTTTCAGGCAAAAATTCAGAAAGTTTTGTCGCCACTTGAGCATGTCTCACGAAAATACTTTTAATGAAAGGACGAGCGAGATTTCAAAACTTAATTGTATTTCATAAAATTTTTAGTAGACTTTTGTGAAAAATACGAAAGTCCAGTCTTCTTAAGGAATAAAGAAAAACATAACTAGGCTGCAAGAGTTTCATTCAGCATTTGAAAGATTCATAATCCATCCAGTAAACAATAGTAACAATAAATCTAATTTGCTACCTCAAAGTTACGTTTTTGTAGCATAGTTACTTGTACATTGGCTTAATAGGTTAATGAAATATACTGGTGCCAAGATACAGAACAAAATTAGGTTGTAATCCATGGTTAATGGGGTCGTTCCAGTAATTTATATTGCATCCGAACTTACTTATCTCTGGGCAACTTGTTATGGGATTTGTTCGGTGCGATGATAATGTTCCAACAGTTCCTATCAAGGGTTTCGGTTTCTGCATATAAATCGAGACATTAAATCTTCGGGTAACATTATCGTAGTTTTGATATGACGCCAAGACATATTTAGGTTTTTGTTTTCTACATGTAATCTATTGACCATACCACTTACCACAACATACTAATCCGGGAGTTTACATGTTAGGCAGTAACTTTTGTTATAAATCAAATAACATAATGAACCCTTTAGAATTGATTATAGTTTGAAACAGTTTGGGGTCTCATGATTCTTATGCTCTAGATGAAATATGTAGATTATTGAAGGTTTAATCAAGACCAAAAGGTTTGTAAGGCATAGAACTGAACTCCGAACTACAAAAGTATATATATATGTAGGAACAAAATTCCATAGTTCCAGATGTGACCGATTGAATAATTTCTTTTTAGTATAATTCCAATAACTCAACAATTATTATCTACATCACAGCGAGCTAGATTAAATGAAGTTCTTTTAAATACGAAAAATTAGCATGAGATAGTTAAGTGGTGGTTTTAGCGCTGCGCCCCTTCTTAAACCTAAACCTAAACCTAGTTAAGATATGTACATTGAAGATAGCTGCTACAACGTTTCTTCGAATAACCTTTTTTTTAAACTAGTTTTGCAGTTCTGAACATTTTAATTGCATATGAATGATGTTCTGCTAAATACCAGATTGAAAACCGTCAAATTGAGTTCGATCTATGACGAATGTATCTTTATTTTCAGTACTGAATACGGTCGGAAAGAAATGCGAATTTGCTGTATAATTGACTCATATATGTATATAGTTCGATGTCTAGTCACTCCTAAGACATATGACGGAATTAGAGAAAATGTGTTTCACCCTTTTATATCCTCTGAGGGGTTGAGAAAGGAAAAATCATGAAAACGGGTTTAAGGCGATTATAAAGCTAAACTGTGAAAGTGAAAAGTTATTCGATTCACACCTAAGAGATACGGTTGAATTCATGAAAATGTATACAACCCTTTTACACTCCCTTAGGGGTCGAATTTAAAAAAATCATGAAACGCTTTAAAACGCTAGCTTTGGAAATGATTTCTAAATATTAATGTGAAGAATCCAAAGATAAAAAAAACATTTTAGAAGACCTAAGAGATATGACATAATTCGTAAAATTATAAGCAAAACATTTTCACTGATTATTTGAGTTTTTATACTCTAGATGAAATCATATAGAGTATTATAAGTTTAATCCAGCCCAAAAGTTTGTAACGCATAGAACCAAGCCTCGGACGAAAAAAAGTTACATATTATTTTTTGTTTATTTGTGGCCAAAAACCTCAAATCCGCTTGACGTCCGTCCGTCCGTCCGTCCGTCCGCCCGTCCGTCCGTCCGTCCGTCCGTCCGTCCGTCCGTCCGTCTGACCGTGAACACGATAACTCAAGAACGCTTTCACCTAGGACCTTAAAATTTTGAATTTGTAAGGCTAAGTTCGTTAACGGGCAAAATCGTCCTACTCCTTCGGGTAGCTGCCATACAAAATGTCCTTAAAACACGTGTTCAAGAATATTGGTCGATAACTTCAGAAGAGTTTAAGCTACGACTTTTGAAATTTTGTATGTGTTATTTTTCCAACAGTTGGAGCTAAATATATGATTATAAAGAAAATCCTGTTAGTCCTTCGTGTAGCTGCCATACAAATATCCTGTCAAAATGTATTCACTTAATTTACGAAACTCACTATAACTCAAGTAATCTTTTAGCTACGAATTCGGAATTTTGTACAAATTAGTTTTGAGTAAAAACAAAGTTCCACTTTACTAATCAGCGAAATCCTTTTACTCCTTCTGGTAGCTGCCATACAAAATGTCCTTAAGACACGTGTTCAACAATATTTTTCGATAACTTTTGAACGCTTCAAGCTACGAATTTCAAATTTAGAACACGTTCATTTTTAAATGATTCCAAGGAAAAGGATAAATATGTAAGAAATCAAGTGAGTCCTTCCTGCAGCTCCCATGTGAAAGTCCTTCAAAAAGGACTTTTTTTTTCGATGACTTACCCAGTTCAAGATATGAAATTAAACACTGAATATTGTCTTTTAGTTTTGAGTGGCAATCTAATGGCAGTCCTTAATAAAGGACATACAACATGCACACATGTAATTCTACTTTAACCCCAACTACAATATAAATCGGAGTTCCGTATTCATCTAGTTTTTATATCTAAATAACTTTTCTAGTACAGGATGCGCCATCTTTTATATCGGTATGTAAACATTGAATAACTTTGAAAAAAAGCAACTGATTTTTGGTCCTTTAGAATTTATTTGGATTAGTTTTTGAATACAACATCAATCAAGTGGCTGCCTCTATTGGCCACAGTAAAATGTGCCCTTTTTGCTGCTTTTTCCACTACTTGTTCGAGCATCTCGTGCGGTATAGCGATGATTTCGGCACGAATGTTTGCTTTGAGCTCGTCAATGGTCTGAGGCTTGCTGGCGTACACTTTTCTTTTCAAATAACCCCATAAAAAGAAGTCCGGGGGAGTCAAATCTGGAGATCTCGCTGGCCAGTCAATGTCGCCTCTTTTCGAGATCAGACGTTCAGGGAATTTTCGTTGCAGAAACTGAATTGTTTAATTTGCAGTGTGGCATGGCGCACCGTCTTGTTGAAACCAGTAACCATCCAGACATTTTTCACGCATTTGCGGCCAGACATAATGAGCTAACATCCATCGATATCGTTTTCCATCGACTGTTTCGTTTTGTCGGAAAAAAATGGCACAATTATGGTTTTGTCACAAACGCCGGCCTAAACAGTCACTTTTTGATCATGCAATGGCGTTTAATGGACCTCGTGTGGATTCTCCGTTCTCCAAATGCGGCAATTTTGCTTATTAACGCCGCCAAAGAGTGTGAAATGGGCCACACCGTTCATTAAAATTTGCTTCCGAAAATCAGGTTCAGTGTCAACATTCGAGCGACTGTTTGGCCGTATTCCAAGCGACGTGGACGGTCTGTCGGCAATATTCTTCTGAATTGACGTCTCCAAAACTTGTCCAATCAAGTCAATCTTTTTTGAAATATGTCAAAGTTATTCAATGTTTACATACCGACATAAAAGATGGCGCACCCTGTAGATCTACTTAAACTCACCGAGTTTCAACTCTTTAGCATAAGCCGATCTCGAGATATAAAAATATGAACTTTTTCTTTTTCACCTTCCCCACGCTCACCCCCTATACCCACACCCCGAATATTTTTTTCTCTGATATGGTTCTATTAGATCAACTTCCCGTAAAAATTCTAAGTATATATCTAAAACTGTTCTTTATATACGATATATGATTTTTTAGAAAAAATCTTATCCACCCGCGTCCAGGCTCCACCGCCTCCTTAAAAAAATGATTTCCAGCAAACTCCTTTTGTCGATTTGTATACTGTAAGGACGGAAATTCTGGGATAAATTTCCGCCCACACCAACTGCCGGAGAACAGAGGACCAGAGCACCCTGAATTACAAATGAATTGAAACAAATTAGAATTAAATAAACAACAATGGATACATAAGTAAGTAGTTGAGAGCAAACGCAGAACATGAATTACATAGAAACACAGAACGTGAATTACATAGAACAATGAACTCACATAGAAACACGAACTACATAGAAAACATGAATTTCATACCACATGAAGACAACCTGGAAAAGAAATCAAAAAGCCTGTACAGCCGGCTGGAGCCACAACAATGCCACAGGCGGCGATGTATGACGGGATAAACCCACCGACAAAAGAGCACACAAATCCATCGCACCTCTATACAGAGAAGTTCAGACATCGACCACGAATTATGACATGAAGGAAAGAAATTCTTCCATACCGAGCACGAATATAATAATTCGCAGATGGTAAATATTCTCGCAAATATATAGACAGGGAAGGATGAAGTCAGGAAAGGACGAAGACAGGTAGTGTCAAGGCCACATAGAGAGACGAAGACAGGGAAGGATGAAGACAGGGAAGGACAAAGACAGGGAATGCCAAGGCCACACAGAGAGACGAAGACAGGGAGAGAGTAGAGAGAGTCAAGGCAAAGCGAGCAGAATCGTACCCCAGAACCACAGAGTCGAATCATGCTGAGCAGGACCAAGTCAAGGCGAGTACAGCAGACGAGCGAACGACGGGCAGAGACGGGATACGTGGCGGGCAGAGACGTAATACAGTGAGCTAAGACGAGCACATAACGATGAACTGAGGCGAGCGAGCAAAGGCGAGGTACTTCAAGCGGGGGCGAGACAAGCCGAGCAAAATCTGACATCGAAGACGAGCAGAACGCTAGGAGATTATAACTTGAATTTGAATGTATTTTAACCAAATAGATAAAAAAGTGAACTCAAGAACAAATAAATGTTTGTAACGAATCCTGGCAACCGCTGAACATACCCCGGCTATAAAACAAGTCGTTACAATACACAAACCAAATATAATTTTTCTAGCCCAATTGGTTCTTGAGATATTGTAATTTAAAGTTTTTCACCCTAACCGGCGGATCCCGCTGACCACCCACAAACTTTTTATTTCCGGTCTATTCTTCTGGTATACATATATACATACTATCAATATTCAATTTTGTGACATTAACCGTTTCGGAGATATCGATTATAGAATGTCTCGATTTAGGTTTTCGTGCGTTTCGGACGCATTACTTAACCCCTCATTCTCATTCCCCTCCATCTATATCCACAATTTTTTTACATATGGATCCACGATCAAACCTCTATATAAATTTCACCTAGTGAAAGCGGTTGCTGAGATTTACAACCCAACATTTTTCTTACAATACGCTTCCCCCATCTCCTCCTCACACCAACACCACTCAACGGGTGACCACATTAAGAGGTGCAACCAGTCTACCCACAAAAAAAATTCAACTAAATAGCTCAAAGGATTAGGGAGATATGAGCCTTCAAACGATTTTGCGTGCGTCAAACGATGTACAGACGGACTGAAATAATTTTTTCCTGTTTTGGTGTCCACTAGTAATGAAACGAAAAAAAAAATTTTCAGGATATCAAAGTTTTGTTTTTAATCCACAATAATTCCTTTTTTTAAAAATAATAAAGTAAAAGCGGTAATTAGTTAAAAATTGAGAAAGAAATATTTTTTTTAAATAATTATTGTAAGAAATGCTGCATTAATTTTATATAATTATTAATCGTAAAATTTTTTTTTACACACTATTAAATTTCAGCACAAGTAAAGTATTGACATGCGATGTTAAATCAGTTATTGATAACAAAGTTCAGTCAGTACTCAAAATGTTTCATTAGTTCCACTGTTTGAATAGTGACTACTCGAAGTTGAAACAAATTCCGCTCGAATTATGAAAATTTAAGCGGTTTAACGCTATTGAGTAGAACATAGAGTAAATAACTTACTTTAGTGCACCCTATTTATGTAAAAACTTAAGCGTGGTTTGTGCACTTTTAATAATTTTTTTTATAAAAAATCGGAAGTGTTTCCATCAAGCTCTTCCTGACACAATCACTTACAAAAAATTTGCCAACAGTCTGGGCGCAACTTTATTATTTTATGGGTAGAAGTCCAAAACGTGTTTAATGCTTAGATGCGGTGTAGGTTACTATGAGACTGACAACCTAAGGAATAACCAGGAGGCTATTTTGAACTTTATTTTTTAGTTTGTCAGTCGCATAGTAGCCTACACCGCATCTCAGCATTAAATACGTTTCGGACTTCTACCCATAAAATAATAAAGTTGCGCCCAGACTGTTGGCAGATTTTTTTATTTATTTACGTATTGTTTTTATCAACAGAATATTCCATAGAAGTAAAAGCGAATTCGATCACATTAAACCTAAGAAATTTTCGGAGTCAGTAAAAACTTGAACAATACCTCCAGGGGTTTAATAGAGAAAAATGCTTCAATCTGTTTTTTACCCGACTATGTTTAAAGCTTATAGAAGTTAAAGTGAATTCCAAATCTCGGTATACCTACGAAATATCACAGAATTCGTGACTATGTACTGAACCACTTCACACCCCCTTAGGGGTTGGATACCAAAATATTTTGAAGAACGTTTCTAGGCGCTTACATAAATAGCCCGCAGAAGTAAAATTGCTTTGATAGCTCGACATGTCTAAGAGTTTTAACGAAATTAGTGAAAATGTGGATTCACGAAAATTTTTTTTACTCAACCTCTGAACCCCAACTCCTGTAAAATTATCAAGATCATATCTGATACGGTTTCTGAGATATAAAAATGACATTTTTTGAGAAATTGCTATCTCCCAACTTTCGTGCTCCACCTCCCCCCTCAAAAAATTTAGTTTTGGTAGACTCCTCTTGTAATCCCATATACAGAAACTAAATTTTATCTTCCTGGTGTAATTGGTTCGAAAGATATTGTAATCCAAAGTTTTTCACCCCCCACCTCCACACCCCACCTCCCCTCTTAAAAATGTTAGCCCTTGTCTAATCTTGAAGTATCCCTAAGGACAACAACAAAGTTTCAATCTTCTGACATCAATTGTTCAGGAGATATCGATTTTAGAATGTTTCAATTCCGGCTTTCATGCGTTAAAGACTCATTGTTTTCCCCCCCACTTCCACACCCCTTAACCAATATCGACAATTTTTTTGCAATTGAGTCCATTATCATAGTACTACATAAGTTCCAAGTTTCAGCCTCCTAGCATAAGTGGTTCCTGAGATCTAGAAACCAAAATTTTTCGTCTAAAACGCTCGCCTCTCCTCTCCCCTTGTACCCCCACCCCTTAAAAACATACCAGTCGTAGGGGTTCACCCAATCTACCCACCGTAAAAATTTCAATTTAATATCTCAACGGGTTTGGGAGCTACGCGCTTGTAAACGATTTTGCGTACGGCGTACGGCGTACGGCGTACGCCGTACGGCGTACGGCGTGTACGGCGGACAGACGGACATTTTTTTTTTTTGCTTTTTTGGGGTTTACTAGTCCTAAAACGTGTAAATACAAAATTTCAGGGTAGCAAACTTTTTTGAAAATTCAAGTCGATCACAATACTTTATTATTAAAAAATAATAAAGTAAAAATAATGGAGTAAAATTGGATATCTTCTGAGACCTAAGAGATATGTCGAAATTCGTAAAAACGTACACAATCACTGCATTGTACATCCCTTAGGAGTTACATATATCCTGAAATTAATTATTGGGCAATAATAAATAAATCCCGCATACGTGAAAGTCAATTCGATATCTACCCAAAAGATATATCGGAATTCGTGAAAAATTTATACAACAACCGAAAAAATTTTTAGTTAATTTTTAGGCGATTATATTTAAAGCCCAGAGAAATAAAAGCGAATTCGATATCTCGTTGGACCTAATAGATATGTCACAATTCCCGAAAACATACACAATTACTTTACACCCCCTAAAGGGTTGAGTATCGAAAAATACGGTACATCTATTCTTCTTTTCTGATTTTTGAACAATGAATGCTTTTCAGATCAATATACGAGTATAACCAGGGCCACGCTAACCACAGGGCTAAATGGGCTATAGCCCCGGGGCGCAAGCCTTTTGGGGCGGCAATTTTTGGAAGATAATTTTCAAAAGCCTTTAACAAAAGTTGAAGCTGAGTGATTGTTAAATGAGTCTAATATAATAGAAATAGAAATCATAGTTAAAACTAATACATGTAGCACTTCGAAAAGTTGATACTACAATTGAAAGCATTATTGGATAATACGCTTCTTTAGAAAAATTTGTACAGTCGAAACGAAATACAGAATCATTTAACCTTTAAATCCGAAGGTATAAAATTATCCGGATGTGATGAGTACAAACGAATACGCAAAAGAATGACATAATACGACGAAAAGACGACAGAAGAAATTAAATTTGATGCCGATAAAGAATTACGCATAAATACGTATTATGCTATTATTGATAAATTTCTAGCAGAAGTCCAAAAGAGAAAGTGTGCCTATAATGACATTTACTCAAAATTTGGGTTTCTGGTCAATTTAAAAAAATTAATTGAAGACTCAATTAGAAAGAATGCTTCAAAGTTATACGAAAAATAATTTTTATTGAAGAATACCATCATTTTTAGTTTTTTAGGGGCGAAGTGCTAAGCCACCCTGCACACTATGCGCCAAAAAAGGGCCTATAGCGATCTCTTCAGAGCCTCGTAGGTTTCTAAACAACCCAGATCCCTAAAGAACTTGACCAGCTTGTCATGCCCTATCGACCTCAGGTCCCCCAAATTGTCAAAGGAAAGACTGCCCAGCCACCTCAGTCGTCTCCTTGCAACCGCCTGATACTCATGATACTCGTGATGTCCTCCTCAGCATATACAGTGGCGAGACATGAAATGTTTCCAAGTAAAAAAAATCGTTTTTAAGTGCTTCTTTCAAGGAAATTTTGCGAAAAGTGGTAAACAGGTATTTTTTTTGTATAGAGGTAAACCTTATCCCTAAAATTAGGTCAGTTAAAATTTGTACGTTAAAGCTATTGGTCGACAATAATTAGAAAACAGAAAAATGGTGAAAAAAGGCAAAATGGATGAATTAATGAAATCCCGAATAATCGCATTCTCCGAGGATAATTTAAGCACTCGTGAGATAGCAGCTAAGGTAAGGTTCAGTCACATCGCTGTAGGTAGATTTCTGCTGAGTTTCAAGAAAACTGGTTGTTTGAAGCGTAGGAAAGGTAGTGGAAGGAAAAAAATTACGACTGCCGCAGATGATCGGGCTGTAAAGCGCGCCAGTCTTCGGGGTCATTTTAAAACTGCTGTGGATATTCGAGGGGAACACGTGAGAGCCGGAGGAACTGTCATCGGTGTTCATACTGTCCGAAATCGCCTGAGGGGGGCTGGTTTGAAGGCGGCTAAGCCCGCAAAAAAAACATTTTTAACACCAAAAATGCGGAAAAGTAGACTGCAATGGGCCAAAAAATACGAAAACTGGACAGAAATGAATTGGAGAAGTGTTATTTTCTCTGACGAGAGCAAATTCAACTTGTTCGGATCAGACGGATTGCAGTACGTAAGACGAAGACCTGGAGAGCGATACAGCGATGAGTGCATTTGACCAACAGTAAAACATCCGGCTGGAAATATGGTGTGGGGATGCTTTTCCTTTTACGGAGTGGGAGAGCTGGCCTTTCTTCAAGGCACAGTGAACGCTGTAGCCTATAAAAATATTTTGATCAACAATTTATTTCCTTCGATTGAAAATCATTTATCGTTCACCGATGAGTGCACATTTCAAGATGATTCTGCACCATGCCATCGAGCCAACTTGGTAAGTTTATATATTGTATTAATACTGGCAATGTTCTGAATTGGTTTCATACGAAAAGGTACAATTTTTTTACCTCCTTCCTTCGTAGATTAAGGATTTTATTGCCGAAGCTGCACTTTTAACACTCGACTGGCCCGGTAATAGCCCCGATCTCAACCCCATCGAGAATCTATGGTCCATTATGAAGGTCAGAATATCAAAAGCAAAACCGACTTCAAAGAAAGAGCTCTTAAAATTGCTCGAAAATGTTTGGTATGAGGAGATAACCGTTGAAACACTCCAGGATCTCGTGAACTCTATGCCTAGAAGGATAAAGGCGATCATCAAAAGTAAAGGAAGCACCACAAAATATTAAAATCGACTTATTTCACATTATTATACTACATATCCTATGAAGAATAAAAAAGATATTCAGAAAAATTAAATATTGAGAAGTTATTTTCAGTATTTCATGTTACACGATTTCGATAAAATTTGAGTAGAAAGTGAACAATTCATATATCTGGCCAATACTTCCATAAACAAAACTCAAACCATATATTTTATATAGTTAATATTATTATTTAATATTGTAAAAAACGTATTTTATCTACCGATTAAAATTTTTATAATAATTTCGCACTTATAGATAATTTTTTGGGTGGAAACATTTCACGTCTCGCCACTGTAGGTCAAGGCAGTACCTGCACACGGCAGAGTCAGCGATCTCCATACGCATAGCATGCTTCTCTAGCAAGCAGTCAGTATTCTGACGAGTAACCGCAAACTTCCCCTACTCCGCTTCCACTAGCCATCAAAATTGTATTTTCTCATGACAAGGGTCGCATTGTTAACTTATCTTATCCACGGGCGCCGAATATCTTAGGACGGCCCTGAGTATAACTCTAATTCAGAAATGAACATGCACTAAAAATTTTTACATATTAGCAGTTATCCACGCTGGCACTAGAATCCTCAATTGTCCTCGACGATTTGATCGAATGAATTGCACAGAATATTTGTGTAGTAATAAAAGTTCGAGAAATTAAAATTAAATATGCAAACTATCAGATAAGCTATTATCCTAGCCGACTTAAATTTGCCGTCTCATATAAATTTAATAGAAAGCAGAGGCAAAGTGAGTTGAAAATTTAATACTGGAATCCAATTATCCCTTGGTTCGACCGTTGCTATTAGCACCAATTAAAAGCGAGAAAGTTGACCTTTTTTGTGCTGAATAGGCATTAATTTCCTGTACGGAGATGAGAAAAGGATAACGGAAGTACATAAAACAAAACCTCTTTTTCTAGGCTATAACACCCCCATTTACGCAGTGAATGACTATAGGTACAAGAACACTAGTATAACAATAGAAAAGCTATTCAATGTTTAAACTGACCATGGCCATACAAGTAATTTTCTGCCTCGTTATTTATTAGATTGATGCGATTTGTAAAGGAGCGGAAGAGGTATTGTGTCGTTTCCTTAAGAGACAGTTAGAACAAATGTTGTGTCCACTAATTGTTTCAACATTATTTTCAATTCTATAGAACAATGGATTACTTTATCCTAAAATAGTAATAGCTTAATTACTTTTAGAAGATAATTTTGTTCGGGCAGATTACATCGCTAATTAAACATTTAATTTTGTATGGTGGCTACTCGAAGCAGTATTATCCTTTTCTCATGAGTTACATATTTCGTAGCTTGAATTAAAAAGTTTTGCAAAATTTGTAATTTGTGTTTTAAAGTTGGTAAGGTTGAGTATATTGTTGCGAGCTAGGAGTTCGCCGGAATTTCAAGTAAAACACAATTCGTATAAAATCAAAATAAGTGTTAATTTATTATTCGGACTATACCGCAATACCGCCCGCTTATCTATATCGCTTGATTCGATCACACGCAATCGATCGCTTTCCATCAATACGGTCGCGTATACTAATATAATAAAAATTACTATATCCCTCGCTGAAAGCTTCACCTGCTTATATACTAGCCGGTTGCAGTCTAGGATGTACTTGAATGTTCGCTCGGTGATGTGTGTGAATGGTTCTCGAACGCTTTACAGCTTTCGATTTTGATCTTCTATACTGTTCTAGTACATTCGATTAGAAGGGAGGTACTATCGCGTTACTCCGCTACCTTATATACTTCAACCAGGTTTCTAATTGGGTAACTTTGCAACTAGATATTCGGTTGTTGCGGTTTCCCTCATTCGCAATCGATCGAGTTGCGCGGTTGCCAGGCTTGCACGTAACAATATACTTTACGGCCTGTTGTTGTTTGCTTCACGAAGGCATCTTTCTCTTCATGTCTCAATATACCTATACTATGTACGTATATTTAAAACTAGACATAACTGATTCCAGGATATTAAAACTTTGTTGCAGGACTCCATTCTAAGGAATAGGGAAAAACACAAATTTTTCTAAGATTCGGTCACCGCCTTTATTCACCAGTCATAAAGATACATAATTTTGGGTGATACTGGTCAGTAGTTCTCATCCTACTACCCAAAAAAAGTTCGATAACACCTTCAATGGGTCAGAAAAAGAGACATTGAAGCTATGAGCCCAAACTTACTTCCCAGGCTCGGTGGAGGTTAATGATGCAACTTCCTTCTCCAAGTCTGAGGCTTTCATTTGACGCTATCACTCGAATTGGAGGATAGCGACCAAGATCTTCACACCAAATAAAATAAGATGGACAGTAAACTCCTTTGAGCCATATAAGGCACCAGGAGAAGATGGTATCCAACCTGTATTCCTACAGAAGAGATTAACCCATAAGCTCTCACTTATGGAGCTATATTTCAAAACAACGGAGAACGATTAGGTTAAAATAAATACCTATAGAAGGAAGAACCCCAAGTGACAAAGCAAAATCATTCAGCCCCAGCAGTCTATGTTCTTTGCTTTTAAAAACAATGAAAAAAATCCTTTTTAAGTTATATTAAGGACGGATTACTATTAGTGAATCTATTGCACATTCATCAATTTGCCTATCAGCTAGGAAAACGACGATCTATGCACTTCAACATCTGATTACAAAAATAGAGCAATCTATCCAGTGCAAAGAGGTTGCGGTGGGTGGGTTCCTGGATAAAGAGTGAGGTCTTAATAATACCTCTTTCCAATACATCTACAATACCATTCAGGAGCGGGACATAGATGCTAACACCTGAAAATGGATATGGTTCATGTACGCAAAATGAGTAATAAAATCCTCTCTAACTAACGAAACCCTTAAGGAGGCTACAGACTTTTCCTGCTTCTATTCTATTTCACATTTTGTGAGTTTCTCGTCTTATTTCATGAAACACGTCAATAATCAGACCAGTAATCACGTATGCGTAATCTGTATGGTAAGACCTTACAGGTAACTGTACAGAACCAACCAAGCAAATTGCAAAGTTTGGCTTGTACAAATATCACGGGGGCAATGCAAACTGCACCTACTGCAGCACTTTGGGTTATCCTAAATCTTTCAACTTTACACCAGTATGTACAAAAAGAACCCAGGCTCATTACGTGCCGAATTATAAATGCTGAAGATATGGAAGCAATGAAAACATCCTTCCCAGAACTTATAAGAGCAACCCTCTCCTCGGTACTCCTCTTTAGAATAATATCATACCTAGATACAATTTTGAAATACCATTTAAAGTAGTGTTCCCACCTCGCAAGCTCTAGGAAATTCACAGGCCTGAATTTGAAAAGGAATCAGTTATCTGGTTTCGTAATCGGATGGCATCGACCTATAAGAGGGCTATCATGCCTACTATCCGATGAGTCGATGCCATCCGATGACAAAATAGCTCCTTTGGATCAAGCCGAACACATTTTAAACTGGTTTCTCCAGTGAGAGTTTTTCAATTGGTATGTCTTCAATGACAGTAGCCAGCACAGCGATTGATCTCAGCCGGACTTTCGTGTTCGTGTTTCGCACTAGAAAGTTCTCTGAAGCCGAAAAATAACCAAAAAATTCTTAAAAATTAGCTTATATGGTAGCTTCACCATGAAAAAATTCCATTCTCATTAATATTAAATTTGTTGTTTAAATCTAACATAATCTTCCCTTACTCATTTAGTCTTTCCTTATTTATTGTGTAGGTGGTAGGTACGAAATTTCTCAGGCGGGCCAATCGATCCTTTCACATACTCTTGCCTTTTTAAATTGGCTCCTTTCTCTTTGAAATACTTATCATCATAAGGCAAAGAAAAAAAACATTGATTCAGATATTCATATCAGTATTATGATATGATATATTCGAATATCATGATATTCGCTAAGTATTAGGCAAATTTGATCACTTGCTCGTAGATGTCATTATATGTGAAATAATCATATTCATACCAATATGAATATCTGACCTAATATTTTATAGGGAATATCATATCATTAATGGGGCCCCTAACGTCACCGTATCGTCGCGTGAAGCGAATGGGAAACGGTCACTGGGTACATCTGCGCGAATTTCGCGCCTTCCACCTACACATTAGATAAGAAAAGTGTAAATAAGTAAGGGAAGATTGTGTTAGATTTAAACAACTAGATCAGTAAATCTATATTACAATAAAGAGTCGATGGAAAGTGAATATCATGCTATTCGAATATCTGATGTCGGCATATTGCTAATATCTGATATATCCTAATATTAGTAATATCATAACGAATACTAATATATTCGTCTCATCTCTAGTTCCCGGACACAGTGATATTGTAGGTAATGAGTCTGCGGGCCAGTTAGCATAAAAATTAGCTTATTTAATTTTCACAGAACCAGTACCTTTCTGTAGCAAAAAACAGACTGTTGGATTGGAATAACGTCTAAGTTACTCGTAAGTGGAGTGCAGACAGTTCGAACTGTTCTTGGAAGGTCCCTCCAAGAAAAGAACCTCCGTGTTTCTTTAAATGAAGCGTATTAGGTTCAGCGCATGACAGGATACTGTAAGCTTAAAATGCATCTGCATACAATTGGACTGATTTCAGACGATATTTGCAGATTATGTGAAGAAGAAGAGGAAACTGCAGAGCACGTGCTATGTCATTGTGAAGAACTCTCCCATGTAAGACTCAGACTTTTTGGATATTACTTCCTAACACCGTTGGTAAATCGGTAGAAACCGCTCTAAATGAGATAGTAAGACATAGAGAGTACGTTGCATAATAAAGAATACACAATGGAAGTCTTTCTAGATGTTGAAGGAGGCTTTAACAACGTTAAGAGGGATGCCATTCGGAAAGCCCTGCTGAATGCATGGGCTGAACTGGGCATTACCAACTGGATTGACGGCATGCTCGAAAGTAGAATGATACATACATCCATTGGTGAAAATGACATATCTGGAATTGTGTCCAGAGATACCCCGCAGGGAGGAGTTTAATCACCTCTACTTTGGGTACTAGTTGTCGATCCTATTTTATCCCAGCTCGTGAGGGACGGGGTCAAAGTGATAGCGTACGCCGATGACCTAGTTATACTGCTATCTGGCAAATTTCTACCCACCATAGCTGAACTAGTGCAGGGAGCACTACGGAAATTGCACAAATGGGCGGTAAGTTGTGGCTTGGAGTTGAACCCAACAAAAACTGACCTGGTTATTTTCACTCGAAAGAGAGCAACCCCATTTACAATTCCAAAAATAGGTAATTCCACGCTGGAGCTTAAAATTGAAGCTAAGTACCTAGGAATTATTCTTGACGCAAAGCTTAACAGGAAGAGAAACCTTGATGAGCGCCTCAAGAAAGTAACAATAGCCTTTTATACTTGCAAGAAGGCCTTTGGCAAGAAATGGGGAATGAACCGCAATGGTTCACTGGATGTACATCTCTATCGTAAGGCCCATTCTTCTTTATGGTGGCCTGGCATGGTGGACAGCCCTGGACAAAAGCGTGCACAAGAATAATCTAACGAAAGTGCAGAAGCGGCTTGCCTAAGCATCACAGGCGCTTTGCAATCAACGCCAACAGCTGCAATGGAGTTTATACTGCTTCTGCTGCCAACAGATATTCAAATCACGAGTGCTGCTGCCAAGAGCGCCCTGAGACTAGAATATCATGATATTAGCTATGTATTAGGTGGCTGCTGGAAATCTGCGAATTATGGACATAGCAAAATTCTCTCATTCTTTCTAGATTGTGGGCTTCGCGAAATCACCGACAATATAATTCCGTATCTTCGATACAGGATTCCATACGCTTCTCCCTACGAGGGGAGACGGGGAATAATCAAAAAGTGACAAGGGAATCTGAAGTTGCTGTATTCACGGATGAGACAAAAATGGATACTGGAACAGGGGCAGGGATTTCTCAGCTGACATGAATATTCAAGTATCCTTTCGTCTGTCGGACTACTGCAGTATTTTTCAAGCCGAGCTTTTTGTCGTACACTGAGAGAAAAATCTGCGACATTTTACGGAAAAAATATTCGTAACTTTACGAAAGGCTGATTTTCGTAGTATTTACGAATATTTCGTAGATAGTACTCAACATTCGTAATTTTTATTTTCACTAAATTATGTTTTTTACGAATGATTCGTACATTTTACGATCACTGATTCGTAAAAATAGTAACACCCTAAAATCGGCGGTTCCTGCGGATATTTTGTACAATGAACGAAAGCTATTCGTACATATTACGAAACATATTCGTACATATACGAATCACCAGATGCATGAGTACAATGTACGAAAGATTTCGTAAAACTACGAAAGATTCGTAAATATCACGAAATATTTCGTAAATATGAAGCAAAAAAACAAAACGATCGCATTGATTTGGTTTCATGTTCCGCATTTTCGATCAGTCTTTGGCCAATACAGTTCAGCATTTATTTCGTGATTATTTAAATTTTCGGAGTAATTGTGATTAGTTATTTGGTGTTTTTTGAGCCTCAATTTACTTGGTAAGTGATGTTTATTATTTTATTTTTATTTTTAAGAAACTAAAAAACTGATTTGATCGAATTTGACTTTATTTCAACCATGTTACAGCTCTCTGTCTCTTCTGTATGAGTGTAATATTTAAGGCTGCCAGATTGGGCTATTTCCCGCGATTTGGGCTATTTTATTTTCCAATTCGCGGGTTCGAATTTCAAAACGCTACTTATAGCTTTTTGGGCTATTCGACAAACGCAAATTGTACTATTTCGCTAGTTTACAACAGAGACGTTTTACAAGAAAAAAATAGTAATAGAAAACTGAAATATCGGTCGTTTTTATTATTATTATTTTCTTCAGTACACTAAATACTATACATGTGGCAATGCTTAAATTTCACCGTCGACTTCGATATTCTTGTAAACCTTTAAAAAAATGCGAAAAAGTTTCCGTTTTTTATAAAATTTTCTACTTAAAAATTTTTCTGAAAAATGGGAAAATGGGGAAAGTATCTTAAGCATTATAAGCCGATATGGGAAAATGAAAATAATGTCAAAAGTGAGTAGAATTACCTGTGCATATGTAACATAACAATATTAGTTATTTTATAACGTCTTTTAACCTGTAAATCGTCTTGAAAATAGATTTTTAATTTTTTACCGAAGTTGAGCTTTCACGTGATTTCCAAGCATTGTTAGAAACACAGTATCACAATCGACGTCGAAGTTGAAATGAAATAAATTGAATTTACTTTTATATGAA